>JANFOE010000642.1:0-600000 GCA_025667525.1 Glebionis coronaria | reverse complement strand
CTTCCCTTTGGATTGACTTGATAAAGGTCTCCTTACATTCTGGTCACTTATGGGAGTCATGACTCGTTCAACTAGATGGTAGATTCCTATTCGCCCACTTGGGCTAGGTGGAACGAGAGAAATATGGTTGTAGAGACGAGTGAGAAACATCCCATAGGAAAGGACGGATGTGACGAGACCTTTAACATGTGCCATTCTATTTGCAATGTAGTAGGCGAGGTTAAAGGGTTTACTGGTTGCTATGCTATAAAGCATGTAGCTTTCACTAGCGTTTATGTGATCCCTATTTCCTACTAGGATCATGACATTGCATCTTATGATTCTTTCCCATTTTCAAACTCTTCCTTGAGTTTGTTTGCCTCCATTCCATAGGGGTCTTTGTGAATGACTTTATTTATGTTTGAAAGTCTAGTGTCCCTAACTCTAGGGCTGAAGAGGGTTGTTCTGACAATGTCTTTGTCGTCCAGCCTAGTGTTGTACTTATCTTGAGCATCAGTGGGTATGTTGGTGGTTTCTAGTGCCGAGAGTGTGTAAAGATCGGAGTAAAAACATACTCCTTCACAAGGTACTCTCAGAATGTGAGCAAAGTGGTCTAAGGTGTAAGAGTACCTATTACCATTGGTCTCAAAGTTGACCAAGAGAATGTGGTTTTTGTCAAAAATAACATTGACGGTCGTGTTAAATTCAAGGACAAATTTGGGACAAATCTTTTCATCCATGTCCAACAACCATTGGAAGTTTATCCTAGAGAATACTTCACGGATGTTGATGTTATCCGTGAAGGAGTGGTGTACTAGGCGACCTTCGTGAAAGGTATGATTTTCTAGTTCTTGGCATAGAGCTCTTTGGGTAGAGGTGAAGTGTTTTGACTTATGGTGTTCGGGAATGTAGCTGGCGGTGTCTAGGTGGTCATAGGTCCATGCGGGAGGCATCTTTAGTCCTAAGAAATTTTTTCCAAAATTAGTAGTTTTACATAAACAATGTTGATATCTCTAGTGTGTGCCTGTGTGAAACATATGCGAATGTGTGGTTATCTCGACCCAACATAAGTTTTGTAAAATACATAATATTGAGATAACCAAAATACTCCTTTACATTTACTTTAGCTTCAAATGAACGTACACAAAAATGCACATTGATTGTGTAATTCCTTTAGCGCTCATGAGACTTTCATGCTATGGTAAAAACTTGTTTTTAGATATTTGTCATCTACAATGAAAAAATCGAATTTGTCATGTTCTAACTCGTGAGAAAATAGAATTGTGACTTGGGAATTCTAGCAAAGTTTTTGTGGGTTTATGCATATGAAGTGTTTTATGTCATAATCAAACAATGGAATGCCTAATTTTACTAACTTGATTGAATCCCCAATATTAATTTGGTGCAATTGAAATTGAACCCTAGACTCAGATTCAAGGTAATATGGTAATGTAGGATTGCAATTAAGTAGAGATATTTACAATGATTGATTACCACGAAAAACTTGGTTGATTTTTCCTTGGACTATGAAGAATGGATGATTTGTGTGTTTTGGTCACGTTTCTCAAAGGAATGGATTTTGTGTTTGTGTTGTGTGGTTTGTTTTAACTGATATGTGATCATCTGAAGTGTCAGACCCACGGACCCTTTCACGGATCCAAAGCGGAAAGGGTCCGACGGGGTCCGCATGTTTTGATGATAGAAAGAGGTTTATTCCAAGTGGGTATTTCCGTTTAGCCTAATCCTAGTCATAAATGGTTAAAGAACATAAGTGTTCTAGTTAAAATATTGACTTTGATAAGTTTCCTTTTTTTGAATAGAAAATGATGTCGGATCTCGACTATCTTTTCCTATTTACGTGGTTACAAGCATGGTCTGAGTTTGCATAAACAAGCACACATATAGATACTAAACATAATATCTATTAGTAAAGTAATCTATCATTTATTCCATGATTTTATACACATAATCGTTAGGTTAGTTTATATCGGGTCTTTATACCCTTGAGCAACACGTCTATCTTTGTTTTTCGAAACTACACCATTTTCATCTAATTTGTTATGAAAGACCCATTTTGTTCCTATAACAATTTGGTTTTTGAGTCTTGGTACTAAAAGCCATATATCGTTGATGACAAATTGATTTTTTTTTTGCATTTCAAAGACCCGATTTTTATCATTAAGGGTTTCGTCTATATTTCCGGGGTCGATTTTTTATACGAAACAAAGAAGTTATTTTGAACTTGTGATCTTAGTGTTCGTTCAATAATAATGACATTATCCAATGAATGTCCCTTTGTTGCCTTAATGTTTATGGTTTCAATTTTCAATGGTTCATTTCCTTTGTCTTTTACAATATTAACTTGTTGGTTATTAATTTGGTCTTTAACTAGATCATCATCTACCAAAGGTGATGTTCTAGAGGGAGAAGGTCTTTCGTCAAGTGTTATGTTTAACGATTCCTCGACACATACAATGTAAGCTTTGCTATTTTGAAAATATTCAAGAAATACTCCTTCGTACGATTGTGGGTCAAACTTAGTGAGATAATCTTTAAGAATAAGACATTTACTTTCAAATACTTTGAAATATCCAATGTTAGGGTTTCTTCTTTTTAGTATTTCGTATGGAGTTTTGTCTAGTAATGGTCTAATTAATACTTAATTTAGAATATAAGTAGAGGTGTCGACTGCATGACACCAAACCTTTAAAGGCATGTTAGCTTCTTTTAACATGGTTCTACTCATTTCTTGAAGTGTTCTATTTTACGTTCAAATACCCCGTTTGATTTAGGTATTCTTGGAGCCGAATAATTATGAGTAATGCATTTGACGTAACAAAAGGATCCAAATTGCACTTCATTTTCAGATTCCCGACCATGATCTGTTCGAACTGAGACCACATGACACCAAACCTTTTAAGGTATGTTAGCTTCTTTTAACATGGTTCTACTCATTTCTTGAAGTGTTCTATTTTACGTTCAAATACACCGTTTGATTTAGGTGTTCTTGGAACCGAATAATTATGAGTGATGCCTTTGACGTCACGAAAGGCTCCGAATTGTACTTCATTGTCAAATTCCCGACCATGATCCGTTCGAATTGACACAATTCGAAAATTTAATTGATTTTCGATTTTCTTACTTATACTTTCAAAATGTTCAAATGCTTCACTTTTGGTTTTCAAAAATTTTGTCCAAGTGAATCTTGAATAGTCATCTACAATAACAAAGTGTAGATATTTCCTCCAAAGCTTTGTACCGCATATGGACCAAACAAATCCATATGCAAAAGTTCTAGACATTTTGTTGAAGTGACAATATTTTTATCCTTATGGCTTGCGTGTGTTTGTTTACCAATTTTACATGCATCACAAAACTATGGGTCATATCGTACTTTTCGTGAAGTTCTCACAAGATCCTTATTAACCAAGTTTTGTAAGAGCCCCATATTTATGTGACCAAGACGCCTATGCCAAAGGGTAGAGGTGTCATGAATGGTGGTCAAGCAAACAACATCTTTCAAACTTTATTATGTATATGTTATTTTTTCTTATTCCTTTTGCTATTTCTATTTTGTCTTTTAGTATTTTACTACCATTTTCTACAAATAAGACTTTGCATTTGTTATTAATACTAGGTAAATTAAGTCCTAAAGTTTCAACATGAACAACATTATCTATGGTGATATGGTCATTAAAAGTCATACCTTTTCCTATGATTTTGCTTTTGACGTTGCCACTAAAGATAACATTTCCTTCGTCCGTTGGTGTGTAGGAGCTAAAGATATTCTTATTCCCCGTCATGTGTCTAGAACATCTGTTGTCCTTGATTCGTTCATTGGGTTTAAATTCATCCTTCAAGCATACCTACACACTATAAAACTCAAACATTTGGTCCCCATCGTCTCATGGGTCTGTTTGGGTTAAACATGCTCCTCAAAATGATTGGAGTGTTGCCAAATACATACCATGGTACCAAATTTTCCACAGAGTATTAACTGTGATAGTTGTAGTCTAATGGTACTTGGTTATATCTATTTGTCTTGTTTTCGTTTCTTTTAAGAAAAGGGTGTTTGGGATAAAGTGGTGTACGTTGATATTGTATGTTCCTTGCTCTAGCATTAGCTTCGATATTTCTAATATCAGTGTTGTACCTTTCTGGACTAGAAGGGTTAGGTTTTCTAGACACAAAGACGAATTCGGCACTATTTTGTATTTGGGCAGCAGTCAGACCTACGGACCCTTTGGGTGCCGGACCCTTATGCATAGGGGTCCGACGGGTCTGATAGGTGTGTAAACACCCATCCTTTTTACCACTTAATTACAATAATAACCGAGCCAAAACGTGTATTTTATGTCATTTATGTCGGAATTATGCGTGGTTTGTGTTTTTGTTGTGATTTAGGACGAAAAGGTGAAAATTGGAGAAAACACGGGCATTCACGGGCTTTTATCGAAGAAAAAGACGAAAGACGAAGTCAAGAAGTCAAGAGTGCAAAAAGAACGGAAGTCCAAGACCAATTCTGAAGATTTATCGAAGAAAAAGTCAAAAGACGGAAGTTTACTAAAAGCCGAAGAACTCAATTCTAATTTATTGAAGAATTACAAGAAGATTTTAAAGAAATCCCGAGGCAAAGTCATTAAAGTCCAAGATTTAAGAAGATTAAAGGCTTAAGGACTTGATGGTGCAATTAAGAAAAGATGAAAGAGGGGAGGAAGCTTCCTAAGCACCTCCTAATCCTCCCCTATAAATAGAACATTAGGATAATCATTTCATTTTGTTGGATAGCTTGACAAACTATTTCTTCCATTTTAATTACCTTGCACATTTAATTACCTTGTCATTTAATTTCATGTCCATTTAAATACCTTGTCTTGCACCTTAAATACCTTTAATTTCAAGTAAGTTTTCTTTTAAATCTTGTTAATCTTTACTTTATTGTTTGATCTCCTATGTTCCTTTCTTTAATCTTTATGTTTATTTGTTCATGTTCATGTTCTTATTTTTATTGATTTGATTAAAGTGGGTTTTAATTATTTTGGTTATATTTGTTAGTTTGATTGTTTTGGATTGTTTGTTTATGATTAGTAGATGTTATTTGTTTAGTTTGATTTAATCTTGTGGTTGATTTGATTAAGTTTTGTTTAGATTCGTATATACTTGTTCTTCCGTGTTCTTCGTGTTTTCTGTTATTGTGTATTCCCAGGTATTCCGGATCAAGGCCAAAAGTTATTCCGTGTGAAGGTGTTTGCTAAAGAAATTCCGGATCAAGGGCGTTCATCCGGAATAAGGGACATATTCCGGATCAGCCTCTCATTCTGAATCAACTAAACATTCCGGATCAAGGGTTTAGCCAAGGTGTTTCATCCGGAATATCCAATATTCCGGATCAAGGTAGTTATTCCGGATCAGCAAGTTCATACGGAATAATTTATTATTCCGGATCAAAGTGCTTTATTCGGAATATTTAACATTCTGGATCAAAGTGCTTTATTCGGAATATTAAAACATTCCGGATCAAGGAGTTTATTCGGAATAATATTCCGGATCAAGACATCATTCCGGATCAAGGCTTTATTCTGAATCAAGACTTTATTCCGGATAAGTGACATATTCCGGATAAAGGATTTATTCCGGATCAAGGGTTTTGGTGAATATTCCGAGTGAAGAAGAACATTCTGAACGAAGGTGACATTCCGGATGAGTGTTTACTCCGAACGAAGGATTATTCCGGATGAGCTGTTTTTAGGTTATTTTTAATTTCAGTTTTTAACTTTCTGTTTTTAATTTTCAAGCTTTATTTTCCCGCCTTTTTCCTTAGTCGCACTTTAAGATTACTTGCCTTAGATTTATTTTAGCCTTGCTTTAGTTTAAGTTTTAGTTGCGTTTTAAGTTTGCCTTAGATAGTTTTAAGTTTACGTTATTTACATTTAGTGCCTTTACTTTTCGTCTCGCTTTTAAATACTCGCCATTTACTTTAAATTAGACTTAGATTTATTTAACGTCCTTTCATTTAAGTCTTGCACATTTATTTTAATTACTACAACGACACAACTATTTGTTCCACCAAAGAACGACTGAGTCGCATAGTTAACCAGATCAATTCGATTAGACCACTAGAACGATAATTTTCTTACTAGCCAAAAGCTAGTTATCAAATGGTGCCGCTGCCGGCTCTTTTCGTAAAGATTAACGGTTTTCTCAATACATACTTCCCTCATGAGAGTGATGCTCCTCCTTTAGATTTTGATGATTATGGTCTTGATCCTACTTTGGATTTGAAGAAAATTCTTTCAAAGGAGAAGAAACCGGTCGACACCAATATCCGCAGCACGTATGAGTTAACACCTCTTTGTCCACCTTCTGAGGACGAGGTTGTGAATTTTCTTCGCGGATCTCCTTCACACTCTGCTGAGCCTGAGTGCTATTTTCCCCTAAAGGAAAAGGTGTTCGACCCCGGTATCGATATTATTCAGCCATCTCAGTATCCGTCTGATGAAATAAAAGGAAAAATCTTTGGACCTATTGAAGACTTGCTTGCACCTCTTCATCCTTGCTCCCACCGTGCTCCATCTTTGCTTAAGGGAACCTAGCCTACTCTTCTTTGGCTTGCCTTGTTCGCCTTAAGCTTGTGCTATTTGATGGACGAAAACTATGTCTTTGATCCCGGTGGATATGTTTCATGCTTCGTCCTATGATAATCAAGGTCGAGTCAGGCTCACGACTCGGTGAACAAAAACCAAGCGCTACTTGGGAGGCAACCCATGTATCTATCTTTTAGCTTTCTTTATCCTAAGTGTAGGGGAGACCCGTTGGTGTTTGCTATTTCCTCTCTTCTTATATTCAGGGATTCGAGCTTCAATGATCCACTTTTGATGATTTTTGACGACCCGTGATTCCATGTTCCCATTTTCCCGGTTCTATCCTAAACTCTTTTCGATTCACTATTTCATATTTTCCAATATTAAATAGGAATCTCTTTAGTTGTCTCTTACTTAGCAAGATTTAAACAACGTGCACAATGTCCTAAGTGTAGGGGAGTTTACTCCCACATGCTTAAACATTGAGGACAATGTTTATATTAAGTGTAGGGGGACTTCTATCGAAGTTAAGTGGCTCTTTTCCTTGTATTTGTCCTCATTTTAACCGGAAAATCAATTTTTCGACATTTTTCAAAATTTTTGATCTATTTTGGCCTATTAGTTTTTCCCTTTTGTATAGTTATTTTCTTCCCTTATTAGAATAAATGTTTAATAAAGTGGTTTTAATTTTAAAACGTTGTGAATCTTTTGACTCAACCCGAGTTTACTTATCTAAGTTTACTCTAGCTAGTATCCTTAACATGTTTAAATCAAGTTTTGCTAGGCTTTTATATAGGGAGCTATAAAACGCGAAAGTCTTAACTCTCAGGGGTTAAGAACAAGAACTTTTCGTCAAGTTACTATAATTGATCCTAGAGAGTCGTTTATCAAGGGAACTTTAAAATGCGATTTCTAAACTTGAAAAAGTCTAAGAGTTTGCAAGATCCTATAGGCGACTCGAAAACCCAAAACATTGATTTAATAGGCTAAGCATCCACGAGTTTCATTCTTTGAGATTTTAAACTGTGGAGAACGAGAGATGATAGAGTCAATTATAAGTTTGGTATTCTTTCGTGAATTTATGTGAGTTAATTATAAGCCTATTCTCCCATCACTTGCTAATAAATTTATCTGCAATAAATAAGGTTGTACGATTTGAAAAGTTACTTAGCTTCTAGCCCAAGATCGTTTAAAAGTTGCTCGGTATGGATTAGAGTTCATAGCCAAGGCATAACTTATTGAAGCGGGATGCGAAGATTGGCGAGTCCGAAAAGGTCCAAACAAGACATGAGGGCTATATTTTGTTGCTAAAGATCCAAAAGTGATGTGAAGAATCATTTATCAAAGATCAATATGAAGGATCGAGACACACGACGAAAAGCAAAAACTCCCCAAAAGTCATGGAGAAGTCTTTTCGAAAAGGCCATAACAAGGTATGAGGATAAATAGATCCAAGTCCAAAAAGGAGGCGGATCGTTGTATATCAAAGTCCAAAATAAAGATTGGAGAAAAATTAAGAAGTCGTGGTCCAAGTATGACGAATCTCTCAAAACTTCAAGTGAATAAATTCCTATTATGAAGAGAATGCCATTATTTCATGAACGTCTCTCAAGATTTGAAGTATGAAGTCGCTGCCAAATATCGGTCCGAGAAAGGTCTCAAATCGCGAAGCAAGTTATGCCAAGATATGAACTTTATGAGGTCCCAAGAAGCAGTTTTAAAAGATTTTGTCCTTTAGCTAACTATTGATTAAATCGTTCACTTTATTTTCGGCCTAAATAACTATCGAAATAAGTCAAAAATGCATCCTCGTGATCATTCAAGACAACAATAAAATATAAGAGATACACCTAGGAATAAGGGAGTCTAACTGAATAATTGGCCCACATGAGTTCGTGTTAGTTTGCTAACTTATAATAACAATGATCTCGTTTTTAAGCTTGGTTTGGAGAAAGTGAAAACTTGAGGATGATGATCATTCATGACATTTCCAAAACCCAAGGTATGTTTTCGATTTCTTTACTTTGAATATTTATAGTTTTCTATCTCTTTAATAAAGGCCAAGGTGGATTGATTTTGATGAAAAATGTAAACGTGCTTTGAAACTAATGCATTGCATGAGGACATTGCAATGGTCAAGTGTAGGCGATTTGATAGGTGTGTAAACACCCATCCTTTTTACCACTTAATTACAATAATAACCGAGCCAAAACGTGTATTTTATGTCATTTATGTCGGAATTATGCGTGGTTTGTGTTTTTGTTGTGATTTAGGGCGAAAAGGTGAAAAGTGGAGAAAACACGAGCATTCACGGGCTTTTATCGAAGAAAAAGACGAAAGACGAAGTCAAGAAGTCAAGAGTGCAAAAAGAACGGAAGTCCAAAACCAATTCTGAAGATTTATCAAAGAAAAAGTCAAAAGACGGAAGTTTACTAAAAGCCGAAGAACTCAATTCTAATTTATTGAAGAATTACAGACGAGTTTAAAGAAATCCCGAGGCAAAGTCATTAAAGTCCAAGATTTAAGAAGATTAAAGGCTTAAGGACTTGATGGTGCAATTAAGAAAAGATGAAAGAGGGGAGGAAGCTTCCTAAGCACCTCCTAATCCTCCCCTATAAATAGAACATTAGGATAATCATTTCATTTTGTTGGATAGCTTGAGAAACTATTTCTTCCATTTTAATTACCTTGCACATTTAATTACCTTGTCATTTAATTTCATGTCCATTTAAATACCTTGTCTTGCACCTTAAATACCTTTAATTTCAAGTAAGTTTTCTTTTAAATCTTGTCAATCTTTACTTTATTGTTTGATCTCCTATCTTCCTTTCTTTAATCTTTATGTTTATTTGTTCATGTTCATGTTCTTATTTTTATTGATTTGATTAAAGTGGGTTTTGATTATTTTGGTTATATTTGTTAGTTTGATTGTTTTGGATTGTTTGTTTATGATTAGTAGAGGTTATTTGTTTAGTTTGATTTAATCTTGTGGTTGATTTGATTAAGTTTTGTTTAGATTCGTATATACTTGTTCTTCCGTGTTCTTCGTGTTTTCTGTTACTGTGTATTCCCAGGTATTCCGGATCAAGGCCAAAATTTATTCCGCGTGAAGGTGTTTGCTGAAGAAATTCGGGATCAAGGGCGTTCATCCGGAATAAGTGACATATTCCGGATCAGCCTCTCATTCCGAATCAACTAAACATTCCGGATCAAGGGTTTAGCCAAGGTGTTTCATCCGGAATATCCAATATTCTGGATCAAGGTAGTTATTCCCGATCAGCAAGTTCATCCGGAATAATTTATTATTCTTGATCAAAGTGCTTTATTCGGAATATTTAACATTCCGGATCAAAGTGCTTTATTCGAAATATTAAAACATTCCGGATCAAGGAGTTTATTCGGAATAATATTCCGGATCAAGACATCATTCCGGATCAAGGCTTTATTCTGAATCAAGACTTTATTCCGGATAAGTGACATATTCCGGATAAAGGATTTATTCCGGATCAAGGGTTTTGGTGAATATTCCGAGTGAAGAAGAACATTCCGAACGAAGGTGACATTCCGGATGAGTGTTTATTCCGAACGAAGGATTATTCCGGATGAGCTGTTTTTAGGTTATTTTTAATTTCAATTTTTAACTTTCTGTTTTTAGTTTTCAAGCTTTATTTTTCCCGCCTTTTTCCTTAGTCGCACTTTAAGATTACTTGCCTTAGATTTATTTTAGTCTTGCTTTATTTTAAGTTTTAGTTGTGTTTTAAGTTTGCCTTAGATAGTTTTAAGTTTGCGTTATTTACATTTAGTGCCTTTACTTTTCGTCTCACTTTTAAATACTCGCCATTTACTTTAAATTAGACTTAGATTTATTTAACGTCCTTTCATTTAAGTCTTGCACATTTATTTTAATTACTACAACGACACAACTATTTGTTCCACCAAAGAACGACTGAGTCGCATAGTTAACCAGATCAATTCGATTAGACCACTAGAACGATAATTTTCTTACTAGCCAAAAGCTAGTTATCAGGGTCCGTGGACTTCTGTGACAGTAATTTTTGGATTTTTGTTTTGTGATGTTGTTTCTGAGTTGGTGGCTGTATTTTGTTTTTCAAATCCTAATCCCGTTCTATCTTTACTATCTCTTTGATAGTTGAGCAATTCTTCTATGCAATTTGCGTTTTTGGTAAATTTTACTAATTTTAAATTTTGCTTGGTTAAGTCCTCCTGACTAGTTTTGAGCTTCTTAATTTCGATATTTAGCTCTTGGCATTTTTTGTATTTATCTTTGACTATTTTCCTTTCTCTAGTCTTAATAATTTATTTTTTAAATCGTAAATCTTTTTTTCTAAGTTATCATTTTTATCTTTTAAAAATTAGTTTTTGTTTATAATTGTAAGGCTTATCTCATACATTTTGTTAAAGTTAATTTGTAACTTATCATCATCTAGTGAGTAAGAAGAGTCCGAGTGTACCTTATTAATTTCATATGCCATGAGAGCTAGCTCTTCCTTTTTGGTTTTATTGCCTTCATCATCACTGGCACTCCATGCACCACTTACGAAGGCTCTTTGTGTTACTGGCTTTCCCTTTGGGCATTTGTTAATATAATGAATTGAATCACCACATTGGTAACATCTTCTCTCATCTTTGGGCTTCTTGATGTCAAATGGATTTCGAGATGCCTTCTTGTTGTCAAGTGGTTGTCTTACGAGTCTTCCACGTCTTTTGAAGAATTTCTTGAAGTCACGAACGACCATTGCATATTCTTCATCATCACTATCAGAGTCATTCTCATCACTAGATTCTACTCGATCTTTCAAGGCTAGTGATCTTTGTTTTTCCTTCTTTCCATTGATGATTTTGGAATCCTTTTCCATTACCATTTCGTGTACTTTAAGGTTTCCGATGAGTTCTTCTAGTGATAGGTTCGAAAGATCTTTGGATTCTTCAATTGCCGTGAGTTTGGCTCACCATTTTGGATGAAGAGCCCATAGAAATTTCCTGACAAAGTTCATGTTGGAGAAAGATTCGTCAAGTGCTTTGAGTGATGTTATGACAGTGTTAAATCGAGCAAATACCACATCAATTGACTCTTCTTCAAGGATAGAAAATTGTTCATATTGTTGAACAAGTAAATAAATTTTATTATCCTTGACTTGTGAGTTCCCTTGATGTGTGACTATGAGTGAGTGCCAAATTTCTTTGGCGGTTTGACAAATGAATATTCTTTCATACTCCTTTTTAGGTAGAGCATTATAAAGCATCATTTTGGCTTCATTATTTTTATCCAACATTTTCTTTTGATCATCGATTTGATTTGCACGTGGAACCAATTTGAGTTGGTTAGTGGTAACATTCATCACCATTGGTACATAACCACCTTCAATGATTATATACCGAAGATCTATATCTTTAGATTTCACGTAAGTTTCAAAACGGTTTTTCCAATAGATAAAACCACCGGTTTCAAAGAGTGGTGGTCTTTTCATAGATTGCCCTTCTTTGTAATTTTCAAAATCCATGGATCGATTCAAGTTTTAAAGTAAAATCTACTTTAAAGATCTTGAGTACGTAGCTCTGATACCAATTGTAGAAAACTAGAAGGGGGGTTGAATTTTTTTTACCGGTTTAGTTTTAATACTTTTTGAAACTTTTCTTGATTATAACGGAATATAGATCAAGTGATTACAAGTGAAGTAAATGACTCGAAGTAGTTAAGAAATAAACCATAATGCACAAAGATTTATAGTGGTTCGGCCTAGCAATATCTCACATATATTGCCCCTACTTCCACTCCTCGAGTATCCACTCGATAGTTCTACTTCACTAGTAAATGATTCTCCTTTACACCGGTGGAGAAACCTTCACACATTAGCTTACAATCTTTATCCACACCTAAGCTAAGATGTCTAGGTTCTTTTACAAAGGCACAACCCGCCTTGTAAACTTCTATACCTTGTGGTAATAACACCAAGCACACTTTACACAACTAGATAGATGAATGGCTACAACAATGGTGATTGTGTAGGTAACACTTAACACATTCACGCAATGCAAACCCTTGATGGATGAAAGCTTGGAATTCTCGTGACCGATCCTTATATGATAAAATGATCTAAATTACAAGCAAGAAAAGAATTCACAAGAGTGAGTTAGAGAGTTAGATATATACTGAGATTTAGAAGAGATTAGTTAGAAAGGGGTGAGTGAGAAGCTTGGACAAAGGGTTCTATTTATAGGCAAACTGCCAGACCCCCCACGGAACCCGTCGGACCCTTCTCCTTTCGGTCCGCCGGGGTCCGGCTAGTCTGACTTTTGAGCCTCATAAATGTTTGTCCACTATTTTAAGAAAGAATCAAATCTTCCTAGTTTGACTCGCAAAATCTGATATTTGGGGGTCAACCTTTAACTTTGTGAGTAAAACTATTTTACCATTTTATGTTTTCATATGTTTTGTGTACATTTGTAAAATATTTTTGCATAAGTCATGGACTAAGAAAATTATATGATGTTGTTGAAACAAAAGTTGGATGATCCTAGCTAGACCCGAATTAGGCTTAATTCAGGTGCTGGGGCTCCTGCTCCTGCACCAAGTGAATTTCTGGTTGGGATCCTGGACACTAAAAGTAACACGCTGTTAGGCTTACCGTGGGAATGTATCCCACGATTAGACTCCAGCGTGAGAGTAAGTAATCAGTTTAGGGCTAGTAATCGAATGTAGAGTGAGAGTATAAAGAATATGATACCTTTGTGGAACCCTTGGGGGGTTCCTTATATAGGCGGTGAAACTCTAATGGGCTCTCACCGATACTTCGGCCCCAAGCAAAGGATAAGTGCCATAATTAGCTTGATTGTCATCTTCTAATTCTGGTTAGTGTATATCCTACACTTTAGGGTAAATCACAATCCTATTTGGGTTGTGGTTCTGTCTAACCCTTTACCAGCTGTGCCGGGCCGTGGGCCGCACACATCTATGCGGCCATTGTTCATTCGAAGCCCATAAGCTCAAATGACATTAATCTAACCGATACATGATGGGCCGGATGCGGGTAGTACCCGTGGGCCGGGTCCATGACCCGGTCGGGGACTATACGTCATCATGTCCCCCCAGTCTAGTTATTACAACTGTAGGCGTAACCTCTAGACTAACCAATGTCCCTTATATTGTCTTTGAAAATATAGCCGCACCACAAAAAACCGTCGACCGGGACAACATTAATGACTAAATTAATGGTAGTCAAGATACGGACGTTTACCTGCAAAATTGCACCAAACAGGCCCACTCTTGAGCCACGTAAAACTGTTATGAGGTGACCCATGGGTCCCTCTAACGTTTCAACTTACCATGAATCCCATCCATTGGATGGGCGTAGTGGATTACACGTAGCAATCATCCAAGCCACCTCATAAATCGAGGCAACCCTATAAAAAGGTTGTGCGTGTGACTATGCACACACACAGTTCATACTTCCTACCACCATTTTTTCATTCTCCTTCACTCCTCCTACTTTCCATTCCATGTATATCTGTTATACCAGGTTAGATTACCGCGCCCTTCTCCACATATTTATAAATCATGGTGAAAGACAACCCCACCATAAAGAACCGTGCTTAATGTTATGTCTCCAGAGAAATTCATGGATTTTTGCTCGGATTACTATATCCCTGAGAGCGTACATCCCACCTATCCGGGTGATGATGAAGCTATCACGGATGCTCCAGCTAGGAAAATAGGCGTATATACGCGCCTGTTTGACTCGGCCAACTACCACATTCCCCCTTCTAGGTTTCTTGTAGAGATCCTAACGTATTATGATTTCCATATAACCCAACTCCACTGTATAGGGGCGTGTAAGATAAATCAATTCAAGATTACATGCCATACATGTAGTATAACCCCTACCGTAAGTCTCTTTAGGGTTTTTTATGTACCACAAATGGTCAATGGCTAGTTGTCGTTTAAAAAACATCCGGGCAATACGCCCATGTGTTATACCAAAGCCTTAGACTCGTTGAAAAACTGGTACGACCATTATTTTTTGTAGATGCGAAAGTATTTCCCACTCGATTCGTACTTAAGAACGCAGCACCAATAGATTATCCACCCCCCAAAAATACGTACAGTAGTAGAGATGTTATGATTTTAGATACCAACCGCACATACTTCCACAAGGGTCTACCAGAGAACTTTTTATGCCTGGTAGGCATCAGCCGTAACCATTACGGCATGGAGGACAGATATCCCATATTCTTGAACAGCCGTAGACAGGTGGGTATTTTTACTTCAATATATATGTATAACATGCTTTCAATCAGAATAACACACTTGTTTGCATATGTCCGCAAAGATGAGGCTATTTGGATTGTTACGCTAAGGGGACCCGAAGAAGGTTGAGGAGGTATCTCGACCACTACGCGAGGGTGAACTGCCTCTACTTGTTGCGACCCAAAATATGACCTTCTCACTTGAAGAAGTACCAGAGCCGCAGTCCAGTGTACAGGGCACAAAGATAGAAAAGTCGCCGCTGGATTTTACCAATGAAGACGGTGGTGAGCCATTATTAGAGAATGCCACTACCTTCCACGACGAAAAACAGGATGAGAACATGAAACAGCCTACCGACTTATGAATCAACCGTCTGTTTGATAATGACGATGAAGAGGAAGTAGCCCCTGAGACCGGTACCTCTACGCAGCCAAATCCTACCTCTAGGAAACGCAAATCCACAATGAAGGTTGTGAGAGAGGTAGAAGTGGAGGCGGGGGCCTTTAACGCGCCCCCAAGAGGCTGCGCAAGAATCACCCCCAATACCAAGAACGGAGCTGCACTACCTTGCCGTAGGACAACCCCTTGCCCCATCCTGCCGTAACAGAAGAGTAGGTAGAGACGACTGTGTGGAATGCGACGCCAGTGAGTGCCGTAGCCCCCACCAACACTGCGCCTATAATATTAACGTAAGTTTACCTACTTTATCCTTGTCTCTTCTTGTGTTTTTTTAAAAGTAAAAACTCAAAAAGACTTACAAGTTCATTTGAATAACATGGTGGATCATACGGCCGTGCCGCATGAGGGAGATGCCTTTAGGGAACCATCACCCATGATAATCGTCCGTCCATCATCTCCTCCTCACACCCATGCGGAAGAGCCACAATCTGGGGGTCCGACCCCGCGCCTTTGCCCACTATGGAACTTGTCCGAGCTGACAAGGCTGGAGTCAGAGGAGGAGTGTAAGGAGTTCGTGGATCATTTGACACCTTCGAGTCTGGCTCAAGACCTGAATGAGCTCAACCATGGAACCCTCCTTGAGCAATTTAATGTGGCCATGGCGCACCTGATGACTGTAAGTGCGGCTCTAAGACACCGATTTGAAACGACCTTACGTCACGTAAGGAGCGCAGATAGGAAGATTGTCCGCAGGGAAGAATTGGTAGAAAAACAGGAGCAAAGCATATCTACCCTGCAGGCGAACTTGTCTACGGCTGAGGCGACAATAAAGGAGCAGGCAAGCCATGCCGCTGCCCGGGAATGCCGCATTGAAGAGTTGGAAGCCGATGCCCGAGCTCTTCGTGACAAGGTACCCCCCCCCATCATGCTTATTCTTCTACATATAACTGTAAATCATGTAAGTACCCACTAATTTTTTAAACCAACAGTTGGCAGCCGTAGAGGCAACCGCTCAAACCCTAACAAAGGACGTGGCGGTCCTCACCAAGGAGCGCGATGAGCTGCGTCTAATGGTTAAGGGTGAGGAACAGCTGGCCTCGGCCTTTGTAGAAAATAGGGTTGAGCATGAAAAGGTCTTGGAGGAGCGTATAGGGGAGCTAGATAGACGCGTGGATTCCCTGGAAGTGGATTTCGATTAAGAGTTAGACCCTCACATGCTCACGGTGATTGCTGGCCGTAGATGGATGATAGGATCCGACTGAGGTTGGTTGTGAACAAGATTGTAGATTCTCCTGACGTGGCCCAACATTTTGCTAATGTGGTATCCGACGGGATAGACCATGGTAGGCACGAGGGTCTTCTGGCTGGAGCATAATGGATAAGCCAAGGCTAGGATTTTAAGGACCACGTCTATCACAAGCCCGACGTTGAAAAGAAGATGGACGCATCCATGGCTACCTTGGACCAAGTTGAGTACCCATTGCTAGATAAAATAGAGGCACTGAAGGACGCACCCATTGACATGGTCATGGAGCATTTGTGCGTAGAAGCGGACTTTAATTCCCAGCTCATGGTGCCCCTTTATGCAGACCATCCTCCTTTGGAGAATCTATGGGCCCTTAAGGGAGAAAAAAGCTTAGAAGAAGTCATCAAGGCTAACACGGATCGGGCTTTGAGGAAGAAAGCGTGTCGTGCTACATGTCGTACCCCTACTGCCGGATCCACTGATAGGTGTGAAAACACCCATCCTTTTTACCACTTAATTATAATAATAACCGAGCCAAAACGTGTATTTTATGTCATTTATGTCGGAATTATGCGTGGTTTGTGTTTTATTGTGATTTAGGACGAAAAGGTGAAAAGTGGAGAAAACACGGGTATTCACAGGCTTTTATAGAAGAAAACAACAAAAGACGAAGTCAAAAGATCAAAAGTGCAAAAAGAACGGAAGTCCAAGGCATATTCTAAAGATTTATCGAAGAACAAGTCTAAAGACGGAAGTTTAATTAAGCCAAAGAACTCAAGTCTAATAAATGAAGAAATTATAAAACGAGATTAAATTTATCCCGAGACAAAGTCGAAAAAGTCGAAGAACTTAAAAGACGAAAAGACGTGAAGAAAGAAAGAAAGAAAAGAGGAAGCCACCTACCACTCCCCTTTCCTATAAATACCCTTCATTTCACCACATGAAGGGTGGTTAGTCATTTAGATTAGTTTTAGTTTTAGGAGTAGGAGTAGTTTAGTTTTAGTGAGGGAAAGTGACAGTTTCTCTCACTAGAACTTTAATCTTTCATCTTTTATCTTTCTTGTTTTTAATCAATCCTTCACTTTTGAAGCTTGATCTTGTCTTAATCTTTATGTTATTAATCTTTCTTGTTAATCTTAATCTTGTTTTCATCATCTTTTTCATCAAGTTCTTATTCAAAGTTTTGATCTTTAAAACTTTTCGAGTCTTTAAGTTAATCTTTTTATGATTTGATTTTAAAGCTTGTTTATTTTACGTTTGATAAGTTGATGTTAGTGCTTATTAAGTCTATTTCCATCATTGGTTCGTTCAAGTTTAGAGATTAGCTTAATTTTGTAGCTTATCCTCTTGGCTAAAGATTCAGATCACACACACATCGGAAAAGGTGTTAAAACCCTTTTCCGATCGGCTCTTTCCGATTAATAACCCCTTATTCCGATCTACAGATCGGAAAAGGGTTTAGAGGGTTCCGATCGTGGGTTCGTGTTGTGTTGTGTATTCCGATTACAAGCTTCCTCTCCATATTCCGATTGGGGTCTTTGGATTATTCCGATTTGGCTATCTTTTGCGATATTCCGACGGGATGGTGTCTACATTCCGATCGATCAATCGGAAAGTATTCCGATCATACCCATTTGCTTATTCCGATCACTACTTTTCGACGGTACATTCCGATCGGATTCCGATTGGATTCCGATCGGGTGTATTCCGATGGATTGTTTTTGCTTTGTTTCACACTCTTGTTTTAGTTTAAGTGTCAATTTTTCTCGTTTAATTTTTATCTCATTTTAATTTCATTTTGAGTTTTTATTTAATTGTCAATTTACTTTTCGCTAAGTTTACTTTTACGTCATTTAATTACTCGTCATTTAGTTTCAAGTTTTAAATATTGCACCGTTTACATTTCAACTAGTTTTAGTTTTAATTACTCGTCGTTTATTTTTAAGTCTTGCACATTTATTTTACCAAAACCAAAAATATTTGTTTCACCAAGAACAACTAATCTCACACAATTAACCGGAAATCAGTTCGATTAGACACCGAGAAAACGAACAATTTCAACGAGTAAAAACCATACATTAAAATGGCGCCGCTGCCGGGGAAATCTCTATATTAAAATGGCGCCGCTGCCGGCTCTTTTCGTAAAGATCGAAGGTTTTTTGTGAGAGACGCGTTGGCTTTTGCGACCCGTTCACTTGTGAACGTTATTTTTCATGTCCAAATATTTTAAAAAATCCAAAAACATTTGAAAAATCATAAAAAGCATTTCTTTTTCAAAGTTTTGCACCAAAAATATTCTTCTTGCTTATCTATCTTTCTTTATGGATTTTTATGTCCATTGCGTCCGGTGTGGGAAACAATTATCTGGGAACAACTCTTGTCAATGGTGTACATGTGAGCGGTGCGGAAACGATATCGACTACACACAATTCGGATTTTGTCCCTTGTGCAACTCGACTAATTCATTCTTTTTGAACCCACCTCCTGTTCCCCCGTGCATCTATTGTGGAAGCGATTCTCATTGGCATGTTTCGTGCCCGGTTCAATACCCGTATAGACACGGGCAAGAACCGGGTTACAATTATGACAATGATAATAGCTATCCACAAGACGCACCTGATTTTTCTCCATACTCGGTTTGCAACAACTGTGGGGGTCCTCACGATACCTATTATTGTCAACCAATGAATTATTATGAGCAAAATCCGTGTCCTCAGTTTTCTTCACCTATGGATTATTATGAACCAAACCCGGTTTCTAATTCTTCTCAACCGATGAACAACTATGAGCAACATCCGTGCTATAATTCCGGTTTTCAAAATCTTGAGCCCCCACCGCACTCACTCGATCATCAGCCTTGTCACGGGATGAGTTACCAAGAACCAATTGTCGATCTTGCTACAACCTTTCAAGAACAAAGAAACGATCTTGCTACAGCTTTTCAAGAGCAATCGAAAGAGCTTTTACACACGCTGCGAACTTGTATGGAGTCATTTTTACAGCAACGAGATCAGACGAGTACTCATATCCCTGAGCATATTATTGGCCCTATTGATAATGAGGAGAGTGATGACGATATTGAGGTTATTTTCGACGAGGAGGAATTTCTAAAGCAAAATACTTCACTCCTTCCTGATGATGGTTTTCACATTCCTGAGATCGATGAATATCTTGATATTGATACACCCGTGGAATACATATCCGGGTATTCTGATGTGGAGGGAGATATACTTTTTCTAGAGGATTTATTACACGATGACACTATACCTTCTATCCCAGAGGTGGAAAGACGTGAATCTAATGAAAAAGGGACGCAGGTGCAAGGTAATTGTTCTCATACTTCTCATATTATATTGCCACCTCATCCTACCACGTACACACCCAAGCGGGTGATGTATCATCTTTACTCTCCTCGGTTCATACCGGGAAATGAGGATGAGTGCTTTGACCCGGGAGGTGACAATGACAATTCTATAATTGATACCCTCACGGCTTTGCCGCTTGCTCAGCATCTATTGTCTTTGGGGGAGGAAAATGTGCTTACTTTACCCAACCCACCTCCCGTAGATCTTGATTTCACATACTTCTCGTATGTTGAACGGACCTTTCTCCCATACAAGACTTATCCCCCCGCCTCTCCTTTGTTGATGTCAACCGGGAACGAGGACAAGGTCTTTGATCCCGGTATTACATACGAGGCTTCCCCATGGACCATTTAATTCGGGGATGAGTCAGGCTCGTGACTCGGTTAATATAAACAAGCGCTTTTTGGGAGGCAACCCAATTATCTATCTATCTTTCCTGTTTTCACCATAAGTGTAGGGGGAGCCCCGTTGGTGTTTCTTGTTCTCTTTCTAATCATGTGCAGGGATTAGAGCTTCAAAGACACACTCTTGATGACTTTTGACGAACCGTGATTCCGTGTTCCCTTCTTCCCGGTTCTATCCTAAACTCTTTTCGATTCACTATTTTATATTTCTCAATATTAAAATAGGAATCTCTTTAGTTGTCTTTTCCTTAACAAGATTTAAACAAAGTGCACAATGTCCTAAGTGTAGGGGAGTTTACTCCCACATGCTTAAACATTGAGGACAATGTTTATATTAAGTGTAGGGGGGACTTCTATCGAAGTTAAGTGGTCTTTTCCTTGTATTTAGCCTCATTTTAACCGGAAAATCAATTTTTCGACATTTTTCAAAAATTTTAATCTATTTTGGCCTAGTTGTAGTCTCCTTTATTTTTGTTACTTTCTAGCATTTTAATAAAATGGTTTTAGCAAGTTTAGATATCTTAGATATATTAGGCCCGTTGTGAATATTTTGACTCAACCCGAGTTTACTTGTCCAAGTTCACTCTAGCTAGTATCCTTAACCGTGTAGACCTTAATTGGTTTATTGGGCTAAGCATCCACGAGTCTCATTCCTTGAGATTTTAAATTGTGGAGAACGAGAAATGATAGAGTTGGTTACAAGTTTGGTATTCTCTCATTAACTTATGTGAGTTAATTATGATCTTTTTCTCCCATCACTTGCTAATAAATTATCTGCAATAAGTAAGGTCGTACGATTTGAAAAGTTACTTAGCTTCTAGCCCAAGATCGTTTAAAAGTTGCTCGGTAATGATAAGAGTTCATAGCCAAGGCATAACTTATGAAGCGGGGCGCGAAGATTGGCGAGTCCGAAAAGGCCCTAACAAGGCATGAGGATTCCATTTTATTGCTGAAGATCCAAAGTGATGTGAAAAGCATTATTTCCAAAGTCAATATGAAGGATCAAGACTCACGACAAAAAGCAATCAACTCCCATAAAGATGATGGAGAAGTCTACCCGAAAAGACCCTAACAAGGTATGAGGATAAATAGATCCAAGTCCGAAAAGGAGGCGGATCGTTGTATCTCAAAATCCCCATTAGAGATTGAAGAAATAATCATGAAGTCGTGGTCAACAAAGTTGGAGTACCCCTCAAAAGTCTCCAAGTGAAGAAACTCTATTAACGATGAGAAGACCATTATCTCAAGAACGTCTCTCGAAGATATGAAGTATGAAGTACATGCCAAATATCGGCCCGAGAAAGGTCTCGAATCGTGAACCAAGTTATGCCAAGATATGAACTTTTTGATATCCCGAGAAGCAGTTTTAAGAGATTTTGTCCTTTAGCTAACTATTGATCAAATCGTTCTACTCTGCTTTCAGCCCTAATAAATTATCGAAATAAGTCAACAATGCATCCTCGTGATCATTCAAGACATCAATAAAATATAAGAGATACCCATAGGAATAAGGGAGTTTAAGTGGTTAATTGAACCACATGAGTAAATGTTTGTTATGCTAACTTGTACTAACAATGATCTTGTTTTTAAGCTTGGCATGGGGAACGTGAAACTTGAGGGTGATGAACATTCATGACACACAAGCCCTAATGTAAGTCTTAGATTTCTTTACATGTTTCTTCCTTGTTGCATCTTGTTATTTTCTGTCTTTTTGATTTTCCTTAGTTGTTTAATAAAGGCCAAGGTAGGTTGATTATGATGAAAAGTGTAAACTTGCTTTGTAACTAATGCATTGCATGAGGACATTGCAATGGTTAAGTGTAGGGGATTTGATAGGTGTGAAAACACCCATCCTTTTTACCACTTAATTACAATAATAACCGAGCCAAAACGTGTATTTTATGTCATTTATGTCGGAATTATGCGTGGTTTGTGTTTTTATTGTGATTTAGGACAAAAAGGTGAAAAGTGGAGAAAACACGGGTATTCACATGCTTTTATAGAAGAAAACGACAAAAGACGAAGTCAAAAGATCAAGAGTGCAAAAAGAACGGAAGTCCAAGGCCTATTCTAAAGATTTATCGAAGAACAAGTCTAAAGACGGAAGTTTAATTAAGCCAAAGAACTCAAGTCTAATAAATGAAGAAATTATAAGACGAGTTTAAATTTATCCCGAGACAAAGTCGAAAAAGTCGAAGAACTTAAAAGACGAAAAGACGTGAAGAAAGAAAGAAAGAAAAGAGGAAGCCACCTACCACTCCCCTTTCCTATAAATACCCTTCATTTCACCACATGAAGGGTGGTTAGTCATTTGGATTAGTTTTAGTTTTAGGAGTAGGAGTAGTTTAGTTTTAGTGAGGGAAAGTGACAGTTTCTCTCACTACAACTTTAATCTTTCATCTTTTATCTTTCTTGTTTTTAATCAATCCTTCACTTTTGAAGCTTGATCTTGTCTTAATCTTTATGTTATTAATCTTTCTTGTTAATCTTAATCTTGTTTTCATCATCTTTTTCATCAAGTTCTTATTCAAAGTTTTGATCTTTAAAACTTTTCGAGTCTTTAAGTTAATCTTTTTATCATTTGATTTTAAAGCTTGTTTATTTTACGTTTGATAAGTTGATGTTAGTGCTTATTAAGTCTATTTCCATCATTGGTTCGTTCAAGTTTAGAGATTAGCTTAATTTTGTAGCTTATCCTCTTGGCTAAAGTTTCGGATCACACACACATCGGAAAAGGTATTAAAACCATTTTCCGATCGGCTCTTTCCGATTAATAACCCCTTATTACGATCTACAGATCGGAATAGGGTTTAGAGGGTTCCGATCGTGGGTTCGTGTTGTGTTGTGTATTCCGATTACAAGCTTCCTCTCCATATTCCGATTGGGGTCTTTGGATTATTCCGATTTGGCTATCTTTTGCGATATTCCGACGGGATGGTGTCTACATTCCGATCGATCAATCGGAAAGTATTCCGATCATACCCATTTGCTTATTCCGATCACTACTTTCCGACGGTACATTCCGATCGGATTCCGATTGGATTCCGATCGGGTGTATTCCGATGGATTGTTTTTGCTTTGTTTCACACTCTTGTTTTAGTTTAAGTGTCAATTTTTCTCGTTTAATTTTTAGCTCATTTTAATTTCATTTTGAATTTTTATTTAATTGTCAATTTACTTTTCGCTAAGTTTACTTTTACGTCATTTAATTACTCGTCATTTAGTTTCAAGTTTTAAATATTGCACCGTTTACATTTCAACTAGTTTTAGTTTTAATTACTCGTCATTTATTTTTAAGTCTTGCACATTTATTTTACCAAAACCAAAAATATTTGTTTCACCAAGAACAACTAATCTCACACAATTAACCGGAAATCAATTCGATTAGACACCGAGAAAACGAACAATTTCAACGAGTAAAAACCATATATTATCCACCCATCTTCCCCGGTCTGATGGAATGCGTGTGACAGCCCCAACCATGCATGGGACGACCTTGTTATCGGAAAGCTACTTTACTCCAGCAGGATCCTCTCTAGAGTCTCTGGCGCAAGGCAGGAAAGAGCTCAGGGAGTCTATGCTACCCCATTAATTATCTTTATTTGTAATAAACAATAACTTACGTTTTGCAATATTCGTCCGTGGATGTCCACGGTATTGAAACACTTGATATTTCGTATAAGTTTGTATTGTAATAATTTTTGGTCGCGAATGTATACGGCTCATTGATGTTTGTATTGGTAACTTGTTTGTTTTTATCCAGATAAGTATAAATCCATTAGATTAAATATCCATGCGTGAATTTATCACGGCATTACAATAAAAACCCAAGTCTATAATTTACTAGACATGCACTGTGTGTCTTTATCATGTCCGACACTTTATAAGTACGGCATGTGGAAACTTATTACAACGTCTTATGAATAAGGTGTATAGTAAGGATGCATGATCCGTGTCACGGGGTTTGCATCCCTCTTATTCGACAAGTTGAATTAGCAGGTTCACTTAATCATCTTGCTCCACATGGAAACGAATAGTACATGTACGGCTGAATGAATACATATGAATAAGAAATAACACTTAAGAATGTAAACAAAAAATAATCCTAAGTACACAAAAGACATAATTTGCACAAGAACAAGCCATGGAGCTAGCTAGGCACCACGGCGTTTTATTAATACGTTTACAGTTTTTTGATAGAATGATAAAATCCTAAGACAAATAGAACCTAGAAAACATAAAAGCAAAAATACATGGATCTTTATTGAAGCTGTCTACAGCGAAATGTCCATGTGGAGGCTGTAGCCTTTTAGAGATAGCACCTTTTGAGGTTTCAAATATTCCATGTACAATCCAAGTCACGGCCCTCCGTGTCACGTAACTTGTACGCACCTAGCCCCAAAGCTTCCGTGACTTCATACGACCCTTCCCACTTTGGTCCAAGTTTTCCCGTGTTCGCCGCGTGACTTCCCTCGTTAGCATGATAGACAAAATACCCCGGTCGGAAGGAAACACCCTTGACTTTAGAGTCGTAATAAGCTTTCATTCGTGCCTTAGATTTAGCTTCATTGATGGTTGCTATCTTCCTTTTCTCCTCGAGTAAGTCTAAATTTCCCCGGAGTTCCTCATCGTTCGTGATGACATTAAACTCCGTCGTACGGATTGTTGGCATTCCAATCTCTGCTGGAATGGCTGACTCGGTCCCATAGGCTAACGCAAAAGGAGTGTCCCCATTAGCTGTTTTGATCAATGTCCTATGCGCCCATAGGACATGTGGTAGTTCGTCCACTCATTTGGCGCTTCTCTCATCTAGGCCCTCCTATATTCCTTCACCTAGGATTCTATTCGCCCGCTCCACTAAACCATTAGTTTGATGTTTAGCGCTACGCACCAATCTTTGAACGAATTGTCCGCAAACTGTTTTCCGTTATCTGAGATAATCTCCCCTGGTAAACCAAAACGGCATACAATGTTTTCCCAAACAAACTTTTTTACCTGTTTGCCTGTAATTGTCGCAACCGCCTTAGCCTCTATCCAGTGAGTGAAGTAGTCCATAGCCACGATCAAGAACTTAACGCCTCTGGCTGCAACAGGAAAAGGACCTGCTATGTCAATTCCCCATTTGTAAAATGGCCATAGGGATGTGATGGGTGTCAGCTCCTGTTGTGGATGACGCGATACTGGCCTATGCACCTGGCAATCATTGCATTTAAGAACCATATCTCGTACATCTCAATGCATAGTCAGCCAATAGTATCCTATGCGTAGAGCCCATGCTACTACCGATCTGGGGCCGGCGTGCATGCCGTACGACCCTTCACGACTTTCACTAATCATATAATTAGCTTGGCGTGGTCCAACACATCACAACCACGACTGTAAGAATGAGCGTTTGTATAAGACATCATCGTGGAGTTCAAACTCTTGCGACTTCCTTTTAATGGGACGCGCCTCTGTTTTATCCTTAGGAAGGGTTTCGTCTCTCAAATAGCTTATGATCGGGGTCATCCACGTAGGTCCCTCCTCGTCAACTATTGTTGCGATCTCCTCTCCTGCAATGGATTTATCCTTGAGTATTTCTACCAGCACTTGTTTGGATAAAATGGGCGAAGCTCGTAGATGCGATTTTGCTAAGGGCATCGCCCTCTTATTCTCGCCTCTTGGTACCTAGTTGATAGAGAACTTGGAAAAACCAGCGATAAGTGACTTGAATTTCTCCAGATATTGGATCATGTTTTCCTCCTTGGCTTCGTACCCTCCTAGGATGTGATTTGCGAGAATCCGTGAGTCCATGTAGGCTTCCAGGTTGCATACCCCCATCCTAGCGGCGATTTTTAAGCCTGCAATCAATGCTTCGTATTCTGCCTCATTATTCGTAGCCATGAATTCAAAACGCAAGGCATAGGTGAACTCCATGCCTTCCAGATTTGTGAGTATGAGTCCTGCTCCTGATCCGTCCGTGCAAGAAGATCCATCAGTAAAAAAGACCCATGGTTCCGTTGGAATTTCTTCTTTTAGGACCATTTGCTCGCCCTCCTCGGGTTTCTCAATTATGAAATCTACCAAGATTTGGCCCTTGACGTCTATCCTTGGTCTATAGGAGATGTTGTGTTCCCCGAGTAGGACGTTCCACTTATGTAATCTCCCTGCCACGTCCGGTCTAGAGATAACCTGTTTTATTGGCTGATCCGTGACAACCACAATTGGGTGCGCCTGGAAGTACCGGCGTAACCTTTTCGTGGTGTAGACTAATGATAAGACTAATTTCTCCATTGGTGAATAATTCAGCTCTGTCCCTTGCAACACTCTGCTTATGAAGTAGACCGGAGTCTAGACTGAATCCCGATCAGTCATAAGGACTGCGCTTATTGCTCCGTACGTAGCGGATAAGTACATGATTAGCTCCTCCTTAGGTCGCGTGGCGACTAGCATGGGAAGAGCCGCTAGATGTTGCTTGATCTATCGAAACACTTCCTCCGCCTCTCTTGTCTAGCGAAAGTCTCCTTTCTTCAAGCACTTCTTGAGTGTTTTGAATAAAGGGAATGACTTCTCTGTGGACTTTGATAAGAACCTATTAAGCTCGACCAACTTTCCATTAAGTGATTGTACCTCTTTAAGTGTCTGAGGGGATGGTAGCTTTATCACAGCGTCCGTCTTTTTTGGGATTCAACTTCATGTTGATTTTCCTCAATGTGTCGAATGTCTCCTGGATATCACGGAGGAGTTCGTCTTCTGTATGGCTTTAGATAACCAAGTCATCGATGTAGACTTCAAGGTTACGGCCTATCTGCGAGTCGAAGGCTTTTGTCGCACCTGCGTTCTTGAGTTCGAACGACATTTTCGTGTAACAATACACGCCCTGACTAGTATGGAACGCCGTCTTCTCCTCGTCTTCCTCCGCCATCTGGATCGGATGGTATCCTTTATATACATCCAAGAAACATTTAAAAGAGTACCAACATAAGGATTCCACCTTCCAATCGATTTCTGGTAACGGATAGCAATCTTGTGGGCAAGATTTGTTCAAGTCTGTGAAATCCACACACATGCACCAGCTTCCATCATGCTTCTTGACCATGACCGGATTGGAGTGCCACTCATGGTAATAGACCTCACGCATAATTTCTGTGTCTACCAGTTTATTTACCTCGTCCAAGATTGTTAGGCTGCGTTCTGGCGCTTGACCGCACTTCTTTTGTTTAATAGGGGGATATCCAGGACGGATTTTAAGCTTATGTTCTGCGATCGAACGCGGTATGCCCGTCATATTCTTTGGTTCCAATGCGAATATATCAAGGTTTGCTTTTAGGAGAGAGCACATGGCCTTCTTTCCTTTCTCGGAGAGGGTTCCCCCGATAGCCACCTCTTGTTCTGGATATTCAGGGTGGATTACCACTTTCCAATTAGGGGGTGGTGATCCTTCCTTTATAGGAGCTGGCTGGATTGGTGTTTTCACGGCATGACACTCCGATGTCGGTACGACTGAATTGTAAATAGTGACAATTCCCCCTTCCTCCGAGAATTTAATCATGCCGTGTGCCGTGGACGGGACTGCCGTATGGCTAGGATTCCTGGTCTTCGATAATACCATTGTACGGAAAATGTGAACGTATCACCATAAAGTTCATCCATGTCGTATTTGAATGATCTTTATCTCCATTGGTTACCAGCAAGCGTAATTGTCCTGTCGGCCATATAGTGTCCCCGCTAAAGCCAATAAGCGGTAACGTGGCCGACATCAATTGGCTTTTAATTTTTGGTCGTAGCTACATGAAGCAATGTTCGTAGATCACTTCCGCCGATGATCCTCCATCCACATACATACGACGAATTATGAGTTCTAATGCTTACCTCAATCGTGAGAGGTGCATCTGCCATGTTGCTCACCGTGATAGGAGGGAATGAGATTTCCTTGCCACGTGAAATTTTTTGACTAACTTTCTGCTTCGTCCTGCGTTGCCATGATTGAACCATGTATATGGTCGTAGGCTTGTCTTTTTGGGAATATTTTTTTCATGCTTTTTGTTATCCTTCCCATCCTTCCAATCCTTAACTAGATGTTTGAGCTTGCTTGATTTGATCAGCGACTCAATATGCTTCTTGAGCTGAATGCACTCATCTGTGTCGTGAGCTTTGTCATTATGGAACTCGCAGAAGTGAGTGCCTTGACGCCGATCAACTAGAGTTGTCATTGGCGGAGGTCTTGGAAATTTTTCTCCTTCTGTCAATGTAGCAATTTGTAATGTTCGGATCAATATTTATAACCAGAATTTTATTTATCATGTTTCTATCTGTAAAAAAAATAATAATAAAATAAAAATAAAAATATATATATATATAGAGATATTAAATTAGCCGTTAACCGACAAGGTTATAGCTTTAAATTATTATGTACGTGTAATTTATTATTAATTGGCAAAGATTATGTCCGTCATCGACCGTAAATATTATCGTTATGACATATTAATATTTTTTATTGTCGACGTTTTAATTTTTGGTTTTACGGACATTCTTTGTAAATTTATGATGATCCTTTAAGTGTCATTTGTTTATATGATAAGTTAACATTTATTAAATAATAAGTCCTCATTTATATATCTAAATATAAATGTGCTCCGAATGTCGATGTTTTTATTTTATATTGACCGTTTATTTTTCGTGTTTTACACATATCTTTCAAATTGCGTAACGTTATATATCGGATTTCGATAATACCCGCTTATCGAAATTTAACAAAAAGAAAATAAAATAGACAAACTATATGAGACTAAAACTAAATAGTAAATACTCGTTTGAAATGTTTTCATAAAATAAAATAATATTTTTTGATTACTTTATATTATTATTAGCAAATACTTAGTCATGAAGATTTCAAGTTAAGTGACACGTTACTACATTTTATGTAGTTTGTAGCGTAGTATAGTTATATTATAAATTGACACGCCAAAAGTGACTAACCACTGCTTATCTGATGACACGTAAATTCATGTAACGAGAGTGATAAATGGATACAACTTACAGTCGTAACTCGTGACTACTGCATGTTTTCATACATGTATTTATACAAGTGCAAATATATATAACTATATGACTTGATGTTTGGAGGCAAGACAAATTAATTAGTACGAACTAATTTAGAGGCGTTTGCAAGTGCTATCGGCCGCGTTTAGTAATGTTTATGTTCGATGGTTGCCTTTATTGATTCTTGTTGTGCTCGTTTTTTACCGACACGTTACTTGTTAAGGTGAGTTCATAGCCTCGCTTTTACCTATTTAATTGTTTTTTTAAACCCGCGAGGGGGATACATGTTACTTTTTACGAATGGACGCAAGTGCTTGAACTATAGGGTTATTTTATCTCTTTTAGTCATGAACCGTTAATTACTTGGACCGACTGTACTGGTCGAGTAAACACGAATGCTGTGAATAGATCTATTGGGATTGACCTCTCCGTCCGGGTTTAACGGAAAACCGACTGGACGCATTGTATTTGAAACTTAAACGTAATAACGGATGTTAATGTTCGGTTTCATGAGCTAAATGTGATAATTGATTCTATCTGACTTCGGAAACTGAATACTAAAATCTTGTGGTCCACTGCTTTTATTTGCAAACCTATGAATTCACTCAACCGTTGTGTTGATGATTTTAGCATGTATTTCTCAGGTACTCAGATTTAAGAGCAGTTGGAGCATGGAGTCGCATTGGATATTTTAAAGGCAATAAAATACTTATTACCATTTGATAAAAAATTTGAAACTGGTTATTATTACATTATGGTTGGGACCTGCTTGTAATCTCTGATTTTTAAATTATTGAATGGATTAAACTTTTCAAACGCCTCTTTTTGAGACGTTCTCTTTGTACATGTGCTTGTGATATTGAAGTAATACTCCCAATGACCCTTCCGCTGCTATCCAAAATTTGGGAGTCTTACAGATTGGTACCAGAGCACTTGTTATAGAGAACTAGGTCGTTTTTAAAACCTAAACTATAACAGCTTTTTCGCTAAAACGATTTTATTGCCTTGAAAATCATCCGTGCGCGCTCATGCTGGCCGAAAGCTTGTAAAATATATATACTGCTATATATTTCTTTCTCGTTAGTATGTTTATATGAACGGATTATTTATATAAATATTGAGCTCTTTCAAGACATTATGAGTGAAGCAATGGTTTTTGTAACGTTTCTATGTCTTTTATGACACTATTTTATATAAACGTGAACTCACCGCCAAGTGCTGATTCAACTGGGTATTTACATTCTGATTGCGAGTTTGAATGCTCATCTTGTGCTTTGGAATCGTATACGTTGTTTTATAGACCTCCCTTGTAAAGTCTTCCAAATGATTGGAGTACGACTTTGACTTATCACCTCGTGATGTGCCAATTTGAGGAACCTATTTCTTTTGAAACACGATTTATTGTGTTCCTTGATAATTTTATCATTCCGATTAATTTTGAAGAATCATGTCGTAAAAGAGATTATTTCTTTTTCTATGAAACATGTAATATGGTCTTGATTTCGTGCTTTGTGCAACGATGCTTAGGTAGACTAATTTTTAATAATCTTGTTGAAACGACCTCGTCACTCGCTTGAACAAGAAAATTATAAATTAGTTAACCATTAGTTTTTAAATCTTAGTTAGATGGACCTGACGAACCCATGTAATTAATGATTTGTAAATGAGTGGACTTAAGCATGTGGCAATCGCACAAACTGTTTCTTTCGATTGTACGATTAATTTGTTATCTATCTCTATTTAATCGTCATCATTATCATTCTTTTATGAATGTCGTTTTTAAACTTTCCTCGATTCGAAACTTGTTGTATGGTTTTTTTCTTTTCTAATGTGTATCGACCACTTGAACCAAATAAGCTGACCATGGTGCATCACTACCCGCTTTTAAGAATTGACAATTTGTTAAATTCTTCATTTTTTTAAATTGTCATCTCGTCAACACCGATATTTTATCATGTTCTTTAATAACTCTTACGCCAATCAATCCGTTTGCTCGTGGAGATTACATGTATATATTATAGATTGACTACTATTTTTTTTCATGTTCATTTGCTACTTTGTCTACGTATTTTATCGAGAGCACGTTTCAGTTCAACCTGTAGTCTTCTTGAACAACTGTGGATGAATAACGCAAACTAAAATCCGGGACGGATTTTCCTAAAGGGTTGGCGAATGTAGCAATTTGTAATGTTCGGATCAATATTTATAACCAAAATTTTATTTATCATGTTTCTTAATAAGTGTGTAAACACTTATCCTTTAGCCACTAAAATCAAGGAAAAAACAAGACCTAATCATGTGTTTATTATCGTAAAAGTCGGAATTACGCGTGGTTTTGTGTTTTTGTGTTTTTGTGTTAAAATAGGTACAATTGATCAAAAGGAAAGAAAACACGGGATTTCACGGTCAAATGTTGAAGAAAAGTCCAAAAAGAGACGAAGACAAAGTCAAAAGATCAAAAGTGTGCCCAAGTTCACGATAACCGGCTAAACCGACACGAGTTTGAAGAAAATAAACAAGAAAGCCGAAGTCGAGCTCGTTTTTAGTGGATTTAATCTTTTTGAAGATTTTTAAGCTAAGTAGGTCCCACAATTATGCTTATTGGGCTTCAAAACCCATTTATGGATTATATAGTAACTATTGGGTCCAAGGCCTATTGAAAGCCCATTTGAATGAATAATATACGGCTGGAAAGGAAATTGGGCTAAAGCCCATTACTTTACAAAATCCATTGAACAATATTGCTTGTTTTTTTTTGGCAGTCAACACTCAACACAGTCAACACTTCTCACACAAATATCACTCACACAATGTTTAAACAATAAACGTTACATATCCTCACCCCACTTACAAAATAAAAACGAATTTTTTTATTTTTACTTTACCAAAGATTCGGTCAACCCTTCATTTACCTCCCCACACGTGTTAAACTCACAAATAAATAAATGCTTTTTACCCCACTCCCCACCTACACACTTCGTTACAAACGAAGTAATTCCCCTCACCACTTCTTCTTCTCCAAAAAAACCGCAACCCTTTCCTCAAAACCCTAATTTTTACCTGCCAAAAATTACACACCCAAAATTGGGGCTTTTACCCTCAAATGTTAATTCACACCCAAAGGAATTAAATCCCCACAAAAATCGGATCATCCACTCTATTGTGGTCCTTCCCCCATCCTTCCAACGTGGCCTAATCTATTAATTTGATTGGGTATTACACGTTCCATACACCCGTCATCCAATAATCATTTGCCACATCACCAATCAACAAACACAACTAGCACAAAAAGAGCCATCCTGGCAATCTGTGGATGCAAGAATCATTCTCAGCTGTTTGATTAGAAGAAAAGAGAGAGATAGAAGAAAAGAAGGAATCTACGGCTCAGAATCAAAGCTTACAAGTGAAGCTATCAAGAGGGTTTGTTGGGGTTCTCCTATAAAAACCCCTCCTATCATGTAATTGGGTGGAACTTTCTTTATTTTTTAATTTTCAGAAAAAAAATAGGTCTTAGATTTAATCTTGTATTTCTCTTAAATTTCAATAATGTACTCTTGATTTTAATTAATGAAAAGTTTCTTTTATTTAATTTCGTCTCATTTTTATAATTCTGTCAAGTTTTAAATTCGTCTTTAATCTTTTCTTTTTATTACTGCTCGTTTATTATTATTGTTATGATATAAAAAAAAGTGATAGAAAATACTTCCCCCACTGGGAAGTATAAGAGTTACAGTTTGAGAAGCAATAGTTCGTGGAGTTGTTTATTTTTGGTTCGGTTAGCTATTATTGGTTCGAGAGGTTTATTGCTTGGATCGAGGAAATAATGTTGATATTCTTGGTGACGAATTGAGGTGGCTCAGCGCCAACCTACAGCCCAACGGTTTCGTCATTAGGTTTGTCCTTGTTTTTATTTATTTTTTTGTTATTTATTTTGTGTTTTACCTGCCTGTTTGGTTGATTAATATTGCTGTTTGTGATTTAGAATTGTTAGGAACTGCTTAGTTTATATCTGAATGTTTAGCATGTGTTGATTTTTCTTTTATTGCATATCTGCTCAATTTTATATACGAATTGTTCTTTAATCTGCTTGATTTTAATCTGTCATTGTTCTTTGTTTTTGATTATGTTCCTTTTGGTTCGATTAGTTTTGGGTATACGCTTATTACGATTTGTTTAGTACTACTTGTTGTAGGGTTCGTAGTGTTTTGGGTCTGCTTATTGTAGACTAATTATTAGGACTACTTGGTTTGATCTGTTTAAGCTTATTGCTCTGTTTGGTTTGATTAGTCGTTTAAGTTTGATCGAATAGGTGTTCAATCTGTAGTAATGTTTACTTATTTTGGTGTTTAAATTGCTTATTCTGAATCTTAGTCTTTGGCTTATATATGTTTTAGCTTATTATAGATTTTATATAGCTTATTTCAATTATTAAACTGCTTATTTGGTTTGTCAGTTTTTCACTGCTTATTAGTCATGGCTGTGTGGCTTATTTGATTTAAATTTGTTGCTTATTACTGCTGTGTTCAAAACACTCAGACACAATTGGTCTGAGTGGATTTTAAATTCCAAAAAAAAAAATCCAAAAAAAAAATATATTAATCACCAAATTCGTCTGGGGAGGGATTCGAACCCTCGACCCCTAGCTTACAAGTCCAACGACACAACCACTTGCTCTAGGCTAGTTCTTGTGTTTGTTTTCTATTAGTTAAATTAATATAGGACGTTTTAATTTAGCAGTTTTAAAATTAAATTAGTTTAAATCAAATTTTAGGTTTAATTAAATTTATATAAAAGTTTAGTTTTATTTAATCTAGTTTATTTTGAAAAATACAAAAAGACAAAAAAAAATATTTTCTTTATTTGCTTTTACAATTTTAGATTAGATTTAAAATTACTTTTAATTTCAAATAGTTTTATTTTATGATTTTAAATTTGGTTTTAAATTTAGATTTCGTTTGAACAGTTTGATTTAGCTTAAAATTAGTATTAAATTTTAATTAGATTTATTTCAAAATAGTTTTTATAAAATAGACAATTAATTAATTAGTAGATTTTAATTAGTTTAAAAATACCAAAGTTATTATTTACCAAGAACAAAGTTAAGTCGATACGATAATTGGAAATCAAATTCGAGTCGAGTCGAGGAAAAACGAACTTAATTGATACATACAAAAATCCTAGTTTCAAATTGGCACCGCTGCCGCTTCGCTCGTACGATTGACGATTTTTCGTGAAGACGTTTGGATTTTGGGATCTGTTCATCCTTTGAACGTTACGTTTCTTGCAACAAAATCAAAAATACAAAAAAAAAATCAAAATTTAAAAATACAAAAAAATTAAAAAATCACAAAAGCAAATTCTTTCCTAAGAATTGCACCAAAAAAAATTAAAAAAATCAAAAAGTAATACTTTTTCCTAAAAGTATTACACCAAAAATATTACGTATTAGTGTTAATTTTTAGTTCGATTTCTTTCGTTTTTCTTGTGAATATATATTTTTCTAAAAAATACAAAAAGATTTTTCTTTTACTATAATATATTACGTAGCACAATAAATTTACATACTTTTCAAATAAGCCTTAGTTGGGATTTCATCACCTAACTATTGTAGCCGCATCCATAACAAAAAAAAGGGCAAAATAGATAAATACTAGTAAGACGTTTGAACTCGACGTATACAAACTATAAGGTGGGTATAAGGCGACGCGCTATAAAAGGCCGTCTAAGGAAAAAGGTTTTAAGTGCTTTGTGCCACCTCGTTTCCCCGCTTGCTTGTACGTATATTGAGAGGGACGACCGATTATTGGTTTGCCAACTCAAGTAGTACTTAAGTATATATTTTTGTAGATTTTTCATATTGCTCCTCGAGAGGGAAAATCCTTTTCCTCTCAAAGTTGACCGAGGTCACCTACCTCATTCCAAAGTTTTAATTGTATGCGCACTCGCGCGCATACATACATACCGATTGGTGTACCAAACTCTTCCAATTCTTCCAAAAAGAAGAAGAATAAGAAAAACAAAAAGACCGTCATTCAAGCCGATCCCGAGAATCGAGCTTTCGACAATACGATGGCAACGGATAATCGACCAATGATTGAGATTCTACAATCTCACGTTGAAGGAAACGATGACGCGATTGTGGTGCCGAATATTGGAGCTAATCATTTCGAACTTAAATCGGGTTTTATTCAAATGGTTTCCGCTACACCATTTTTAGGCCGTACTAATGATGACCCACACGCTCATATCAAACGTTTCATCCAATTAGCTAATACCGTCAAATACAATGGGGTGCCACAAGAGGCCGTTCGCCTACAACTTTTTCCTTTTTCCCTCGAGGGACAAGCCCGGATTTGGCTTGATAAGGAACCACCCCAAAGTATTACCACATGGATCGACTTAGAGACCAAGTTTATTAACTACTTTTTCCCACCATCACGGACCACGTCCTTAAGGAATGAAATAATTACCTTTGAGCAACAATATGGGGAAACGTTTAGTGAGTCTTGGGTTCGTTTTAAAGATCTTTTGAGAAAATGTCCAAAACACGGTTTCACTAAAGTGCATCAAATCAACACGTTTTATAATGGTTTAACTCTAAACGACCAAGACTCACTTAATAGTGCCGCGGGGGGCAGTATTCTTGTGAAAACCATGAACGAGGCTTGGGACATTATTGAAAACAAGGCTAAAGTGCAAACCAAGAGTGTTAGGGCCACTATGGCAAGTGCTAGTTCTAGTGAGAGTGACAAGAGAATCAATAAACTTACTTCGCTTGTTGAAACACTCGCTCTAAAAACCAACGCCCTCACTACACATGTGCATGCCGTGAAAGAAACTTGTGAAAATGTGAAACTTGTGGTGGACCACATTTGTACTATAATTGTGACAAGGTTTACAATAATCAACAAGAAGTTTATGCTTATAACAACAATGAAAATGATTGGATTCATTTCAAACCAAATGTTGATGTTAACCATTTGTCTTACAAGTCTAATAACTATTTGGCTCCCCCGGGTTTTGTAGCACCACAAAGACCACCTCCACCCACCCAAAATAGGAACCAAGGTCCTCAACAGGGTAATTTTCAAGGAAATTCTAATCAACGGGGTTTTAATCAAAATCAAGGGAATTTTTAAGGGCAAAACCAAGGGTTAAATAATCAAGGATTTAATAACCAAGGTTTTCAAAATCAAGGATTTAATCAAGGTTCTAATCAATATCAAAACCAAGGTTTTCCTAATCAAGGGTATAATCAAATGAACATGCATAATCCTCAAATGGACTTGGTTCTACAAAAATTATCCGACCATGAACGAATGATAAGAGAGATGTAAGAATCGAAAGATAAGAAATTTTTGACTATGATTCAAACCTTTCGTCCCCAAGGTGCCCTCCCTTCGAACACCATGACCAATCCTAGGGCTAATGTTAATGCTATTGCTACTAGGAGCGGTAAGACCACCGTAGAACCTTCCCCACCTAACCAAGAACACGAGATACCTTCTTCTTCGACACAACCTCCTTCTTCTTCCACTTGTGACATACCTCCAGTTATGCATTTGTCTACACCTTATGTTCCACCGATACCTAAATTTTCTACCACACCTTCGGTTCCAAAACCGGTTCCTTCACCTACCATTTCTATTCCTCCTCCTCCACCAAAGGATGTGAGTGAGCAATCCACTCCAAAGCCTTCATCTCAACCCAATATACCTTATCCCTCAAGGTTGCGGAAAGAGAAATTGAAGAATAAGGATGATATTCAAGTTTCGAACTTCCTAAAAATGTTCAAACAATTGAATTTTAATATCACCTTTGCCGAGGCGCTCGCTCACATGCCTAAGTACGCTAAGATGTTTAAGGATCTTTTAAGTGATAAGTAAAAGTTGCTTGATATTGCCAATACCCAATTGAATGAGAATTGTTCCGCGGTTCTTTTGAGAAAATTACCGGTTAAGTTAGGAGATCCCGGTCGATTCCTTATTCCTTGTAATTTTCCGGGTGTTGAGAATTGTATGGCCTTGGTGGATCTCGGAGCGAGTATCAATCTTAAGCCATTGTCCGTGTGGAAGAAATTATCTTTAGTCGAGCTAGTCCCCACTCGTATGACATTGAATTAGCTAACCGTACGGTTGCTTATCCGGTGGGGATAGCCGAGGATGTTTTGTAGGAGTCGACAAATTCACTTTTCCCGCCGATTTCGTCATAGTCGACTATGAAATGGATCCCCGTGTTCCCTTAATTGTGGGACGACCCTTCTTGAGAACCGGGCGTACATTAATTGATGTAGCCGCGGGTGAACTTATCATGAGGGTCGGGGATGACAAAATCGTCTTTAACATGGGTAAACTTTCCAAACTTCCCGATGAGCCCGAATCCGTGAATTACATCGATGTGCTCGACGAAGCATGCGAAGAACATTTTCACGAGGCTTGTAAGAGCGGGATTTCTCCTTTACCTCATGTTGAGACCGTAGCTTCTATTACTCCTTCATTGACTCCATTTGGAGAAAGTGACTTAGATGATTTTGAAGCTAGCTTGGGTCCTCTCGATATTAAGTATGATAATTCTCCCACCAATTGGGATGAAGACATTCGTACCATTGAGAGACTTCTCAATGAGGACCATATATCTCCACCTACTCCTAAGGAAGTTACAAATGATGATCCTACTTTGACTAAGCCTTCCATTGACAATCCACCGGATTTAGAGCTTAAGGATTTACCGTCTCATTTAGAGTACGTTTTCTTAGAGGAGGATAATAAGTTTCCCGTCATTATTGCTAAGGACTTAAAAGAAGATGAAAAATCCCGACTTATCGATGTGCTTAAGAATCATAAGAAAGCAATTGCTTGGAAAATCTCCGACATTCGCGGAATTGATCCTAATTTTTGTACTCATAAAATTCTCATGGAAGATGACTTTAAACCCGCAATCCAAAATCAAAGAAGGGTTAATCCAAAAATTCACGAAGTCATTAAGAAAGAAGTTATCAAACTTCTAGATGCCGGAATGATTTACCTTATCTCGGATTCGCCATGGGTTAGTCCCGTCCATTGTGTGCCTAAGAAAGGCGGAATCACCGTTGTTCCCAATGAAAACAACGAGTTGATTCCTACTTGACTCGTAACGGGTTGGCGAGTTTGCATCGACTATCGTAAGCTCAATGATGCCACTCGTAAGGATCATTTCCATCTTCCTTTCATAGATCAAATGCTCGAGCGTTTAGCGGGTAATGATTTCTATTGCTTCTTAGATGGTTTTTCCGGATATTTTCAAATCCCTATCGATCCAAAAGACCAAGAGAAAACCACATTCACTTGTCCCTATGGAACATTTGCTTACAAAAGAATGCCTTTCGACTTATGCAATGCTCCCGGGACTTTCCAAAGGTGTATGATGGCGATATTCCATGACATGGTTGAAGAAACTATGGAAGTCTTTATGGACGATTTCTCGGTCTATGGTGATTCTTTCTCTTCTTGCCTTGCTAATTTAGAATGTATGCTCCAACGGTGTGAAGACACTCGTCTTGTTCTTAATTGGGAAAAATGTCATTTCATGGTAAAAGAAGGCATCGTCCTCGGTCATAAAATTTCCAAAGCCGGTATCGAAGTCGACCGTGCTAAAGTTGACGTCATTGCTAAGTTACCTCCACCTACCACCGTCAAAGGAGTTAGAAGTTTTTTAGGCCATGCGGGATTTTATCGACGTTTCATCCAAGATTTCTCAAAAATAGCTCGTCCTATGACTCATCTCTTAGAAAAGGATGCTCCTTTCATCTTCTCTCAAGAATGTCTCGACTCTTTCGAACTTCTTAAAGGTAAATTAACTAAGGCACCGGTCTTAGTCTCTCCAAATTGGGAGTTACCTTTCGAGCTCATGTGCGATGCTAGTGATTTCGCGGTAGGAGCGGTTTTAGGTCAACGAGTTAACAAACATTTCCAAACCATTCATTATGCTAGTAAGACAATGACGGGGGCTCAATTGCATTATACCACTACCGAAAAAGAGCTTTTAGCTGTAGTGTATGCTTTTGAGAAATTCCGCCCCTATCTTGTGCTTTCCACCACCATCGTTTACACCGACCATTCCGCCTTGAAATACTTGTTGACCAAGCAAGATGCTAAACCGAGACTCCTTCGTTGGGTTTTGCTCCTACAAGAATTAAAAATCGAAATTCGTGATAAAAAAGGAGCGGAAAACCTAGCCGCGGATCACCTTAGTAGACTTGAGGATCCTTATCAAGGGGAATCTCCAAATCAAGAGATTAATGAATCCTTTCCCCTTGAGAACTTAATGTCTATTAATTCCAATCTTGATGATACCCCATGGTTTGCCGACATTGCAAACTATTTGGCGGGTGGCGTTCTTATCGAAGGGTTATCGTCCCAACAAAAGAAAAAATTCTTCAAGGACGTTAAAACGTACTATTGGGACGACCCTTATCTTTTCAAGAAATGTGCGGATTTAATCATTCGTAGATGTGTTGATGGGCCGGTGGCTTTACAAATCCTTGAAGCTTGCCATAAAGGACCCACCGGTGGTCACTTTGGTCCTAATTACACCGCTAAAAAAGTTTTCGACTCCGGATTCTATTGGCCCTCCATTTATCAAGATGCACATGAAATGGTTAAACATTGTGATGCTTGCCAAAGGAAAGGCAAGATCACACATAAAGATGAGATGCCTCAAAATTTCATCCAAGAATGTGAAATCTTTGACGTATGGGGCATCTACTTTATGGGGCCATTTCCATCATCGAGAGGAAACAAGTACATCATCATAGCCGTTGACTACGTATCAAAATGGGTTGAAGCAAAGGCTTTACCTACTAACGATGCGAGGGTGGTTGTTAACTTCTTGAAACAATTGTTTGCTCGATTCGCTGTGCCTCGTGCTATTATTAGTGATCGCGGGACTCATTTTTGCAATGATCAATTTGCACGAGTCATGGCTAAGTATGGTGTCAATCACCGACTTTCCACCGCATATCATCCTCAAACTAATGGACAAGCCGAGGTTTCTAACCGTGGTCTTAAGAGAATCTTAGAGCGAACCGTGGGAGAGCATCGTGCCTCACGGGCCGATAAATTAGATGATGCTTTGTGGGCTTTCCGTACCGCTTATAAGACACCTATAGGTTGTACCCCTTATCGCCTTGTGTATGGAAAGGCGTGCCACCTCCCCGTTGAGTTGGAGCATAAGGCTTATTGGGCCTTGAAATGGGCTAATTTTGACATAAACAAAGCCGGTGATTATAGGAAAATCCAACTCAATGAACTCAATGAACTTAGGAATGAGGCTTATGAAAATTCATTAATCTACAAAGATAAGACTAAGCTCATTCATGATTCCAAGATTAAAAACCAAGAGTTTCATGTTGGTGATCAAGTTTTATTATTTAACTCTCGGTTGAAAATCTTTCCGGGTAAACTTAAGAGCCGTTGGTCCGGTCCATTCACCGTGACCCAAGTCTTCCCTTATGGCACCATTGAGTAATCCCAACCAAATGGGCCCAACTTTAAGGTGAATGGCCAACGGGTTAAGTTGTACTAAGGAGAGGACATCTCTCACGAGATGATTCCATCCCTCTCCACATTTCCCTTGAATTAATTCGGGAAATCGAGTCGAGCTAGAGACTCGTGATAAATAAATCAAGCATCTTATAACTAGGTTAGATTTTTACCTTTACCATCCTTTCCACCCTTTTTCACCTTCATCCATGTCCACCAATAAGTGTAGGGGGGAGCCAAGTAGGTTGTTTGTGTGTTGTGATTGTGTGCAGGGACATGTGCTTTGATGATCCACTTTTGGTATCTTTGACAAGACCCGTGATCCCGTGTTCCCGTGTACCCGGTTCTATCAAAACTATTGTGATTCATACTTGTATATAAATAAAACGAGTAAATGTAATCACTTTAGTCGTCCCTTCCTTAGCTCGATTTTAAACAACGTACTCAAGGTCCTAAGTGTAGGGGAGTTTATTCTCCCACATGCTTAAACATTGAGGACAATGTTTATCTTAAGTGTAGGGGGATTTCTATCTATTTTTAGTGGGCTTTTACATGAATTTGACCCAATTTAACCGGAAAATTTAAAAAAAATTTCAACGTTTTTCAAATTTTTGATCTATTTTGGCCGAGTAGTATTTTTATTTATTTTCTTTCCTTTTATTATCGCATCGTAATAATTTCCATTTCAAGAATAAAGTCAAAAATAAATAAATAAATAAAATGGTTTTAACAAGTTTAGATGTCTTTGATATATTAGGCCCGTCGTGAATATTTTGACTCAACCCGAGTTTACTTATCCAAGTTTACTCTAGCTAATATCCTTAACCATATGGACCTTAATTGGTTTATTAGGTTAAGCATCCACGAGTCTCATTCCTTGAGATTTTAAATTGTGGAGAACGAGAGATGATAGAGTTAATTATAAGTTTGGCATTCTTTCATTAACTTATGTGAGTTAGTTATGAGCTTTTTCTCCCATCGCTTGTTAATAAATATATTTGCAATAAATAAGGTTGTACGATTTGAAAAGTTACTTAGCTTCTAGCACAAGATCGTTTAAAAGTTGCTCGATATTAATTAAAGTTCATAGCCAAGGCATAACTTATTGAAGCGGGACGCGAAGATTGGCTTATCCAAAAAGGCCCTCACAAGGCATGAGGATACCCGAGTCCAAAAAGGCCCTAACAAGGCATGAGGATTCAATTTTTGCTAAAGATCCTAAGAGATTGTGAAGATCATTAATCCAAATCAATATGATGGATCAAGACACACGACGAGAAGCAATTACTCCCTTAATGATCATGGAGAAGTCTATCCAAAAAGGCCCTAACAAGGTATGAGGATAAATAGATCCAAGTTCGAAAAGGAGGCGGATCGTTGTATATCAAAATCCTAAATAAAGAAGAGGATAAATGAAGAAGTCGTGGTCAACGTTTGAAGCATCTTTCACTCCTAATAAAGATGTATACCAAAATGAAGAGAAGACCATAATTTCAAGATCGTCTCTTAAGATTTGAAGTTTGAAGTACAAGCCAAATATCGGTCCGAGAAAGGTCTCAAATCGTGAAACGAGTTATGCCAAGATATGAACTTTATGAGGTTTCGAGAAGCAGTTTTAAAAGATTTTGTCCTTTAGCTAACTATTGATTAAATCGTCCCACTTAATTTTCGGCCTTAATAAATTATCGAAATAAGTCAAAAATGCATCCTCGTGATCATTCAAGACAAAAATAAAATACAAGAGATACATCATAGGAATAAGGGGGTCTAAGTGATTAACTAAACCACATGAGTAAGTGTTAGTTGTGCTAACTTATGGTAAACAATGATCTCGTTTTTAAGCTTGATATGGGGAACGTGAAACTTGAGGGTGATTAATATTCATGACACCAAAGCCCTAATTCAAGTCTTAGATTTCTTTAAGAGTTTCTTCCATCGAATAATTTCCAAGTTAATAAATGATTATAACTTTTGTCTCTTTCTTAAGTTTTATCTTTTCGTCGTAGTAGTAGTAGTAATAGTAATAAAGGCCGAGATGGATTGATTATGAGAAAAATGTAACTTATGCTTTAAAACTATGCATTGCATGGGGTCATTGCAATGGTCAAGTGTAGGGGATTTAATAAGTGTGTAAACACTTATCCTTTTGCCACTAAAATCAAGGAAAAAAAAACCTAATCATGTGTTTATTATCGTAAAAGTCGGAATTACGCGTGGTTTTGTGTTTTTGTGTTAAAATAGGTACAATTTATCAAAAGGAAAGAAAACACGGGATTTCACGGTCAAATGTTGAAGAAAAGTCCAAAAACAGACGAAGACAAAGTCAAAAGATCAAAAGTGTGCCCAAGTTCACGATAACCGACTAAACCGACACGAGTTTGAAGAAAATAAACAAGAAAGCCGAAGTCGAGCTCGTTTTTAGTGGATTTAATCTTTTTGAAGAATTTTAAGCTAAGTGGGTCCCATAATTATGCTTATTGGGCTTCAAAACCCATTTATGGATTATCTAGTAACTATTGGGTCCAAGGCCCATTGAAAGCCCATTTGAATGAATAATATACGGCTGGAAAGGAAATTGGGCTAAAGCCCATTACTTTACAAAACCCATGGAACAATATTGCTTGTTTTTTTTGGCAGTCAACACTCAACACAGTCAACACTTCTCACATAAATATCACTCACACAATGTTTAAACAATAAACGTTACATATCCTCACCCCACTCACAAAATAAAAACGCATTTTTTTATTTTTACTTTACCCAAGATTCGGTCAACCCTTCATTTACCTCCCCACACGTGTTAAACTCACAAATAAATAAATGCTTTTTAAACCACTCCCCACCTACACACTTTGTTACAAACGAAGTAATTCCCCTCACCACTTCTTCTTCTCCAAAAAAACGCAACCCTTTCCTCAAAACCCTAATTTTTACCTGCCAAGAATTACACACCCAAAATTGGGGCTTTTACCCTCAAATGTTAATTCACACCCAAAGGAATTAAATCCCCACAAAAATCGGATCATCCACTCTATTGTGGTCCTTCCCCCATCCTTCCAACGTGGCCTAATCTATTAATTTGATTGGGTATTACACGTTCCATACACCCATCATCCAATAATCATTTGCCACATCACCAATCAACAAACACAACTAGCACAAAAAGAGCCATGCTGGCAATCCGTGGATGCAAGAATCATTCTCAGCCGTTTGATTAGAAGAAAAGAGAGAGATAGAAGAAAAGAAGGAATCTACGGCTCAAAATCAAAGCTTACAAGTGAAGATATCAAGAGGGTTTGTTGGGATTCTTCTATAAAACCCCCTCCTATCATGTAATTGGGTGGAACTTTCTTTATTTTTTAATTTTCAGAAAAAAATAGGTCTTAGATTTAATCTTGTATTTCTCTTAAATTTCAGTAATGTACTCTTGATTTTAATTAATGAAAAGTTTCTTTTATTTAATTTCGTCTCATTTTTATAATTCTGTCAAGTTTTAAATTCGTCTTTAATCTTTTCTTTTTATTACTGCTCGTTTATTATTATTGTTATGATATAAAAAAAGTGATAGAAAATACTTCCCCCACTGGGAAGTATAAGAGTTACAGTTTGAGAAGCAATAGTTCGTGGAGTTGTTTATTTTAGGTTCGGTTAGCTATTATTGGTTCAAGAGGTTTATTGCTTGGATCGAGGAAATAGTGTTGATATTCTTGGTGACGAATTGAGGTGGCTCAGCGCCAACCTACGGCCCAACGGTTTCGTCATTAGGTTTGTCCTTGTTTTTATTTTTTATTTTTGTTATTTATTTTGTGTTTTACCTGCCTGTTTGGTTGATTAATATTGTTGTTTGTGATTTAGAATTGTTAGGAACTGCTTAGTTTATATCTGAATGTTTAGCATTTCTTGATTTTTCTTGTATTGCATATCTGCTCAATTTTATATACGAATTGTTCTTTAATCTGCTTGATTTTAATCTGTCATTGTTCTTTGTTTTTGATTAAGTTCCTTTTGGTTCGATTAGTTTTGGGTATACGCTTATTACGATTTGTTTAGTACTGCTTGTTGTAGGGTTCGTAGTGTTTTGGGTCTGCTTATTGTAGACTGATTATTAGGACTACTTGGTTTGATCTGTTTAAGCTTATTGCTCTGTTTGGTTTGATTGGTCGTTTAAGTTTGATCGAATAGGTGTTCAATCTGTAGTAATATTTACTTATTTTGGTGTTTAAATTGCTTATTCTGAATCTTAGTCTTTGGCTTATATATGTTTTAGCTTATTATAGATTTTATATAGCTTATTTCAATTATTAAACTGCTTATTCGGTTTGTCTGTTTTTCACTGCTTATTAGTCATGGCTGTGTGGCTTATTTGATTTAAATTTGTTGCTTATTACTGCTGTGTTCAAAACACTCAGACACAATTGATCTGAGTGGATTTTAAATTCCAAAAAAAAATATCCAAAAAAAAAAATATATTAATCACCAAATTCGTCTGGGGAGGGATTCGAACCCTCGACCCCTAGCTTACAAGTCCAACGACACAACCACTTGCTCTAGTCTAGTTCTTGTGTTTGTTTTCTATTAGTTAAATTAATATAGGACGTTTTAATTTAGCAGTTTTAAAATTAAATTAGTTTAAATCAAATTTGAGGTTTAATTAAATTTATATAAAAGTTTAGTTTTATTTAATCCAGTTTATTTTGAAAAATACAAAAAGACAAAAATAAAATATAGTTTCTTTATTTTCTTTTACAATTTTAGATTAGATTTAAAATTACTTTTATTTCAAATAGTTTTATTTTATGATTTTAAATTTGGTTTTAAATTTAGATTTCATTTGAAAAGTTTGATTTAGCTTAAAATTAGTATTAAATTTTAATTAGATTTATTTCAAAATATTTTTTATAAATTAGACAATTAATTAATTAGTAGATTTTAATTAGTTTAAAAATACCAAAGTTATTATTTACCAAGAACAAAGTTAAGTCGATACGATAATTGGAAATCAAATTCGAGTCGAGTCGAGGAAAAACGAACTTAATTGATACATACAAAAATCCTAGTTTCATTTCTATCTATAAAAAAAATAAAATAATAAAAAAAAATAAAAATAAAAATATATATATAGAGATATTAAATTAGCCGTTAACCGACAAGGTTATAGCTTTAAATTATTATGTACGTGTAATTTATTATTAATTGGCAAAGATTATGTCCGTCATCGACCGTAAATATTATTGTTGTGACATATTAATATTTTTTATTGTCGACGTTTTAATTTTTGGTTTTACGGACATTCTTTGTAAATTTATGATGATCCTTTAAGTGTCATTTGTTTATATGATAAGTTAACATTTATTAAATAATAAGTCCTCATTTATATATCTAAATATAAATGTGCTCCGAATGTCGATGTTTTTATTTTATATTGACCGTTTATTTTTCGTGTTTTACACATATCTTTCAAATTACGTAACGTTATATATCGGATTTCGATAATACCCGCTTATCGAAATTTAACAAAAAGAAAATAAAATAGACAAACTATATGAGACTAAAACTAAATAGTAAATACTCGTTTGAAATGTTTTCATAAAATAAAATAATATTTTTTGGTTACTTTATATTATTATTAGCAAATACTTAGTCATGAAAATTTCAAGTTAAGTGACACGTTACTACATTTTATGTAGTTTGTAGCGTAGTATAGTTATATTATAAATTGACACGCCAAAAGTGACTAACCACTGCTTATCTGATGACACGTAAATTCATGTAACGAGAGTGATAAATGGATACAACTTACAGTCGTGACTCGTGACTACTACATGTTTTCATACATGTATTTATACAAGTGCAAATATATATAACTATATGACTTGATGTTTGGAGGCAAGACAAATTAATTAGTACGAACTAATTTAGAGGCGTTTGCAAGTGCTATCGGCCGCGTTTAGTAATGTTTATGTTCGATGGTTGCCTTTATTGATTCTTGTTGTGCTCGTTTTTTACCAACACGTTACTTGTTAAGGTGAGTTCATAGCCTCGCTTTTACCTATTTAATTGTTTTTTTAAACCCGCGAGGGGGATACATGTTACTTTTTACGAATGGACGCAAGTGCTTGAACTGTATGGTTATTTTATCTCTTTTAGTCATGAACCGTTAATTACTTGGACCGACTGTACTGGTCGAGTAAACACGAATGCTGTGAATAGATCTATTGGGATTGACCTCTCCGTCCGGGTTTAACGGAAAACCGACTGGACGCATTGTATTTGAAACTTAAACGGAATAACGGATGTTAATGTTCGGTTTCATGAGCTAAATGTGATAACTGATGCTATCTGACTTTGGAAACTGAATACTAAAATCTTGTGGTCTACTGCTTTTATTTGCAAACCTATGAATTCACTCAACCGTTGTGTTGATGATTTTAGCATGTATTTCTCAGGTACTCAGATTTAAGATCAGCTGGAGCATGGAGTCGCACTGGATATTTTAAAGGCAATAAAATACTGATTACCATTTGATAAAATTTTTGAAACTGGTTATTATTACATTATGGTTGGAACCTGCTTGTAATCTCTGATTTTTAAATTATTGAATGGATTAAACTTTTCAAACGCCTCTTTTTGAGACGTTCTCTTTGTACATGTGCTTGTGATATTGAAGTAATACTCCCAATGACCCTTCCGGTGCTATCCGAAATTTGGGAGTGTTACAGTCAATAAGATATCTCGATAAGTTTAGAGGGGTGAACTTGTCATCCGACTGTCCTCCTTTTGCCTGGTTTTTGTAATCCAAGCTCCTCCCATTGCCCTGGTTGCCTTGGCCACCCGATTACCTTCTGGGCTGATCGTTTGATCGATAGCCATGGTTCCCCTTTGTGGGGTAAGCCGCAGCGACAGCGGTCTCTCCTTCCACAAAATTTCGGACCCTTTCCATGAGTTCGTCAAACTTCTCCGGACGTTTATCATTGAGGCGCCTAATTAGCTCCTTGTCCGTTATGGCGTGCATATAGTCGGAGATTTTGAGGAGCTCTGGGCACGCTTTTGTGCGCGTACATTCATCATTGAAACGCCCTATGAAGTCTTCTATAGACTCTTCGGGCCTTTGTTTGACTGTTGCTAATGAGACCGGATCTCTATTATACTTCTTTCACTAAGTATAATTGTTAGACTTACTTTTTGGTAAGCTGACGCCTTTCACGTGAGTTGGACTAGATATATGCCTATTGCTATACGCAGGGACTAAAGTTGTCTACAAGGAATAGTCTAGATGAGATAGGCCTATAAATACCCCTCATGACTCTCCATGGGCGTGTGGAAGAATAGTGTCATTTTCCCTTTGTTTTCATTTCACTTGAAATAAAACACACACTTTTCCTCTCACCTCTCTCTACTTTCTCTCACTAGAACAAACAATGGTCATCATGTTCTTTGATCATCCCCGACCCCCCGATCTAGGTGTTTTTTTATGCTTGTCAATTGGTATCAGAGCTAACCGGGGGTGTTTTTTTATTTGTATGAGTTAGTGTTCGTGTTGTGTTATCAGATTCATAGTTCGTACTATTTTTGATTCAATTTTTATCTGATTTTATCTTGTGTCTTTATTATCTATTCCTTTTAATCTATTTATGTCTCGAAATCTTTGTCGAATCTGTTCTTGGTTTCATCAATTTTGTCCATATTTTTTTACTCGTTTTTTTGTCCGGTTAAACATCATTATATCTAATTTTTTGGGGAAAAGGACAAAAAATGGACCAGATACATTTTTTCGGGGTTAACAAAGATATGGTCAAAACCCTTTTGTGATGGAAACATTGCGATGGGGTGTCTGAACTATTGCGATGGTTTCGTATTATTGCGATGGAGATCAAAACATTGCGATGGAGAGTGTAAGTTTGATACATTGCGATGGGATAATTTTGACTCATTGCGATGGGACTCATTGCGATGGGGAGATACGGTTATATCGCGATGGCATGTTTGAATCATTACGATACTGTCATTGGGATGGAGATTCATATTATTGCGATGGTGTCAAAAAACATTGCGTCTGATGGTTTTATAATCATTGCGACAATCAAACATCAAAACCGACTCTATCCTATTCCATGATTTTTCAAATATTACCGACACATACCCATCTATTATCAATCCAAACCCATCTCGACTATCCTAACCCATCGTCACCTTAAACCCATATAGACTCGAAACATAATTAAAATTAAGATCTCTGATTTGGTTAAACGTTTTTTATATCTTTTCAAGATTTTTTTTTTTCGTTTGATACATCTCATCACAGATCCGTATAGGGTTTTCACCCGTTTTAATATTCGAGATTTGTTAAGACTTGAGTATAACAAGCATGTTAGACTCATTCTTTATCTCGATTTCAAAAAAACCGACATGCACTCAATCAATTACCAAACCTACCCGAGATCAATTAAGATCTAGATGCATAATTGTCTTCGTTCTTTCTTTAGTTTATTCATAAGGATGATTTGATGTTTCGGGTTGCGTTTGATTTTAGTATGATTAATGATATATAGATTCGTGGGTTAGGATGATGAGATTAGATGGAATGATTTGATGAGATGGTCGATTTATGATAGGGTAGTAGATGATTTGTGTCAGATGGAAGATGGGAGGCGGAGTTTTCTATAAATGTAGATAAGAATGGTGGCTGTGTGGTTTGGAGATTGAGATGGTGTTGGTGTGAGATAAATTAGGGTTGAGTGGTTATATATACCACATATGGATCAGGTAGTATTATCTCAAATGGGCCATATTATCCGAAGTTCATGAGGTTTGGTTTTATTGTGGACCAGCTAGTGTATCATTTTAGTGTATTCGAAATATTTTTGGGCTGCGATTGACATATCTATAATCGGGCTATTGTTGAATATTTGGTCCGCTATAAATTGAATATTTGGTCTGAATTTGGAAAATGGTTTGGTTAATCGGTTATGTTGGTAATTCGAATACATGTTGATGGGCCGATCACTACTCTAATCGAAGGCATATAGTGGGCCGATTAGTTTTGCAATCGTATTCGGGATGACCGATTATATATCCGAATGGTGAGAAATTAATTATGATGAATTATGTGGATTACGAGAGTTATTATTGGATTGAGCCGGGTATTTCGAAAGAACCAAGTGGTAAAATATTTGACGGATAAAAAGATTATATGACCGGATTTTATTACTTTGGCGGGCCGTTTAAACATTGACATTCAAGGCCGGGTATCCGTTTTCGATCATAACCTTTCTTCTCGATCTACAAGCACAACAAAAACGATACATTACACTAAAACGATCCTTATCAAAAATTCACCTAAATTCCTAATGGCTATTACGGTTTATGTGATTACGAAGATGATTCGATGCTACTTATTTGGGATTGAAGTGAGATTTCTCGGAGGCATTCTTATTTTATCTTTAAAGGAGTACTTATGACTTTATAAGATAACTTGCTCAAGTATATACGGTTATGAATAAGACTTGAAGTATCTAGTTTCCAGTGTCAAGGGGAGGATGTTCGACGGCATGGATAACTATCATTTTTGGGAGCTTCGTTGCGGTTCTCAGTGTCACACGCACTTGCTGTTGTGGATATCTTCAAGAGGTGTAGTACCTTTTCTTATACCGCCTGTTTTGGTATAGGGTACTTTAGAAAAGTTGTACCTTTTTTATACCACCTTTTGGTATAGGTTACATTTAAGACTTCTCTGCATCGCTCTTCATTCTACAATAGTGCAAGCATAAGTTCAAGTTTGGTGAATTCTACATCAGTTTCAAGTTAAGATTATCGGGTGATCTTCATCAGTGGTCACTATCAATAGCCAACAAAATTGATAAGGGATTCAGTTCGGGGTGATCAAGAGAGAATTTTTTTAGAGAGATATTGTTGGCATCTTCTCACATACTATTGGTTACTAAGTAAGCGGTTCCAGTTGGCATACCACATACACACATGAAGGATGATTCCCTTAATAGGTATCATCCTGGAGGGAGAAATGTGTACATGTGGGGTCACTTGACTTTGGTGTTGCCGTTTCTACATAAAGGGATAAGTTGTCTACATTCGGGACTTAATTGACTTTGATGTTGCAATTTTATATCATCACTGTCTTGTCAGGAGAAATGTGCATTTCCGGGACATAATTGACTCTGGTGCTATAGTTTGACTTCATGTTCGGGATAGAGTGTGTACTTCTGATAATCTCTCGCAGAATCAAGACTGGGATTGCTTCAAATTGTGAGAAAATGTTGATGACGTTATTACCTCCCACAGATTTCCTCAGAAGTGTCTGTTTGGGAGGGAGCAGTCTTTACTGCTAGTTTAATGAAAGGCCTTCTAGTTGGGAGGGAGTAAAACTCAACTAGATTCTACAAGCTGAAGAAATAGAGATGGAGTATTCAAGAAGATGAAGGCCGTTGAAGACTGTCTCGAGGAATGCTGGAAGTCACGTTTATTATTTTACTTTATTTTTTTGTAGGAATCATTGTAACCAACTCACGTGAGTCACCATCTTGGAGGGAGATTGTTAGACATACTTTTTGGTAAGCTGGCGCCTTTCACGTGAGTTGGACTAGATATATGCCTATTGCTATAAGTAGGGACTAAAGTTGTCTACAAGGAATAGTCTAGATGAGATAGGCCATAAATACCCCCCATGACTCTCCATGGGGGTGTGGAAGAATAGTGTCATTTTCCTTTGTTTTCATTTCACTTGAAATAAAACACACACTTTTCCTCTCACCTTTCTCTACTTTCTCTCACTAGAACAAACAATGGTCATCATGTTCTTTGATCATCCCCGACCCCCCCCCCCCCCCGATCTAGGTGTTTTTTGATGCTTGTCAATAATTGTTTTGGAACATTGTAGTTCATCGAAGCTGTTGACGCTTCGATGAGGGAGTTTTTCAAACCAGTTGCGTGCATTGCCAATCAAGGTTGAATTAAACATCTGGCACCATATGGGCATCATCCATCGTTAAATTTTAGCCTGTGTGTCAAACACCTTTAGATAATCCTCAGGATCACCGGATCCGTCATAGGTTTTGACACTCGCCGGCATGCGGTGCTTCTTTTCCTCAGAGTAATTCTGTATACGAAGAGTGAAAGCATCCTACCTTTCGCTACGCCATGGAAGGGAGAGGTCTTCCTCAACACGATAGTAGGTGTCGCCGTAGCGTCCTTCGTCATCCGATGTTCAGGAGGGGAATACCTAGGTCGGCGACATCTCGGGTGATGATCCTCCAAGTCAGACCCCGAAGGGTCGTGATAGGGGGTTTGTTACCTACCTTTCGATTGACTATGATAACCACTTTTGTGAGAAGGGTTAGGAGCTTTCTTCCCACCAGAGTTTATCCTACGCCACACACTGGTGTAGCGGTTATCGATAGGAGGAGATTCCAACACCGCGCGTCCAGTGGATCCGTCGGAGTTATTCTCATCCCCTTGGGCTTCTTGCAATTCTTGCATGATGCGGTCTCCTATGCGCTGGAACACATTCCGTGGTCGAGGTGGTTCCTCCAAGGGAGGCTGTTCCTGGGCCCGGGGCTTCCTCCCCCTTTTTCGAGCTTGAGAAGGAGTACAGCGCGCGACGTTGCTGAAGTTAAGTCTAGATTGGAGTTTCCTCCCCATATTCAACCTTGCCGTGATGTCCGGGGTGATTCTCTCGTAGATTTGCATGAGTACTCATTCGAGATCCTCATCATCGAGTGAACCAAGTTCCATGTCCGCCTCGACCACAGGTGGCTTTCGCGGCTCCTTATTGGGAGCCTTTGGCGCAGATCCTTGGATCGGGATTATTCAGAGTGACGGTTAATGGTGGGGTATTAGACGTGCCTGCCCCATCAGGGGATTGAAACAACGTGTTTCGGTTATTCGGCCCTCCTGTTTGGCCACCGGGAAGCGGGGTTGAGGTAACTATCACGTCACCCGCAGGCTTCCATTTTCCAGGATTCGTGTTCCTTGGGTTTCCCTGAGGGTGTCCATTCGTCATTGGTAGCGATTGAGTTTAGAGTAGGGTCCCACGGATGGTGCCAACTTGTTGATACAAAAGTTGGATGATCCTAGCTAGACCCGAACTAGGCTTAATTCGGGTGCTGGGGCTCCGGCTCCTGCACCAAGTGAATTTCTGGTTGGGATCCTGCACACTAAAAGTAACACGCTGTTAGGCTTACCGTGGGAATGTATCCCACGATTAGACTCCGGCATGAGATTATGTAATTGGTTTAGGGTTAGTAATCGGATGTAGAGTGAGAGTATGAAGAATATGATACCTTTGTGGAACCCTTGGGGGTTCCTTATATAGGCGGTGAAACCCTAATGGGCTCTCACCGATACTTCGGCCCCAAGCAAAGGATAAGTGCCATAATTAGCTTGATTGTTATCTTCTAATTATGGTTAGTGTATATCCTATACTTTAGGGTAAATCACAATCTTATTTGGGTTGTGATTCTGTCTAACCCTATGCCGGCTGTGCCAGGCCGTGGGCCACATACATCTATGTGGCCACTGTTCATTCGAAGCCCATAAGCTCAAATGACATTAATCTAACCCATACATGATGGGCCGGATGCGGGTATTACCCGTGGGCCGGGTCCATGACCCGGTTGGGGACTATACGTCGTCAATCATAAAAATATGTTTCATGTTTTGTCGTTAAAAAATCGTTAAGCATGATTAAAACATAAATATCATTTTAGTAAAATATTTGCATTTACACAAACACTGAACACGTCTATCACTGATGCAATCCCTGAGATGCAATTCGTCATTGCAGATGGCCTTTTTCCCGGAACAGCAGGTTGTTCAACTTTCTTGTTGGACCTCAATTTAGCTTTGTTCTCCTTAGTAGTTGTACATGGCCTAACATGATCATTCACTTCATGCTTTTCAGTGTCGCAGTCCGACTCAGTTGTTATAACTACTACAATTAAGAGATGATTATAGATTAAAAGTCAAATGATAAAATGGATGTTTGGAACAACACAATTTTTTCCAAAAACCGAAATTGATTAATGAAAATTTTACCTTTCTTCAATAGCATTCGTTCCTTTTCTGCTTGAATAATCTTTTTTAAGTTTTCTATCCCGATTTCAAGTTCATCAAAGCCCTTTTTAAGATTCTGTTCAAAATCTGCCATTGATGCATAAAAATTAGGTTTTTTTTGTTACGCGTTCATGTTGTTGTTACTTGTTACAAGCGGTTGTATTTATAAGGCCATTGACCTAAATGTGATGGGTTGGGCTCCTATGTATGACAAATTGACTTTTGACTTTTGCAAAACATGTAAACCACATCTAAAGACTCCTTAACAAGAAACGTAACCATAAAACTACATAATCATTTCATAAGAGCAAAACATAGTTCATTAGATATTGAAATTAGATTACAAAACATGTGACATCCAAACAAACTGTCATGTTTAATCACTAAGACGTGATAGCATCCTATTCATGAAAATAGTGTTTGCTGCTACGCATGGTGGGCTGCTATCACCAGCTCGATCAACTTCGCCACCATTTTGGCATTACTCTCACAAGCGTTCTTTATTTTGAGGATACCTTCTACCACAGGAAAACAGCTTGTGAGTATGTCGACCTCATTGATCAAGAGGTTCCGATGGTTGCTCCTCTCTTGAATTTCGTCAATGAGGACCTGAAGGTCCCTAGCATCTACAAGATTATGTTCCCTTTCTCTGCCAAAGTGAAAAAACATCTGCATGTCCATGCGACAAGAGTTTGCATCATGGGCCAACCTCTCACACAATACCAATCTCCTTGAATCGGCCTCTTAGTTTGCCATTGACTTGAATTATTATAAGTCTTTTGGTTTTTAAGTATAAGTTTGTGTTTGAAATGGTGGTTAGCAGGTACTGATATATATAGAATGACATTGATGATTGATGTTCACGAACCGTCTACAATATTAAATTCCTTGAGTCTTTCAAAGGTGGTGCAAATAATGTCCTTGAAAGTGTGTCGGACATTGGAACTACCGAGAGTTTTTTTCTTTTTTCGCTAAATTTAATTTCAGGGACATAATTTGCAGTTACGAAAGTTGGGAGTTGAAGTGTCGGGTGGGAAATGTTTTCGAGAATGTTTTTTGCGTGAACGAAAGGTTGGTTTAAGCTGGAAACGACAGGAAATGATGAATATACCCTCACGTGCCAGGCATGTGTGGGAGTTAACGGACGAAAACGGCGCAAAGTAAAAATATTGTCAACTCGCTGGTGAAATTGCACGAGATTTTGAAGTATAGTGGCAAAATTGAGCGTAGTCGACTCTCGGTGATATATTTACCAATTTCGCAAAATACTGGGACGAAATTTGCAGTTTACCCATGTTTTTTACTTTAATTGAGAAACTTACAAATATCCATCTCTTTCCAATTAAGAGACTACTTTACGAGACTCTAAGCTCAACCTCTTAATTGTGAGACTCACAAATGCCTGGTTCGGCTTCATGAGTTCTGAATTTCGGATGATGGAAAGGAAAATTTGATATGAATGATCAAACTGTTTTACGGAGTGTTTTATCCTTATCTCAATAAACGAATTTAAAAACATAAATACAACAACCATGGTTTGTAGTTACAACATCCGAGAAAAAGTGCTTATGAGAAGAATTTTAAGCAGCCATGGTTAAGCCTCGCTGTGCAGCCTGGCTAAATTGTTAGCAATGATGATATCATATTGGGCTGCTCGTTCCACTATCTCGGATGTCCTTCCTTTTTTGCATGTATACGCTGTCTGTAATTTCAGCGCCCTGATACCAAAAATGACAAATAAATGTTAAAAAATTTAGAAAAAGGAAAACAAGGTTATTTGAAGTTTTGAACCAAATGTCACACTTGCCAATACTGGGATTTTCAACCAATCTAGTTTAGAATCTGTTTATACTTGTAATCCGTCTCCAACAGCTCTGAACGGCCCAAATAGATCAAAAGTCACCTAGAGCTTATTTTTTACATCAATCTGAAAGTCTATGGACATAAAATTAAATAGTCGTGTGATAGGATCGAACTCAAAATTACAGGATTGCACACAATACATAAAGGGTTAATTAATTTAATAAATGTATTTATTATATTTATTAAATTTAAACCAAGCTTAACTTAAACGGTCATTAAATAAATTAAGAGTTAAGTATAACGAGCGTTATGGAATATTGGAAGGTTCCGGAAGACACCCAAGGGGTGTCCACCGCCGGTTATGCAAAGCCCAAGGGGAAGAGGATTTGTTTCCTAATTTGTTTATGACTTGTAAATCATGTTTAGCAAGCCTATATAAACAACCTAATGCCTTTATAATTTTTTGTCCCTCCCTCTTTTCTCCTTCCTGCGATCGCAAGCCACACACCCCTAGGGGTTTTCTTTGGTTTTCGATTTAGCTATTTATCTAGTCCTAGCCCCTCTCTAGAGTTGTTGGGTAGATATTCCACAAGTGTTGAAGCTCTAGTTTATGTGCTAGCCTCACGATTAGCCCGTTGCATTACATGTGTACAAGAGCGTAATATAGTTTCACTATAAACTATATCTTGGTATTATTCGTTCAAACCCTAATTGGTGATTTGGTGGTGTTCTTGTGGATTTGCTCTAGCTATAAGGTATGTAACCCTAACTCGATTAATTATGAATGTGTTGTTAATTATGATCTTGTTAAATTGCTTCCGTTATGTCTGCTTTGATCTTATTTAGGGTTTTGCGTAATTGTTATGAGCTTTATAAACCTTCAGTGGCATCGAGAGCCATTTTAACATGTTATAATTATCGAGATCTAAAAGTTTTTTTTAACTGATATTGATTTGGGTTAAAAACATGTTGTTTTTTAGGTTTTCACAAAAATTAGGGTTTTGTTTTTTATTAAAATCGGCCTAGCCGAATTTTTTATTAAAATTTTTATTTTTTTTGAAACCCTAAAAATTGCATGTTGATTATCTTTAGATGTTTGCATGAATTAATTGTTACGTAATGTATGGTTACGATCTGTAGAGAGATTTAATTGTTAAGATTATGTGGGAGATCCGTGATGAACATGCATGTTTTCACGGATCATATGATTTTATATGCTATTTGCTTTATTTGATTCAAAGTTTTAAAATTAGGGAAGACTTTTATATGTTTATAAAACCCTAGATTTTATGTTCTTTGAATAAATTGTTATGCATGTGGCTATTTGATTTAGTTTTTTTTGTACCCACTTATTTTCATACGTTTTTATATTAATTATATATTGTAAACAAGGGTAATTTTTTCCAAGAAAAATTAATATGGACTAAATCATATAAAAATTAATGAATTGCTTTGAGATCTAAATTACGTAGAATTGTGTTGATTAATAATTTGCAATGATAATTTAACGGCCTACTCCTTTTGACAAACTATAAAGTGGGTTTAACGCACCGCTGGTCATGTACCCGGTTAAGGAAGGAGGTGTTATGCCATTAGTCGCTGACCGAATTCCCGGCTCGCCTGTGCGTCAAATTGAAACTACCTATGATTATCATTAGCATTATATCTTAAGGTTGAATTACTGCAAATTCACATCTGAAACACAATGAATAAGGTTATTGCTTTGTGCTTTAGCCAAGTTCTAGGAACGTAAGGCGTGAATTGTTGTGGATAAAGTCTTTAATTGGTTTAACCAATACCTCAACTTGCAATATATGGCGAAATTTTAGACTCACCAAAAGGTTTACTAAAAGTCTTTATTAAACTTATGATATGGAGATGTATGCATGTTTCTTCATACATGATAATGACACCAAAATCAATACCCTAAAATTTAAGTCATATGCCATCTAATTGACGAACACTTGAAGTTATAATTTTCGTCATTGAGATTTTGGACGATGTTGTAGTAGAAAGAAAACGTTCATAGAATGAGAATTCGCATGAATGTTTTGCGTTCTTTAGATTAGTCGACTTGATTGAGTTACTCAGTGAGATCTAGAAACTTAAGGTATAAAGTAGGGATGAAACATGTTTACGATGCAAAATGACTTTGGCAAAGTAAATCCCTAAAAATATCTAGAAATTGCAAATTTGTTTGTCAATTATTGTTCGACAAGTTACCATGTTGAGTACATTTATCACTAGCAGATCAACTGATGTGATAAGTTTATGTCAATGTAGATTCTAGGTTCAAGGAAAATACTACGGTTTTATTACCGGGATAATTTTATATTCTTGAATGGTATTATCAAAAATACTAATATTTTAAACTTATTTATGTAGAAATGGCTCAACCCGATAACAACACATTGAGTTCTGCCTTCAAGACTTATCTTAAACGTCAGGAACTAACTTGCCCAAACTTCAACGATTGGTACCGCTCACTGAGAATTGTCTTGAGAGTAGCAGGTACTTTTGATTACTTGACCAGGGCGTTTCCTGCGCCACTTGGCCCTAATGCTACTCCAGTTGAAAGACTGAATTATGAGGCAGAGGTTAAAAAGCACAATGATGTGGCTTGTTTAATGCTCGGAAAATGGATCCTTTCTTACAAAGAAAGTTTGAACTATTTGCTCCAAATCAAATGCTTGAAGAGCTCAAGGCAGTGTATGAAAAGCCTCAGGCTGTGGAGATCTACGACTTGGTAGATGCTTTGCATAGTTGTAAGCAAGCCCCTGGGAAACCCGTAAGTGCACATTATCAAGAGATGAAGGGTTACATGGAATAGCTCATCGCACTAGGGAAACCCTACGAAAATGATATGGCTATTAACCTAATCAATAGGTCCCTTAATAAGGACTTCAATGATTTTGTTAGGGACTTTAATATGCATTACGCGGGGAAGACAGTTAATGACTTGTACGCAATTCTCATTGACTATGAAAAGGGTCTAAAGGACAAGGCAAGTACATCTACTTCTACTCCTCCTGTGCTTTATGTACAAAAGGGTAGAGTGAGTAAGCCAAAACCACACGCGAACAAGAAGAAAGGCAAAGGCAAGGGTGATAAGGGCAAACAAGTTGCGAATTATTCTAAACCTAAGCAGAACTTTGTCAAGAAGAGTCAATCTCAAAAGGATGAGACTTGTCACCATTGTAAAGCAAGTGGTCCCTGGAAGAGGAACTACCCTCTTTATCTCGAAGAGCTGTGAGAAATAAAGAAGAAGGCTGAGCTAAGCGCTGCAACATCTTTCGGTAACTTATTTATGATAGAGTTATTTAATCTTACATACAAATCAAATTCCTGGGTATATGATACGGGATGCGGTATTAACATTTGTAATACGCTGCAGGGATTTGAGTTGGAAAGGAAGCTTACCTATGGGGAAAAATTTCTGCATGTGGGCAATGGCGCACAAGCAACGGTTGAAGCTATAGGAACATTTAATCTAGTTTTACCTTCGGGTTTAGTACTGAGTTTAAATGATTGACATTATGCACCTACAATTGTTAGGGGTGTCATTTCCTTTTCTTGTATGTTTGATCTTGGATTTATTCACACTATTGATAATAATAGAATTTATGTTTTCAAAGATGGTTTATTCTATTTCGATGCAATTTCGGTGAATGGTGTTTTTGAAATTAACATGCATGATTTAATTCCAAGAGAAAAAATAATTCTGTTTTCGACATGAATAAGAAGAGAAAGTTAGACAAGAACTCTTCTTATCTTTGGCATTGTAGACTTTCCCATATTAGGAAGACTCGCATACAAAAGCTTCAACGTGATGGTATTTTGGAAAATATCAATGATGAATCATTTGGTAAATGTGAGTCCTGTATCTCTGGAAAGATGACCAAGAAACCTTTTAATAGCAATATGAAAGGGCTACTGAACTACTTGGTTTAATACACACTGATGTGTGTGGACCACTAAGACATGTGTCAAGGAAAGGTGCTAGCTATTTCTTAACAATTACGGATGATTATAGCCGTTATGGTTATGTTTATTTACTTAAGCATAAACATGAGGTATTTGAAACATTCAAAGTGTTTAAAGCGGAAGTAGAATTGAAACTAGGAAAGAAGATTAAAGCTCTTCATTCCGATCGAGGTGGTGGATATTTAAGTCAAGAGTTTAAAGATTACTTAAGTGAGAACGGAATTGGTCAGAAACTTACTTCTCCATATACTCCACAACAAAATGGTGTATTAGAAAGGAGAAATCGTACATTATTAGATATGGTGCGATATATGTTTAATCTTACAACTTTACCATTATCCTTTTGGGACTATGCTCTAGAATCTGCTATTCGTATTCTGAATATGGTTCCCACAAAGAAGGTTGATAAGACACCATATGAATTATGGCATGGTAGAAAGCCATATTTTTCTTATTTAAAAATTTGGGGTTGTGAGGCGTATGTGAAACGTGACTCTGGAGATAAACTCCAACAACGCTCAGTAAAATGTATCTTTATAGGTTACCCTAAGGAAACTATTGGTTACTACTTTTACTATCCGCCTGAGAACAAGGTTATTGTTGCTAGGTATGGAGACTTCTTTGAAAATGATCTTGTAAATCAAGAATTCAGTGGGAGAAATTATGATCTTGAAGAAATTCAAGAAGATACATTTCCTTCTGAAAATACTAGCGAAGAAATTCCAATAGAGCCAGAAAGTCTGGGAGCTCCATCAGAATTAATTACTCCACGTAGGTCTGGAAGGACTATACGTGCGCCAAGCAAACTATATCTTAACATAGAGGATGATAAGGAGGAAGTAGGGGATCTTGGTGAACCTGCTAACTATCGATCCATAATGCTTGATCCAGAAAAGTCTAAATGGATAGTTGCAATGAATGAGGAAATGAAATCCATGGAAATAAACGATGTTTGGATTCTTGTTTATGCGCCTAAAAATGCTAAAGTGGTGAAAAATAGGTGGATTTTCAGGAAGAAAACCGACATGGATGGTGAAGTACAATCTTATAAAGCACGGTTAGTAGCTAAAGGTTTTACTCAAACTTTTGGCGTAAACTACGAGGAGACATTTTCTCCTGTAGTAGACTTACGAGCTATTAGGATTCTCATAGATATAGCAGCATACTATGACTATGAGATATGGTAAATGGATGTTAAAACTGCCTTCTTGAACGGTCGCTTAGATGAAGAAATCTATATGCAACAACCGGAAGGGTACGTTGATCCTAAATATCCAAAACGCGTATGCAAACTTCAAAGATCTATTTATGGTTTGAAGCAAGCATCACGTCAATGGAATAAACGATTTGATGAAGAATTCAAAAAGTTCGGATATATGCAAAATCGTGATGAGCCATGTGTATATCGCAAAGCTAGTGGGAGTAATGTAGTATTCCTAGTTGTTAGGACCTCTGGATTAGGTATTTGTAATAGATAAGCTAGGAGGTATGTAGTTCCTCCTGGTCCTAGTAGTAGTAGGAGCAATACGTGCTCCTGGTCTAGTAGAAAGTCAAACATTATTATTCTTAGTAGTTTGTTAGGATATGCATGAGATATGTTAGGAAAGGATATGCATATCAGAAGTTACACGTTTTGGTTTAATGTAGTATTAGGGTTTCCTTGTAGTATAAAAGGAATCCATTGGCAGAAGGGTTAGACACACCTTCATCATCATTATTCATTTCATATTCATAGTAGAAATCCTTAGTAAGGATCAAGTGATTTAGTTATTCTGTTTCTTCTTGTTCATAGTACTTGTATTCCGCACTTATACTGTGTGTTTCATTAAGAGTCTCTCTGTGAATAGACTTGTGATTACAGAAGTCGTTCACCATCCTTAACAGGCTGCAAGATCCACATCTAGTGGACCCAACAAGTGGTATCAGAGCCTGGGAGAGTCTCTGCTCAAGAAGAATCAATTTTTCTTTTTACTAACATCATTGTTTAATGATGTCTGCTTCTAGTTCTACTGAAACAAGAGAAGCTAGCACCTCTAAAACACAGCAAACATAGCAAATCGTTGCTACTTTTTCCAATACTAATAGAAAATTCCCACTCTTGAAGAAGGATGAGTATGATAGCTGGGCCATGGAGATGGAATGCTGAATCACCAATACTGATCTAGACATTTGGAAGATTGTCCAGAATGACAATAGCAAGAAAACTACTGGTAGAGACAAGAAGTAGTATCACCATTCTCGATCCTAAAACTCATGAAGAAATCACTGCTGTTCAGAAGGAAATCAAGACAAAAACTATATTGCTTTAGTCCCTTCCTGATGATCATATGGGTGATTTTTATCACTTGGATGATGCTAGGGAGATTTGGAACGGAATAAAGGCAAGATTTGGAGGGAATGAGGAATCCAAGAAGATGCGCAGATCAATGCTGAGAGATGAATTCACAGAATTCAAGATTTCTAAAATAAAAGGTCTTCATCAAGGGTATGACAGGTTTCAAAAGATTCTTAGCCAATTGAATCAACTCAGGTCTAAACCTGACAATGAAGACGTCAATGCCAGGTTTCTTAGAGCCCTGCCTAACTCATGGAATCAGGTAGTCATATCTCTAAAGGCAAAAGGAGGCCTTGACTCTCTTTCTTTTGATGACTTATTTTATAAACTCAAAACCTTTGAGTCTCACGTGAGAGGATACTCAAGTGATTCCTTTCCTACTCCTACTAACTCTGCTTTTGTGAGTTACATGGGATCTAGTCCAATGTCCTATGCCAGTAGCCCAAGCCATAATTTGTCATCCCATCATACTTCTACTCCTGAATTAAAAGCCAAGATCGGTAGCATGGTAGAAGCTGTTCTTCACTCTTTTGTTGCTGATGTTGATCCACAACAGCAGCTTGCTTTTGATGATTTCAAACAGGTTGATAAACTTGACTTGGATGAAATGGATCTAAAATGGCAGATGGCTATGCTCACTCTCCGGGTTCATAAGTTTGAAAAGAAAGCCGGTCGAAAATTCAACTACAACCAAAGAGAGCCAGCTTTGATAGAAGCAAGGTCAGATGCTATAACTGCCAGCAGCAAGGACATTTTGCTAGGGAATGCCCTAACAAAAATGAATAGGAGAAGAACAGGTATTCAGCCTTCAAGGTTCAAGAGCTCAAGGATGAAAAGAAAGCTTTAGTGTCCGTTGACTCCATGGTTAACTGGATTGATCATCAGACTGCTACCTTGGAATCAGCTGAAGCTTCTACTAATGTATTTGCTATGATTGTTGGCACCTATCTGATGCCGAGGAAGCAGAAGAATTTGCTCTTATGGGAATCTCGCCTCAGGTACAAAACTGCCCTCTTGGTTGTCATGATAAATATTCATAACTCTTGACTCAATACAATGAACTAAATGAACAAAATGACAAATATTTTTTTAGAAGTTCAAGCTTATAAGAGTTCTCTAAAAACTTTGGAACAACAAAAGAAGTGGCTTCAAGATACTCAACGTGAATATGAGGATAAGATTAGAATTCTAAGCATTGATTTAGAAAACACCACTAACATGCTTACATATACTGAAAAACTTAACAATGACAATATTAAGGCTAAGCAAGACATGCAAGAAAAATTGGATGCTACACTTTTATGATTTGAAAAATGGAAAAAAGTACCCAAGAATCTTTCAAAGTTAATAGATAGTATTATGTCTGGTAGGACTAAGAGTGGATTAGGCTTTGATAGATATATTGATTCAGAAGATGTATTTGTTTTATCTTTTTCAAGTGCCTTTGATCCTGTCAAGGAGGAGGAGGGAAAACCTAGTTACAATAGGTTTAAACCAGCTGCAGCAATGCATGTTGTTCCTCCACCTATTATAGGAACTTTTATGCCCATATCTAGGCATACTGACTTGGATGGATCACAAATGCATGAGTCTCCAAAAAGCTCTACTAATACTAATGACTTTATCTCTTGTACTTTCTGTGACAAGGCCAGTGACTATGCATCCTGTGGTTCAAGTGAAGAGTCAAGACCTTCAAGTCCCAAGACAAATGACCCTGCTGCTACTAGTGCTAGGATGAGTGATGAGAGAGTTGCTTCTGCTTCTACTTCCATTGTTTCTAGTTCTAGTTTGTTGAGTCCTAGGAATGTTGATTCTCCTAGAATTGTTTGTAATAAGTTTAGCAGTGTGAAACAATGTCATTTGAATAAAAGGTCTTTTAAAACATGCTTTGTTTGTGATAGTAAATTTCATTTGATTAAGGATTGTGATTTTTATGATCAACCGCCTTCTGGTTATCCAGCTTATCCTGCTCCTGGCCCTCCAAGAGTTGCTCCTTTTTCTTCTAGAAGATTAAACTCATGTGCCCATTCTTATTCTTCTTCTAGAAGGACCTCTCTTTCAGCTTCTAATCTTTGGAGAAGCAATGCTTATGCCTACAATAGACCAACAAGCAACTATTTTTAGAACTTTAATCATAATTATGCTTTTATTTCAGACCAAATGCATTTTGGGTTGGGACATTTGGGTTCTGTTGTTAAGCCCTCAATAGGTTGTTCTTGGTCACAAAATAACACCTATATGATGAATAGGCAACCTAAGAACAACAGTGGATCTCATCAATCTTCTTGGATTTCTACTAAAGATCCACAAGGCAGACTAAAGCCTGAAAAGGTATGCGTCCCCTTAAGACACTAACTTTTGCATATGACTTTTCTGTTGTTGTAGATTACTCCATACCAAGATCCGACTCTTGTAATAGTAGATAGTGGATGCTCTAGGAGCATGACAGGAAATAAAGGACTTTTATCTAACTTTGTACCATTTCAATGAGGAAAGGTGTACTTCGGAGGTGGTGAAGGAAGGATCTCTGGCAAAGGAACTATTCAGACTCCTAACCTTAATTTTGAGTAGGTTTACTATGTAGAAGCACTTCAACACTTCAACTTGATCACTGTCTCTCAGATTTTTAACAAGAAGCAGTTTGTCCTCTTTACAGATACTGAAGCACTGGTGTTATCCAAAGACTTTAAGCTACTGGATGACTCCTAAGTTCTACTCAAAGTCCCTAGAAGACATAACCTCTATGGCATCAAGCTGAATAAAGTTAATCCTACTAGTCAACTAGCCTGTTTGGTTGCCAAAGCATCAGAAGATGAAGCCACCAAATGGCATCGAAGGATGGCACATGTAAACTTCAAGACCATTCACAAACTGGCGAATATGAACTTGGTCTCTAGTTTACCTCCCAAAACTTTCAGAAATAACATCAACTGCCTTGCATGCAGCAAAGGCAAACAACACAAAGCATCCTTCAAGGCCATTACTGCTATCAGCCTTATAACTAAACCATTGCATCTACTACACATGAATTTGTTTGGTCCTACCTCCATTAGGAGCATTGACCATAAACAATATTGTCTTGTGGTAATTGATGGGTATAGCAGGTTCACATGGGTTTTATTTCTGGCTGCTAAAAGTGAGACCTACTCCATTCTCAAAGACTTCATTACACTCATTGAGAATCAGCTATCCAAGAAGGTGAAAGGTATCCGATGTGACAATGGAACAGAATTCAAAAATGCAGACCTCATAGCACTTTGCAACTGGTATCAAAAGAGATTATAGTGCTGCCAGGACTCCTCAACAGAATAGTGTTTCAGAAAGGAAGAACAGGACTCTTATGGAAGCTTGATAGAAGTCCTTTTGCATGGATAAAATTAAAGTTCAAGTTCTCGATGTCTTAACGAATTGATTATTGGCTTAAAGTGTGACTCAGTTGTTCTTGGTGAAAACAATGTTTTTGGTTGTTTTTAAATTTAAATGTGCAAAGACTTAAAAGTAAATGTCGTTAAAGTAAAATGGCGAGAAATTAAATCTAAGTCTAATTAAAATTAAATGGTGCAATATTTAAAAACTTTGAAAAGTAAATAACGAGAAATTAAGTAACTTAAAGTTAAAGCATGACGAGAATTAAAATTAGACAAAGTATAAAAACATAAACTAAAAATTGAACAAGACAAGATAGAAAAAATAAATCCAATCGGAATGTATTCCGATCAATACAATCGGAATGAACTCAATCCCCCTGATCGGAATATATCCACCTGCCTGATCGGAATGCTAGAGTGACACCCAATCGGAATACTGTCACTACACCTGATCGGAATATCAAACTTACCTTTGATCGAAATAAAGAATGACCCCTGGTCGGAATGCTAATCGAACACCTCGATCAGAATATAGAATAGCCTCAGATCGGAATGCTGTCACTCAACCCAGATCGGAATACCTAAACCAATCCTCGATCGGAATACCAATAGGAATATTCAAAACCCTTTTCCGATCTACCCAATCGGAATACAGCAAAGAAGAATGAAAATAAGCTAGAAAAATAAGCTACTAATCAAATAAGCACAAGACGAAAATCCTAAGGCAAACCGTATAAAAAGAAGCTACAAAACTGAAATTTAAAGACTTTTAAAACATGAAATGAATAATCTTTACAAAAAACAACTTTTATATAAAAATAACTTTTATAAAAACTTTAAAAACTTAAAGATGAAAACAAATAAGCTACAAGAATCAATGATCTAAAACAATCAAAAGCATAAAAACACAATCTTTAAACAAATAAGCAAGACAATAAGCATGTAAAGATAAAGATCAAGCAAGAAAGAAAGGTAGAATGAGAGATCAAACAAGTAAAGTAAAGGTGCAACAAAGATAAAATTAACTTACTTGAAAATTAAAGTGCAAGACAAGATAATTAAAGATGCAAGTATTTAAAGGTGCAAGGTAAATAAAAGTGGAAGACTAATTGTCACACTTAGCCAACCAAGAAAAATGATTAACTAGCCTAATCTGTATATAGGGGAGGATTAGGAAGCTTCCTCCCCTCCTTCATTTTCTCTTAATTGCAATTAGGCCCTTCCGTCTTAATCTCTTTGTTAATTGCACCATTAGTCCTTCAGCCTTTGAATCTTCTTTAATCTTGGACTTTAATGACTTATGGCACGGGATTTCTTTAAACTCGTCAATAAATAAGACCCGAGTTCTTCGGCTTTTGGTAAACTTCCGTCTTTTGACTTTTTCTTCGATAAATCTTCAGAATTGGTCTTGGACTTCCGTTCTTTTTGCACTCTTGACTTCTTGACTTCATCTTTCATCTTTTTATTCAATAAAAGCCTGTAAATGCCGTGTTTTCTCCACTTTTCACAATTTCGTCCTAAATCACAACAAAAACACAAACCACGCATAATTCCGACATAAAAGACATAAAATACACGTTTTGGCTTGGTTATTATTGTAATTAAGTGGTAAAAAGGATGGGTGTTTACACACCTATCAAATCCCCTACACTTGACCATTGCAATGTCCTCATGCAATGCATTAGTTACAAAGCACGTTTACATTTTTCATCATAATCAATCCATAGTGGCCTTTATTAAAGAGATAGAAAACTATAAACATTCAAAAATAAAGAAATCAAAAGCATACCTTAGGTTTTGGAAATGTCATGAACAATCATCATCCTCAAGTTTTCACTTTCTCCAAACCAAGCTTAAAAACGAGATCATTGTTATTATAAGTTAGTAAACTAACACGAACTCATGTGGGTCAATTATTCACTTAGACTCCCTTATTCCTGGGTGTATCTCTTATATTTTATTATTGTCTTGAATGATCACGAGGATGCATTGTTGACTTATTTCGATAGTTATTTAATCCAAAAATAAAGTGAACGATCTAATCAATAGTTAGCTAAAGGACAAAATCTTTTAAAACTACTTCTTGGGACCTCATAAAGTTCATATCTTGGCATAACTCGCTTCGCGATTTGAGACCTTTCTTGGACCGATATTTGGCAGCGACTTCATACTTCAAACCTTGAGAGACGTTCATGAAATAATGGCCTTCTCTTCATAATAGGAATTTCTTCACTTGAAGTTTTGAGAGATTCATACTTGGACCACGACTTCTTCATTTTTCTCCAATCTTTATTTTGGACTTTGATATACAACGATCCGCCTCCTTTTATGACTTGGATCTATTTATCCTCATACCTTGTTAGGGTATTTTCGGATACACTTCTCCATGACTTTTGGGAGAATTTGCTTTTCGTCGTGTGTCTCGATCCTTCATATTGTTTTTCGATAAATGATTCTTCACATCACTTTGGATCTTTGGCAACAAAATATAGCCCTCATGCCTTGTTAGGGCCTTTTCGGACTCGCCAATCTTCGCATCCCGCTTCAATAAGTTATGCCTTGGCTATGAACTCTAATCCATACCGAGCAACTTTTAAACGATCTTGGGCTAGAAGCTAAGTAACTTTTCAAATCGTACAACCTTATTTATTGCATATAAATTTTTTAGCAGGCGATGGGAGAATAGGCTCATAATTAACTCACATAAACTCACGAAAGAATACCGAACTTATAATTGGCTCTATCATCTCTCGTTCTCCACAGTTTAAAATCTCAAGGAATGAGACTCGTGGATGCTTAGCCTATTAAATCAAAGTTTTGGGTTTTCGAGTCGCCTATAGTATCTTGCAAATTCTTAGACTTTTTCAAGTTTAGAAATCGCATTTTAAAGTTCCCTTGATAAGCGACTCTCTAGGATCAATTATAGGAACTTGCGAAAAGTTCTTGTTCTTAACCCGTGAGAGTTAAGACTTTCGCATTTTATAGCTCCCTGTATAAAAGCCTAGCAAAACTTGACTTAAACACGTTAAGGATACTAGCTAGAGTAACTTAGATAAGTAAACTCGGGTTGAGTCAAAAAATTCATAACGTTTGAAAATTAAAACCACTTTATTAAAATTTATTCTAGAAAAGAAAGAAAATAACTATACAAATAGAAAAACTAAAAGGCCAAAATAGATCAAAAATTTTGAAAAATGTCAAAAAATTGATTTTCCCGTTAAAATGGGGACAAAACAAGGACAAGGCCACTTAACTTCGATAGAAGTCCCCCTACACTGAAGATAAACATTGTCCTCAATGTTTAAGCATGTGGGAGTAAACTCCCCTACACTTAGGACATTGTGCACTTTGTTTAAATCTCGCTAAGGAAAGGACAACTAAAGAGATTCCTATTTTAATATTGAGAAAATATAAAATAGTGAATCAAAAAGAGTTTAGAATAGAACCGAGAAGAAGTGGACACGGAATCACGGGTCGTCAAGAATCATCAAGAGTGGATCATTGAAGCTCGAATCCCTGATTAAGAAGAGAAGAGGAAAGCAAACCAACGGGTCTCCCCTACACTTATGGTAAAGAAAGCGAAAAGATAGATGCATGGGTTGCCTCCCAAGAAGCACTTGATTTTTGTTAACCGAGTCGTGAGCCTGACTCGACCTTGATCATCATAGGAAGAAGCATGAAACATATCCACCAGGATCAAAGACATAGTTTTCGTCCATCAAATAGCACAAGCTTAAGGCGAACAAGGCAAGGTTCCCTTAAGCAGCGATGGAGCACGGTGGAAGCAAGGGTGAAGTGGTGCAAGCAGATTTCCATAAGTTCCAAAGATATTTCCTTTTATTTCATCAGGTGGATACTGAGATGGCTGCAGAATATCAATACCGGGGTCGAACACCTTTTCCTTTAAGGGAAAATAGCACTCAGGCTCAGCAGAGTGTGAAGAAGATCCGCGAAGAAGCACAACCTCGTCCTCAGAAGGGGGACAAAGAGGTGTTAACTCATACGTGCTGCGGATATTGGTGTCGACCGGTTTCTTCTCCTTTGAAAGAATGTTCTTCAAATCCAAAGTAGGATCAAGACGATAATCTTCAAAGTCCAAAGGAGGTGCATCACTCTCATGAGGGAAGTAAGTATTAAGAAACATAGAGAAGTCTTCCTCAAATGAGTAATCGTCCAAAGTAGGATCGAGTGATGGCGGAGGATCTTCATCATGTGAAGAATCGCTCGAAAGAGTATCAGCCTCATCAAAATCATCATATGTGGGCAGCTCGGGATACTCAGAAGTAAGGTCATCAAAATCATCTGAATCTGAGCTAGAATCATCATCATCATAAGCATCAAAGACCGGTGGAGAATCATAAATGGGAGAAGGTTCCAGATTGGAGAGAGAATCATCCACATCATCTTGAAAAAGTGGATTATCATTGCAAGACTCGAATAGAGGATTGTTGTAGACAACAAAGTCATCAAGCACATTAATCATATTCACTGATTCTCGTCCATAGGATTTGCTTGTAAGCTTTCCCATTTTAAAAACATGTGCATCATCCCCGACTCTTAAGATTAACTCACCTTCGGCCACATCCACTAAAGCTCGTCCGGTTCTCAAGAATGGCCGACCAAGTATTAAAGGAATACGAGGGTCCATTTCATAATCAACAACGACAAAGTCGATCGGGAAAGTAAATGTGCCAACTTTGATGAACACGTCTTCGGCTATACCAACGGGGTAAGCGAGAGTGCGATTTGTAAGTTCAAGAGTCATCTTCGTTGGAGTGAGGTCGGGCAATGATAGTGTTTTCCAAACACTCAATGGCATCAAATTAATACTGGCCCCAGATCAGCAAGGGCAGTAAATTCTTCAGTTTTGTTGAACACGCAAGGAAACACAAAACGACCGGGATCACCAAGCTTTTCCGGAAGTTCTTTAAGAATAATTAAAGAGCAGTTTTCATTTAAGCGTGTGTTGGCGAGCTCAATCAGCTTCTCCTTCTTGTTAAGCAACTCCTTAAATGCTTTAACAAATTTCGACATGTGGACAAGTGCCTCAAGAAAGCTAATGTTGAAGTTCATTTGAGAGATCATCTTCACATAGCGTGACATTTCAGAGTCATCCTTGGTTAGCATTTTGGTCTTGCCTAAACGTGAAGGATAAGGGATATTGGGTTTTGGTGGTGAAGGTGCAGGTGTAGCAGGTAAAGGTTGAGATGTTGAAGGGTCCTTCCTAGATACATCGTCATGACGAGGCGGAGACGGTAATGGTGCACTAATACTAGGTGTAAGGGGAGTAGGGGTAAATGGTGGTGGAGGAGGTGTAGATGATGGGGGTGGATTGGTGGATCGACAATGGTAATTTCACTACGCGTAGTAATAGCACTCACATTTGCTCGCGGATTGGTGACGGTGTTTGAAGGTAGAGAACTCGAAGAAGAAGGTTGAGCTGCGGGCAAGAAACTAGCAAGCATATTCTTCAAATCATTCGTTTGATTGCTGAAGGAGGATTGAATATTATCTCGAAGCTCGGATCTAATCTCATTTCCTTGCTTTGTGATATCTCCTTTAAGATTGATAATTTGGCTCTGCAGATTCTTGATTTGCTCACCTTGGGTTCTCATTATGGCTTTAACATCAGGGTTAATGGGTGGGGCTTGTTGAGCGGGTGGGTGATAAGGATTAGAAGCTCTTGGTGGGATTTGGTTGCTTCTATTGTAGTTGTTGGCGGGGTTTTGGTTTTGAGGAGAAAAACCGGGTGAAAGGTAGTTGTTGGACCGGTAACTCAGCAAATTTCTATCCCCTTGAGGTCGAGCTTGGTAATTTTCCGGTGAATAATTACCATAAGCTGCATACACATTTTCCGGATTTCCTTGTGTAGAAGGACAATCGGTGTATGAGTGTGGACCGCCGCATGTTTCACAAGGATTAGCAACCGCTTTAACTTGTTGTTGTTGTTGGTTTGAAGCGAGAAGCGTGATACTTTTGCTCATTTCAGTCATCATGCGGGTGAGTTCGGTCATATCAGGGTTTGCTGAAGTAGAAGAAACATTGACTCTCGGGCTGTTCCTTGAAGAAGCAGAGGAATCCCAGTTTTTGTGGTGAGTAGTCATGTTCTCAATAAGCTCTCTACACTCCTCGGGTCTCCTTTTCATGAATGTGCCACCGGCAGCTGCATTAATCGTATCACGATCTCGAAAATTCAATCCGTTGTAGAAAGTATCAATCAATGTGACGGGAAGCATGTTGTGGTTTGGACAACGATCAATCAAGACATTATATCGTTCCCAAGCATCAAAAAGAGATTCATCAGGATCTTGCATGAAACCGCTGATTTGATTGCAAAGGCTCGTGACCATGGATGGTGGAAAGTAGCGCGACAAAAAGCGTTGAGTCATGTCATCCCAAGTGTGAATAGAATTCTTCGGGAGACGATCAAACCATTTTTCGGCATGATGTGATAAAGTATGTGGGAAGAGTGTAGGCGAAGAACATCCATTGTGGCACCAGGCAACTTCATCCTTTGGGTGATTGTAATGAACTTGTCGAGGTGTTTGTTGGCATCATCATCAGGCAATCCACGGAAAGGGTTAGTTTGCACTTGCTGAATCATGCGGTGCTTCAACGAAAACTCAGGAGCGTTGATTTGCATCGACGCAATCGGTCCTCCTCGTCCAAACATGGTAGGTTGACAAAGCTCCTCCATTGTCCGAAGATCGGGTTGTGGAAGAACATTGTTGTTATTATTGAGGTGCGGTGGATTATTGTTGTTGACACCTGACATACTTAAATCTTCTTGAGTCTCGGGCTCTTGATAATTAGAAGATCTAGTACGCATACACCTGAAAATGCAAAAGAAAAAAAACCAAACACAAAGACAATATATATACACAATAAAGATAAAATCTTTTTGGATTTTTGAAATTTTTAATTTTTATGATTTTTTTGAATTTATTATGCAAGAAAAATAACGCTCACAAGTGAACGGATCCCAAAAAGCAACGCGTCTCTCACAGAAAACCGTTAATCTTTACGAAAAGAACCGGCAGCGGCGCCATTTGATAGAAGTCCTTTTGCATGGATAAAATTAAAGTTCAAGTTCTCAATGTCTTAACGAATTGATTATTGGCTTAAAGTGTGACTCAGTTGTTCTTGGTGAAAACAATATTTTTCGTTGTTTTTAAATTTAAATGTGCAAAGACTTAAAAGTAAATGTCGTTAAATTAAAATGGCGAGAAATTAAATCTAAGTCTAATTAAAATTAAATGGTGCAATATTTAAAAACTTTGAAAAGTAAATAATGAGAAATTAAGTAACTTAAAGTTAAAGCATGACGAGAATTAAAATTAGACAAAGTATAAAAACATAAACTAAAAATTGAACAAGACAAGATAGAAAAAATAAATCCAATCGGAATGTATTCCGATCAATACAATCGGAATGAACTCAATCCCCCTGATCGGAATATATCCACCTGCCTGATCGGAATGCTAGAGTGACACCCAATCGGAATACTGTCACTACACCTGGTCGGAATATCAAACTTACCTTTGATCGGAATAAAGAATGACCCCTGGTCGGAATGCTAATCGAACACCTCGATCGGAATATAGAATAGCCTCAGATCGGAATGCTGTCACTCAACCCAGATCGGAATACCTAAACTAATCCTCGATCGGAATACCAATAGGAATATTCAAAACCCTTTTCCGATCTACCCAATCGGAATACAGCAAAGAAGAATGAAAATAAGCTAGAAAAATAAGCTACTAATCAAATAAGCACAAGACGAAAATCCTAAGGCAAACCGTATAAAAAGAAGCTACAAAACTGAAATTTAAAGACTTTTAAAACATGAAATGAATAAGCTTTACAAAAAACAACTTTTATATAGAAATAACTTTTATAAAAACTTTAAAAACTTAAAGATGAAAACAAATAAGCTACAAGAATCAATGATCTAAAACAATCAAAAGCATAAAAACACAATCTTTAATCAAATAAGCAAGACAATAAGCATGTAAACATAAAGATCAAGCAAGAAAGAAAGGTAGAATGAGAGATCAAACAAGTAAAGTAAAGGTGCAACAAAGATAAAATTAACTTACTTGAAAATTAAAGTGCAAGACAAGATAATTAAAGATGCAAGTAATTAAAGGTGCAAGGTAAATAAAAGTGGAAGACTAATTGTCACACTTAGCCAACCAAGAAAAATGATTAACTAGCCTAATCTATATATAGGGGAGGATTAGGAAGCTTCCTCCCCTCCTTCATTTTCTCTTAATTGCAATTAGGCCCTTCCTTCTTAATCTCTTTGTTAATTGCACCATTAGTCCTTAAGCCTTTGAATCTTCTTTAATCTTGGACTTTAATGACTTATGGCACGGGATTTCTTTAAACTCGTCAATAAATAAGACCCGAGTTCTTCGGCTTTTGGTAAACTTCCGTCTTTTGACTTTTTCTTCGATAAATCTTCAGAATTGGTCTTGGACTTCCGTTCTTTTTGCACTCTTGACTTCTTGACTTCATCTTTCATCTTTTTCTTCAATAAAAGCCCGTAAATGCCGTGTTTTCTCCACTTTTCACAATTTCGTCCTAAATCACAACAAAAACACAAACCACGCATAATTCCGACATAAAAGACATAAAATACACGTTTTGGCTTGGTTATTATTGTAATTAAGTGGTAAAAAGGATGGGTGTTTACACACCTATCAAAGCTGCAAGAACCATGCTTGCAGATTCCAAGCTTCTAACTATGTTTTGTACAAAAGCTGTCAACACTACAAGTTATGTGTTGAATAGGGTTTCCATTACCAATCCTCATAAGAAGACTCCTTATGAGTTACTCACAGCCAAAGTGCCAAGCATTGCTCAATTGAAGCCATTTGGCTGTCCTGTCACCATTCTGAATACTAGTGACTATTTGGGGAAATTTGATGGCAAGGCAGATGAAGGCTACATACTGGGATATTCAGCTCTCTCAAGAGCTTATCGCGTTTATAATCTCCATACCAAGGCAAAGGTCCTGAATGGTATTTTGATCTTGATTATCTAGTGACTCATTGGGATATTTTCGTTTCAAAACTAACCAAGATGCAGGTCTACAAGTGTTTGCAACTTCTAGTGCAGGTGTTCATTCTAGCTTTTCGGACTCAGATGAGGATGATGACATTTTTGTTGTACCATCCTATTCCACCATAGTCTCTCCCAATACCAATGCTACTCCTATTGATGCTTCTTCATCAGACATTATGGACTCACAAGGAGCTCTTGATACATTGCTCAAGCAATAATAAGATGCTACTATAGCAGCTACTCAAGGAGGCTTTGAGTTTCCTTTGAGTACTCATGTTGTACTAGTTACTCCTAGTGATCCTAGTGTTACTCCTAGTGCAAGTTTAACACATATTGGTAGTCCGGTTAGTGATCCTGCTTCCACAACTAGGTTCTCTGGTCCTTCTGACTTGGGAAACTATCAGAAGAAGACTTATACTAAGCTGGATGATATTCATAAGCAACCAATAGATGGCATTTTTGACTCTGCTTCATATGATGATGACATTGTTGGGGATCTTAATAACTTGGCATCAGAAGTGGATGTAGCTCCTACTCCTGTTCACCAGATCAACAAAGACCATCCTACTACTCAAATCATAGGAGATCCTGGTTCTACTGTCAAGATTCGCCGCATGCAAAAGAAAGCAACGTCTGGTCATCATGCTCTTGTGAGCTACATTGAAGATCAAAAGCGTAATAATCACACAATCTTTCTTCATTGTTGTTTGCTTGTTTTCTTTCACAGGTGGAACCTAGGTCAGTCTCACATGCTCTTGAGGATCAAAGTTGGGTTGAGGCTATGCAGGAGGAGATGCAGCAGTTCTTGTTTCAGAATGTTTGGATCCTAGTTGACTTACCGTATGGAAAGACAGCAATTGGTACCAAATGGATTCTCAAAAACAAGAAAGATGCAAGGGGTATCGTGGTGAGAAATAAGGCTAGGCTGGTTGCACAAGGGCACACACAACTAGAAGGAATTGACTATACTGAAGTGTTTGCTCATGTTGCTAGGATTGAGGCCATTCGTCTGTTTTTGGCTTTTGCTTCTTATGTTGGCTTTACGGTTTTTTAGATGGATGTCAAGAGTGTGTTTCTCTATGGAAAAATTGACAAGGAAGTTTATGTCACTCAACCTAAGTGCTGTGTGGATCCACTTCATCCCAAGAAAGTCTACAAGGTGGTCAAAGCTCTTTATGGACTTCATCAGGCTCCTAGAGCTCGGTATGAGCGTCTGTCCACTTTCTTGTTGAAACATGGCTATAGAAGAGGCACTATTGACAATACACTGTTCCTTAAAAGGAATGCTAAAGACATCATCCTGGTTCAAGTATATGTGGATGATATTATCTTCGGTTCTACTTGGAAGGAATGGTGTGATGAGTTTCAACAGCTAATGAAAGGCGAGTTTCAGATGAGTGTCATGGGAGAACTCACATTTTTCCTTGGTCTTCAAGTCAAGCAGCAGTCGGATGGTATCTTCATTAGTCAAGAAAAGTATGTTCATGAGATCATTCAGAAGTTTGATGTGGAACCTCTTCGACCAGCAGCAACACCTTATGAAGTCACTAAAGTCAAACTCAAGAATGAGCCAGATCCTCCGGTAAATGTTCACATGTACAGGTCAATGATTCGCTCACTCATGTATTTGACTGCATCGCGTCTGGACATTATGTTTGCAGTAAGTGCTTGTTCTAGACATCAGGTGGCTCCAACCGTATCTAACTTGAATGCAGTCAAGAAAATCTTCAAGTATATCAAGGCACAACCCAAGCTCGGCTTGTGGTATACAAGGGAATCACCTTTTGTTCTTGAAGCCTATAGTGATAGTGACTATGCAGGTGCTAATAATGATAGGAAGTCTACTACTGGTGGTTGTCAGTTTTTGGGTCGAAGACTTATCTCATGGCAATGTAAGAAACAGACAATAGTAGCTACCTCCTCAACAGAAGCTGAATATGTAGCTGCTGCTAGTTGCTGTGGACAAGTCTTGTGGATACAAAATCAGATGCTGGATTATGGGTTCAACTTCATGAACACCAAAATTTTCATCGATAATCAAAGCACTATCTGCATTGTGAAGAATCCTGTCTTTCATCAACGCACCAAGCATATCGAGATTAGGCACCATTTTATACGGGATGCCAATGAGAAGAAGCTAATACAGGTTCTTAAAGTACATACGGATGATAATGTTGCTGATTTGTTGACTAAAGCATTTGATGGTCCAAGGTTCAACCACTTGCTGGTTCACATTGGTATGTTCAGTCCTTGAGGTCTAGGATTGAGGGAGGCTAAGCCTAAGGGGAGGCTTATTGTACATATTTACTTGAACAGTCTTACATATGGTAGCTTCTAACAACAGTTTTCATGGTTATCCGCGGTGTGTGCAATTTCTAGTGGAATATTTTGGTTACTCCTAGTGGCAGTCTTATGCTCCTAGTGGGTACAAACGCTTATTCTTCACTTGTGGTTAGCTTCTAGTATCAATTTTGGGTCACTGTTCATTGCGTTGACTTTTGTTGACCACTCGCTGCTCCTAGTGTTGACCTTTATGCGTTTTGACTTTCAGTCAACGCGAGTTACTTCTGGTGCACATCTTTTGTTTATCTTTGGTAACTGGGATTTGCAAATAATGGTTTAAGGGGCAAGTGGTTACTCAAGCATTAATGACTTAATTTTGAAAGGGCAACCCCCATAATTAGGGGTCAATGAACAGTTTTTGTGACTATTATTATTGGTCAGATAACTCATTTGACTCAATTATCACAACATAAACACACACATACGCTCCTACCCTCCACCCTCTTCAATCAATCATCTTCCCCTGTTCAAATCATCATCAATGGCATCACTCTAATACAAGCCCGATAGCAACAAGGTGGCCTATCTTGGAGAAGGTCCTAAAAGGGACGAGTTCACTGACATCTTGGAATACATTGAAGCTTCCAATCTAAGGTATGCTCTTATTGTTTGCCCCACTATGTATGATACTGTTATCCGTCTGTTTTGGGCAACTGCCAACACAAATGCTGTTTTGGGTCGCCCATTAGAGCTCCATGCTACTATAGATGGTTGCTCCTATGTGGTGATTGAGGCATCCATTAGGTCTGCCCTTCATCTCCAATATGAAGATGGCATTATCTCTCTTCCCAATGCAGAGGTGTTGGATGGTATGGCTGCCATAGGTTATAATCATGAGGGGAAGTTTAACTTCCAGAAAAATAGATTTGTCCCTCAATGGAAGCTACTGGTTCATTTTTTGATTCATTGTTTGAGTCCAAAATCTGGGAGTTGGGATGCGTTAACCATCCCCCTTGCTACTAGTTTGATATGTATTTCTCAGGTTCGTACTTTTAACTTTTCTCGTTACCTGTTTGATGACATGATTAGTAATCTTAGTGACACTGGTTCTAGGAAGAAGTTCTTGATGTATCCTAGGTTTTTGCAGCAGGTTCTTATGTGCTTACCTAGGAATAGGAAGGAACATGTGCCCCCTAAGCTTACCCCAAAAGTTTATGCGAATATGGCACTTAGTTATAAGGGTCCTTTGAGGCCTCTCACTGATGCTATGTTGTGCCTTGCCCAAGGGGGTCCCAATGTGGTTCCTCCAGCTGGCCAAGCCGAGGAGGAACCTCCATTGGTGGATGATCCTATGGAGGAGGAGAACCCTGCTACTAGTGTGCCCCATGTGGAGGTTGAGGAGCCAGTTAGAGGGGTGGTAGCAGAAATGCCATCTACCTCAAACGTTTCCCCTTCTTCTCGCCCACATGAGTCCCCATTTGCTGATTCTCCCCCTCCTAGTACAGCTCCACATTCTGCTGAGAATCCTTCTAGTTCTCATGCCCATATGGATGACGCATCAGTTGCTTCTGGTCCCCATGACGCATCCCCCAAACCAAGTCCTCTTGTTGGGGAAGCTTAGGAACCTGTTACTTTGACTTCTTTGCTTGCTCTTATGCACAAGTACTATGCCAAGATTGTTTCATTGGAGGATGAGCTCAACTAACACCGCAAGCTCACAAGGGATTTCGTGCTTCCATTGGAGAACAGGGTCAAATCCTTGGAGACGCAGCTCAAGCGCCACAGGAAGAAGGTGGCGCTCACTGATTCTGATGAAGATGTTGAGGAGGATGGGTTAACTATTTTGGAAAGGGCTGTGTTTGCTGCTAAGCCGAGTGATGACCTGCCTCTCCTCCTAGTCCTTCTCGCATTTCATCTGCTGCTGCTGGTTCCATGTCAATGAATGTTGATTCTGCTGGTCCTTCATCTCCCACTGCTGGTTCTTCTCATGATCCCAATCGTAAAGCCCCTATGACTAATGCCCATCTTCTCCTAAAAGCGAACTCGCAGACAATTAGAGGAAGAAAGATTGGGGGAAGCGGCTGCCCAGAGATTGGAAGAAGATTTTGACCAACAAGTTGCGGCTGCTTCAACGGCTGTGGCTGAGGATGAAGCCTTGCAAAAATAGAGACGTGAGCAGCTAAGGCACAATGCCATGCATTGGGATAATCATGACTGGATGAATGTTGTCACAATCCTCACTTCAGACTACTCTCAATTCACCGATTTGTTGGGGGCAGATATGAATCAAGGTAACTATGTTCAACGGGCAATGGCATTGATGCGTAAACAACAGGAAGCCCTTGCTGCCCAGCTTCGTGAACAACGCCGTAACAGACCTCTGTCGCGTGCTGATGAGAGACGGTTGATGCAACAGTATGTTAAGAATCAATCAGCTGCTTATTATCAGACTGGGTGGACATGGGAGAGGGTGAGGAGGCTATCTTTTGATGAGCTTAAAGATCTTTACACCAAGATGATCAAGCATAGGGATACACCTGTGCCTGAAAATGATATCTATTGCCCACCTCCTCGTGTTGTCCACACTTCTATGCCTGTTGCTGCTCCCACCTCTTCGTCGGTTGTTCAAGAAGGTACTTCTTGAGTTTCATCTTCTAGTGCACCTGCTACTGTTGTTCCCACCACAACCTCTTCAAAGGTTGACCCCACTCACTCTACTGTTGATACTACCACCACTGCTGAAGCTACTCCCACTCCTGCTGGTACTACCATCCCTGTTACTCCTGCTGTTGAGCTTACACCCACACCGGTGCCTAAACCACTTCCTACTCCATCAGCTGGTGCAGCCACTTCGGAACCTATGGTTATTGATGACTTTGTTCCCGTTACTGCTGATGTCAAGGTTAAGGAGGAACCTGCTTCTGGTGTCCCCACCCCTCACCGTTCTATTCGAAAGAAGAAGGCTCGTCGTGGTAAGTCTGTCCCATTTGAGAAGAGGGATCCTGCCAATCTCATAGATGCTGCTTCTGATAGTGAGACCGAGTTACCCCTTGGCAAAGGCTTGATTGTGGCTTGGGAGGTTTGGCCATCCCCCATTTCCCGTGGTACCTATACTCATAAGATTACGACTAGTGATGGCTACACTTGGTATGTCTCTGGATTGCAAAGTATATTGACATGGGTGGAGTGTCGTTATCTTATGTTGTTGTATGGGTTGGTTGATGCTGAGATTCCTAAGTCTCCTAGTGAGCTTCCTAACTGGCCTGGGTTGACTATGTGGGGTGATTTGAAGTTAATGTTGGATTCCCCTCCTGATTCTCCTCATGCTAGGGTATGGAAGGACCAACCTCGCTGGGTGATAAGGAGGTGGAAGTTATATGCTGGGTGTGGTGTTCATGTGTTGGAACTTGAGTCTGGTGCTGTTGTGTTTATGCTTGTTGATGTGGAGTATCCGTTGACCATTGCTACCATGGAAGTTATGCTGGAGTACCACCTGGTGGTGTCTAATGCTCCTTCTGGTAACGAGTCTGCCATGGCCACTACCTTAGTTGAGGGAATTCAAGCTCGGCTGCATGCAGACAAGGTTGCTGCTTCTGGTATGTGATTGGTTTGTTTCTTCTATCTTTTTAATATACATACATTCTTTTCACCAATATGTACAGTGATTGGTGACTCACATTTTACTTTAGTTAGTTTTTAAAAAAAAACCATACTTTTATATAATATCTGCTTATACTTTTAACATGTGATGGAATTTCAAAACTTGTAAATCATATAATATCTGCTTATACTTTTCCATCATGAAACTGTTTTCCACTTGGTATTTTCACACTTGGGCTGTCTTGAGAGGTACTTCTAGTGTTGGTCCTAGCCCACACAACAAATGGTGCTCAACTCACCATGTCTTGCAGACAAGAAAGAGTTGATTCACCATGAGGGTACGACTCTGGTGTGATTATCAAATCCGTTGATGGTTGCCAGTTTACCTAAAATTGGATGGTTTTCACTTGCCTTGGTCCTAGATTGAAAAGTGGCTAGTCCAAGGGGCTACGGCTCTTGGTAAAGACTTCTATCAAATCCGTTGATAGCTGTAATAGCTTGCTTAAAGCTATAGGGTTTTCAGCTCACCGATGCTTTGCTAAGAGTTGGCTAGTCCGGAAGGGTACGGCTTCTGGTAAAGACTCATATCAAATCCGTTGACGGCTGCGATGATTTGCCCAAAATCATTAGGGTACCCCCACTCACCATTGATTTGCGTTCTAAGAGTTAGGCTGGGTTTTGGTCTCCCAGGGTGATGCTTATTCCACCACAAAGACTAGCTAGCCCAAGAGCGAGCAACTACTTGGTAAAGGCTCATCAAATCTGCTCATGTTGCTGTAAAGATTCAACAAGGTGCAGATTTGTTTCAAGCTTTCAAGAAGCTTCTTGGTGTTACTCGTTGCAGCAGTTTTCGTGTTTTCCATGCTGATGGTTCTATTGTTGTTGTGTGTGCTGCTTTTTCAATCCTCAAGCTGCTTTGCAAGATCTACCAAGAAACTTGAACTCAACCAGTCAAATTCAAGTTTAGGGGAGGATTGTTAGGACCTCTGGATTAGGTATTTGTAATAGATAAGCTAGGAGGTATGTAGTTCCTCCTGGTCCTAGTAGTAGTAGGAGCAACACGTGCTCCTGGTCTAGTAGAAAGTCAAACATTATTATTCTTAGTAGTTTGTTAGGATATGCATGAGATATGTTAGGAAAGGATATGCATATCAGAAGTTACACGTTTTGGTTTAATGTAGTATTAGGGTTTCCTTGTAGTATAAAAGGAACCCATTGGTAGAAGGGTTAGACACGCCTTCATCATCATTATTCATTTCATATTAATAGTAGAAATCCTTAGTATGGATCAAGTGATTTAGTTATTCTGTTTCTTCTTGTTCATAGTACTTGTATTCCGCACTTATACTGTGTGTTTCATTAAGGTTCTCTCTGTGAATAGACTTGTGATTACAGAAGTCATTCACCATCCTTAACAGGCTGCAAGATCCACATCTAGTGGACCCAACACTAATTTTATATGTCGATGACATATTAATCATGGGAAGTAACATTCCAAGACTTAAGGAAGTTAAGGATTATCTTGGTAAATGTTTTTCTATAAAGGATTTGGGAGATGCTGCATATATTCTGGGAATTAAAATCTATCGAGATAGGAAAATACGGTTAATTGGTCTTAGTCAAGATGCTTATATTGATAAGATATTGAAAAAAGTATAACATGCATAACTCTAAGAAAGGTTTTCAACCTATGGAGGTTAAGCATAAATTAAGTCATGAGTTAGATGCATCAACACCTGAAGAGGTGGCTTACATGCAGAAGGTGCCTTATGCTTCGGCTGTAGGATCTATTATGTATGTTGTAAGATGCTCAAGGCCTGATGTGGCGTTTGCTCAGAACTTGGTCAGTCGTTACCAACAGAATCCAGGGAAGCTCCACTGGACTGCTGTTAAACATATACTAAAGTATTTGAGGAGTACAAAAGATATGTTTTGGTATTCGGAGGTAAACCAGCCACAACTAAATGTTAAAGGTTTCTGTGATGCGTCCTGACAATGTGATAAAGACGATACGAAGTCTCAGACGGGTTACGTGTTTGTCATCAATGGAGGAGCAGTTGACTAGAAGAGCAAGAAACAAACAACGATTGCAATGCATGCTACTTAATCTGAGTACATGGCTGCTTCAGAAGCTGCAATGGAAGCTGTTTGGATTAGGAAGTTTATTGGAGATCTTGGAGTGATGTCTTCAATTAAAGAACCTATTGATATATATTGTGACAATTCTGCTGCAATTATATTCGCCAATGATTATGGAGTCATGAAAGGCGCCAGACACTTTAAACGTAGATATCACTACGTTCGAGAACAAGTTGAAGCTCGTGAATAAGAATTAATAAAAGTTCACACAGATGATAACGTAGCTGATCCTTTTACTAAGGCTTTGCCTAGACCAAAGGTAGTTAAGTATGCCAAGGCTATTGGGCTGCAACTACCTAGCGATTTCATGCAATAAATCTGTGATTAGTATTTAGATAAAGGATGTTAAGACATTATTGAATTGATGAAATAAAGATTGTGTTTCATTCATTTTCTGTTATTTGATTTTGTATCAGATTTTATATGTTTTAATCCATGAATAAATTGTTATGTTCTATATGTTCGTTGTCGATTAATAATATGGGAGTATTATTAAGCTAAAACAATTCAAAATAGTGACAGAGTATACTTGAATGTATATTGGTCAATTTTGGATGATATTTGATGAATCAAATATTAGACTTATCCCGACTATATGATTTTACTTTATGGATCTTTGTCATTAAGTAAATCATAAATAATTATCCTTAGACCTGAGATACCAGGAAACTGTCACGAATGTAGTGTGTTTCTGTGAGATAACCTAACGCTAAACGTAACTGGTAGCTATAAGGGTTATTTTCAGAAGTGTTGCAAAGTTCGTAAGTTTCGCTTGTAGTTAAAATGGGATTTGTTTCCTTTTAATTATTATGAAGTATAATACAGCTGGGGCCCTCGGGGGAGTAGTAAGATGTTTGTGTGGCCGCACCCAAATTTCTTTTGGTAATCTTGCTATATCCGTAAACGAGAAACATAATGGTTAATGAAAGGAATGACTGAGATCCATATCCTATTAACGTTGTATTTAAAATGAAAGGATAATAATAATGATGAATCATTAAAAGGTTTTTGTCCAGGAGACCTTACTCGAGTTGTACTAGTGACATTGCTAGTGTAACTATACGCTAGCTCATGTAATCACGATATTCGAATTTTGTCCAAGTGGGAGCTGAAAGTTTATGAACATTCAAATTAAATAGTTGTGTAATAGGATCGAACTCGGAATTACGGGATTGCACACAATACGTAAAGGGTTAATTAATTTAATAAATGTATTTATTATATTTATTAAATTTAAACCGAGCTTAACTTAAACGATCGTTAAATAAATTAAGAGTTAAGTATAACGAGCGTTATGGAATATTGGAAGAATTGGAAGGTTCCGGAAGACACCCAAGGGGTGTCCACCGCCGGTTATGCAAAGCCCAAGGGGAAGATGATTTGTTTCCTAATTTGTTTATGACTTGTAAATCAAGTTTAGCAAGCCTATATAAATAACCCAAGGCCTTCATAATTTTTTGTCCCTCCATCTTTTCTCCTTCCTGCGATCGCAAGCCACACACCCCTAGGGGTGTTTTTTTGTTTTCTATTTAGCTATTTATCTAGTCCTAGCCCCTCTCTAGGGTTGTTGGGTAGATATTCCACAAGTGTTGAAGCTCCGGTTTATGTGCTAGACTCACGATTAGCCCGGTGCATTACGTGTGTACAAGAGCGTAATATAGTTTCACTATAAACTATATCTTGATATTATTCGTTCAAACCCTAATTGGTGATTCGGTGGTGTTCCTGTGGATTTGCTCTAGCTAAAAGGTATGTAACCCTAACTCGATTAATTATAAATGTGTTATTAATTATAATCTTGTTAAATCGCTTCCGCTATATGTGCTTTGATCTTATTTAAGATTTTGCAAAATTATTATGAACTTTATAAACCTTCACAATGTGCTAATCCGCTTTATTAAATAACTGTTGTAAAATACATTTTTCATAATATATTCAACACAGCATGTATAATAAAAGAATTGAAGATGCATGGATCAATCCCTTTAGTTTGACATAATAAACGACCCGCCAATTAGCCACATCTATCCTACGCACAAGAATAGTCGCATGAAACTGATGAAAGCTAAAATAGAACAATACAAAGAAATAACGTGCTACTACAATATTATAGAAAAATCATCGTGTTTTTTTTTTTAACGGCAAGTTATATTAAAAAGCTAGCAAGTAGTTAGAAGATACAAATAACAAACAAAATAAAACTCCAAGCAAACCTCCTACCAAACAACCTAAATGAAACCTAAACACAAACCCACATCAAAAGATCCAGAAAAAAACACCTAAAAATGTCAATTTTCAGTGAGCCGAAAAATAAAAACACCTTAAATGATATCATCCCCACGTCACCCTAAAAGCAAAAACAAACTACACCGCCATACGACGAAGCAATCTGAGTTTTTGGAGAAGCCTTTTTTAAATCATCAATCTTCTTTTCTCGATTTTTTATGTTAGAACCAACTTGAAAATATTCATAGTTCTCATCTTCTTCTTCTTTATTTCAGCTTTGTGCAGTTTGTTCACTAGATGATTTTCAGCTTTTGACCCATCAACATTTTGATCAGGCCTTTATGAAATTGAGATAGACTCACATGATATTTGGAAAAGAACCCATCACGTATTTCTTTAGTCGATTTAGATAGATCAAGTCCACGAGCATATGATATTATATTTATCAAATCTTGTTTAGTGGGCTTAGGTCTAAATAGACCAACCTTTCTACCATGTGACAGCAACCTTTCATCTTTTGCAACATAGCTGTCACTGCCTTCAATGTCATCCTCTGCACACTTTTTATCATGTGATACCAATTTTGATTCGAAATTCAAAGTTTCACTTTGAATACCTTGGGCGGGAAGAGTAGAAGAATCAACGACCTCGGTTTTCATGCTCCCACTTTTTTCCAGAAATTTTTCTTCCACTGTAGCCTTGCAATCAATATTGTTCGGCATGTTGATTTTCTCGGATGTACTAAGGAAATCACCACCGACGAGATTGATTCCAGAGTCAATCTTGATGCCAGCCTCAACGGTATTTTTAGGTTTGATTCTAGTAAAGTCATACCCTTCTTGTTTGCGCTCGAATTCCAGCGAGAATCGTGAACCACCCAGGAATTCAACCTTGCAATTAGAAACACTAAATGACGACCCAAGTATTGAATGAAGTTCTAAAAGTGAATGGATTACAAAAGATTTGCCATTTGTTATGTTTTGTGCCCTTGACAAATCTATTGAAGAAGATGGGTTCCTTGCGGATGACTTATCCGATTTAGAAGGGATATCGAACACCCATCCATCTTTCTTGCATCCTTCATTGTTTCATCGTGTTAAGTACATAAACTCAAAGGATAAAAACCATGCAGTCATTATAAAACTAAGACGAAATAAATTCTAGTGTTAGTTGATCAAAATATAACCGTGTATACACTGCGAAGTGCGAAACTCATCTTCTGAGCAAGCGTCAACGTACTACAAAACTGATCCAACGTAAGCCTTAAATATAAAAAATCACCCTAACTGCTATATTTCAAATTTTACAAATGGACATATGCATCCAAGTTTTCATCAGCCTTCACATGCATTCGTACGCCTATTTAAATAAGGATGACAGCATAAATCCAGCCAATCAATCACAGTATGAACTTCAAGCAGTTAAGCCACCTTAAAATTGAAGCTGGCCATCATGACTTACTCAAACGACCTGTAGCTGTTGTGGCTGTATAGAAGTGTTGGGAATGAGTGAATTATAAAGACATGCGTAAAAAGACCCAATGGTAAATAGAATTAGTTAAGGTGAAAGGGTAATTTTGTGTACCAAAACATACTGATAGACAAGTAAGGAGGAACCGTTGACCAATGTAAGTAACTTGTTATTCACTCATGCTAGTTCGGTTTGACTGAATTATATAGCTTCTAAGGCTGCATTCCTCTATCTGCAGAGAAACAAGATATAATCTGACATTATTAATTCAAAGAAAATGATGTTATTAGTTACGGAGAAGGTGCATCAGTATGACAGAACTATTTCACATTCATGTACCTGAAGGAGCCGAAGCAGACAAAAATATTTCACTTTCATCAAGAAGAGCTCTTTCATGTAAGGCTACATTTGCTAGTTCAGAAGCCAAGAAACGTGTTTTGTCCAACTGTATAACAAACCAAAGATGGTATAAGCAAATTGATCACTTTAAGCTAAAATTTCCACTACAACAATAATGAGTTTAGGGTCACCCTTTTTCTAGGGTCGACTTAGTCGTCCCTAGATTAAGGGGGGACCCACCACTTTTACAACAAAATCTTGGTCAAAAGCGCTGAGGGGACAAAGTGTGGACCACAAAACCTAGGGACGACTTAGTCGTCCCTAGGTTAAATAAACTTATTTTTCCCGTTTTTAAATCTTTTTTATATATTTAAAATTAATATAAATATTTTTTATTTAAAAAATTTAAAATGAAAGTGGACCCACTTAACCTAGGGACGACTTAGTCGTCCCTAGGTGAAACAAAATTTATTTTTTCCTTTTTTAACTCTTTTTTATATATTTAAAATTAATATAAATATTTTTTATTTAAAAAGTTTAAAATGAAAGTGGACCCACTTAACCTAAGGACGACTTAGTCGTCCCTATGTGAAACAAAATTTATTTTTTCCTTTATTTAAAATTATTTAAAATTATTTAAAATTACTTTATACATATTTAAAAAAATATATATATTTAGTTAAAAATAACTTTATACATATTTAAAAAAAACTTTATATATATTTAAAAAAAATTTATATATTTAGAAAAAAAAATTATACATATTTAAAAATAACTTTATACATATTAAAAAAACTTTATACATATTTAAAAGAAATTATACATATTTAGAAAAAAAATTATACATATTTAAAAATAACTTTATACATATTTAAAAAAAAACTTTATACATATTTAAAAAAAACTTTATACATATTTAAAAAAACTTTATATTTATTTAAAAAAAAACTTATATGTATTTAAAAAAAAACTTTAGATATATATTTAACACTTAAACACGCGCTTAATTAAAAATATATATTACAACGATAATAGATTCATAAATAAGAAAAAAAACACATCACAAACTAGTTAAAACTAAACGTACAGATTAACACATAATAATAAAATACAAATTAACACATTAAAATAACAAATAGATTACTACTCAAAGCTAAGATTTTCCATATCATTTAAAAGCTCATGAAGTATTGCAGCCGATTGACATGCGTGGTCTTCAGGATGCCTTTCCATTTCTAGTCTTGTCTCTAGCATCTTTATCTTTAGATCTTTGATCTTGCAATTAGAGCACTCAGTTGGTGCAGATTGAGAAGGACCTGTAGAAGAACTTGGATGTGAACCTTGAGGTGTTGAAGATCCAGGGGAAGATCTTATACGGAGTTCGAGATCAAAATCATCCTTCCATTTAAAATATTTACATCCATAATCATCTGTTTTTGGCTGTTACAAAGTAAACAAATAACATGACATGTCATTTTAATAATCACACGTATTACATAACTAAAACATTTGATTGTTTACCTTCGAAAGAGGACATGCATAGTAAAGTTTACCAAAGCTATGAGGTTGATGTGACTGTCTCAACACAATATATCCCTTTCTACATGTACACTTATAAGCTTCAAGCGGATCCATATTATGCAAAATCGGGTGGTGGTGGTGGTGAGTTTGGTATGAGAGGATAAGAGTTTGTGAGGATAAGAGCTACCATAAATAAAGATAAAAATTTAGGGTCGACACATTTAGGTACGACTTAGTCGACCCTAGCTTTCCCGCCAACATTTTCCCGCCAGCATTTACCGGCAACATTTCCCGCCAACATTTACCGCCAACATTTCCCGTCAACATTTTCCCGCCAGCATTTACCGCCAACATTTACCCTAACATATGGAATCATCGGTTGAACCTATAACGTATAACCGTAACATATCGACTCATCGGTTGAACCTATAACGTATAACCCTAACATATGGAATCATCGGTTGAACCTATAACGTATAACCCTAGCATATGGACTCGTCGGTTGAACCTATAACGTATAACCGTAACATATGGAATCATCGGTTGAACCAATAACGTATAACCGTAACATATGGAATCATCGGTTGAACCTATAACGTATAACCGTAACATATGGACTCATCGGTTGAACCTATAACGTATAACCCTAACATATCGACTCATCGGTTGAACCTATAACGTATAACCGTAACATATGGAATCATCGGTTGAACCTATAACGTATAACCGTAACATATCGACTCATCGGTTGAACCTATGACGTATAACCGTAACATATGGAATCATCGGTTGAACCTATAACGTATAACCGTAACATATCGACTCATCGGTTGAACCTATGACGTATAACCGTAACATATGGAATCATCGGTTGAACCTATAACGTATAACCGTAACATATCGACTCATCGATTGAACCTATGACGTATAACCGTAACATATGGAATCATTGGTTGAACCTATAACGTATAACCGTAACATATCGACTCATCGGTTGAACCTATAACGTATAACCCTAACATATGGAATCATCGGTTGAACCTATAACGTATAACCCTAGCATATGGACTCGTCGGTTGAACCTATAACGTATAACCGTAACATATGGAATCATCGGTTGAACCTATAACGTATAACCGTAACATATGGAATCATCGGTTGAACCTAAAACGTATAACCGTAACATATGGACTCATCGGTTGAACCTATAACGTATAACCCTAACATATCGACTCATCGGTTGAACCTATAACGTATAACCGTAACATATGGAATCATCGGTTGAACCTATAATGTATAACCATAACATATCGACTCATCGGTTGAACCTATGACGTATAACCGTAACATATGGAATCATCGGTTGAACCTATAACGTATAACCGTAACATATCGACTCATCGGTTGAACCTATGACGTATAACCGTAACATATGGAATCATCGGTTGAACCTATAACGTATAACCGTAACATATCGACTCATCGGTTGAACCTATAACGTATAACCGTAACATATGGAATCATCGGTTGAACCTATAACGTATAACCCTAACATATGGACTTATCGGTTGAACCTATAACGTATAACCGTAACATATCGACTCATCGTTTGAACCTATAACGTATAACCGTAACATATGGAATCATCGGTTGAACCTATAACGTATAACCGTAACATATGGAATCATCGGTTGAACCTATAACGTATAACCGTAACATATGGACTCATCGGTTGAACCTATAACGTATAACCGTAACATATGGAATCATCGGTTGAACCTATAACGTATAACCCTAACATATCGACTCATCGGTTGAACCTATAACGTATAACCGTAACATATGGAATCATCGGTTGAACCTATAACGTATAACCGTAACATATCGACTCATCGGTTGAACCTATGACGTATAACCGTAACATATGGAATCATCGGTTGAACCTATAACGTATAACCGTAACATATCGACTCATCGGTTGAACCTATGACGTATAACCGTAACATATGGAATCATCGGTTGAACCTATAACGTATAACCGTAACATATCGACTCATCGGTTGAACCTATAACGTATAACCGTAACATATGGAATCATCGGTTGAACCTATAACGTATAACCCTAACATATGGACTCATCGGTTGAACCTATAACGTATAACCGTAACATATCGACTCATCGTTTGAACCTATAACGTATAACCGTAACATATGGAATCATCGGTTGAACCTATAACGTATAACCGTAACATATGGAATCATCGGTTGAACCTATAACGTATAACCGTAACATATGGACTCATCGGTTGAACCTATAACGTATAACCGTAACATATGGACTCATCGGTTGAACCCATAACGTATAACCCTAACATATCGACTCATCGGTTGAACCTATAACGTATAACCGTAACATATAGAATCATCGGTTGAACCTATAACGTATAACCGTAACATATCGACTCATCGGTTGAACCTATGACGTATAACCGTAACATATGGAATCATCGGTTGAACCTATAACGTATAACCGTAACATATCGACTCATCGGTTGAACCTATGACGTATAACCGTAACATATGGAATCATCGGTTGAACCTATAACGTATAACCGTAACATATCGACTCATCGGTTGAACCTATAACGTATAACCCTAATATATGGACTCATCGGTTGAACCTATAACGTATAACCGTAACATATCGACTCATCGGTTGAACCTATAACGTATAACCCTAACATATGGACTCATCGGTTGAACCTATAACGTATAACCGTAACATTTCGACTCATCGTTTGAACTTATAACGTATAACCGTAACATATGGAATCATCGGTTGAACCTATAACGTATAACCGTAACATATGGAATCATCGGTTGAACCTATAACGTATAACCGTAACATATGGACTCATCGGTTGAACCTATAACGTATAACCGTAACATATGGACTCATCGGTTGAACCTATAACGTATAACCCTAACATATCGACTCATCGGTTGAACCTATAACGTATAACCGTAACATATGGAATCATCGGTTGAACCTATAACGTATAACCGTAACATATCGACTCATGGGTTGAACCTATGACGTATAACCGTAACATATGGAATCATCGGTTGAACCTATAACGTATAACCGTAACATATCGACTCATCGGTTGAACCTATAACGTATAACCGTAACATATGGACTCATCGGTTGAACCTATAACGTATAACCGTAACATATGGAATCATCGGTTGAACCTATAACGTATAACCCTAACATATGGACTCATCGGTTGAACCTATAACGTATAACCGTAACATATCGACTCATCGGTTGAACCTATAACGTATAACCGTAACATATGGAATCATCGGTTGAACCTATAACGTATAACCGTAACATATGGAATCATCGGTTGAACCTATAACGTATAACCGTAACATATCGACTCATCGGTTGAACCTATAACGTATAACCCTAACATATGGACTCATCGGTTGAACCTATAACGTATAACCGTAACATATCGACTCATCGGTTGAACCTATAACGTATAACCGTAACATTTGGAATCATCGGTTGAACCTATAACGTATAACCGTAACATATCGACTCATCGGTTGAACCTATAACGTATAACCCTAACATATGGACTCATCGGTTGAACCTATAACGTATAACCCTAACATATGGACTCGTCGGTTGAATCTATAACGTATAACCGTAACATATCGACTCATCGGTTGAACCTATAACGTATAACCGTAACATATGGAATCATCGGTTGAACCTATAACGTATAACCCTAACATATGGACTCATCGGTTGAACCTATAACGTATAACCCTAACATATGGAATCATCAGTTGAACCTATAACGTATAACCGTAACATATAGAATCATCGGTTGAACCTATAACGTATAACCGTAACAAATGTATTTTAATTTATATTACTAATTTTATTAAATGTATAAAAACACCTAGGTAAAATGTATTTTAAATGTATAAAAACACCTAGGGACGACTAAGTCGTCCCTAAGTTACAAAGAAAGTTGTCCCTAAATAACCCTCCAACACTTAGCAAATTTTTGGGAAAATTGAAATTTTTTGGTGAAAATTTGAATAACCAGCTTAGGGTTTTAGGTTTCCCTGTTTACACCTAGGGACGACTTAGTCGTCCCTAGGTTACAATGAGTCGTCCCTAAGTTAATATAATAAACGAAAAAAATAATAATTTATAATTAACCTAGGGACGACTAAGTCGTCCCTAGGTTACAAAGTAAAAGTCGTCCCTAGGAAGCATTTCCAGTAAGTTATACCTTATCTATCTTCCTTCATCCCTCATTCACAAAAAAAAAAAACCGGGACTACACCACCATCTTCATCTCACACCACCACCACTTTGTTACCACCATCTTCATCTCCACCACCACTTTGTTACCACCATCTTCTTCTCCACCACCATCACTTCACCTCCATCCGTCTCATCCCACCATCCAAACATCCACCGCACCACCACTTCACCTCCACCGCCACCACTTCACCTCCACCGCACACTTGCACACGAGCACGAATTGTTTTAATTTGGGATATTGAAGGTAATTGTTTAATTGATTTATATTTGTTTAATTTTATTAAATGTTAATTGTTTGTTTAATTTTAATTTTATTAAATGGTAATTTGTTTAATTGAAGGTAATTTGCACATTATATCAACAACCCCATCCCATCCCGACCCCATCCCATCCGACGGTAGTCGGAACCACCACCACCATTTTCCGTCGCGGCAGCAGCAGCACCACCACAACCAACGGTATGGGTGTTTGTTTTTGCTTATATGTTTCCAGCTTATATAGTAGTTTAATTTCGTTTTTTTGCTAGGTTAATTCGGCTTATCTGTTTTCAGCCACCACCACCGCCGCGGAAGCAGCAGAAGCACCACGACAGGTGGGTGTTTGTTTTTGCTTATATTAAGACTTATGACCTTATTTGATTTTGGCATAACTGATTTTGGCTTAGTTGATTTCGGCTTAATATGGATGTTTGTTTTGGAATATACTAAGACTTATGAGCTTATTTGATGTTTGTCGTAGCCGAGACCCGAGTCACAGTCACAGGGAACCGAGTCACAGCCGAGAACTGAGACCCGTGTCACAGCCGAAAAGAGGTAATGTTTTTTTTTAAATCGTTGTGGTGGTGTTTGTTTCAAATTAGAAATTTTTTTGGAAACCAACTAATTTAGGTTTTTTTTTATGTTTGTGTTTGGTTAGCACCAGGACAGTCGGGACAACTTCCTCATCCGGACCTCTTTTTCTATCTTTATATCTTTGCTTATTCCAGTCGTGACCGAGGTGTGTAATTAAAATTATGCATATGTTTATTATATTATATATATATGATATATGATTGTTAGTCTTTGTAGTAAACAATTTTAGGAATATTTTAGGATTTTATCGATTAATTTCGGAAAATTCCCGTCCGAAGTTAATCAACCTATAGAAAACCCGTCCGAAATTAATTTATTAGGAATTAATTTCGGAAAGTCCCCTATTTGGGACTGCTTTTTGATGTTTCGTCTCATTTAGGATATGAATGCGTATAACTGGTTTATTATTTGAGATGATTTCGACAGTGTTTCTCCTTTACTCCTACGAATATGTCTTTAAACACATATTTGGGGAGTAGAGGGGAAATGCTGCCGAAATTTTCTCAAATAGTAAACCGGTTATACGCATTCATATATGGGACGAAACATTCAAAAGGTGGATTAGGATTGCCTTCCATAGTTGCACTAGGAAGAAAAAAAGAGTTCATATTCATTTTGTTAGTATGACATTTTACGTATAAAGAAATAATTTATCTGAGTATGTTTATTTGCAACGCAGTTATGACAATTGATAAGAGTTGGACCACTGTAAACAATCGTAATTCCAATGAGTTTTTAGATGGTCTTTTTGGATTCATCCAGGATTGTGAGAAATTTTTGCACCCCATCTCACAAAAGCTCCATTGCCCATGTAGTCATTGTTGTAACCGTGAAACGTTAGTTACCCTCGGCCAACTTGAGGCACACATATCCAAATTCGGGTTTGACAAACATTACACCACTTGGATATATCACGGTGAACCAATTCTTCCGTTACCTCCATTATTACCACATTCACCTGATCGAATTCACATGGATGCGTTCTTCGAAGATATTTCTTCAAATAATATTCCAAATCCACCATCTGAAACTCCACCCTCTCAAACTCCACCAACTCAAACAACCGGTCCTCAACCAACCCAAACATCGGGTCCTAGTAACGAGTTTGAAGAGTTACTCGCTAGGTCTGCCCAAAAGTTGTACCCAGGTTGTGATATGACCACATTGGAATTTACATAAGAGATTTCGCACATCAAGGTTTTACACAAAATAACTGATGCCGGGTTTAACAAAATTCTAGCTCTTCTCCAAAAGGCATGTTCCCCTAGTAAAGGATACAATTTCCCGTCTTCATACTATGAAATAAAAAAGACATACAAAAAGATCGGGTTAGGATACGAATCGATCCATGCTTGTATAAATGATTGTTTTTTATATTGGGGATCACCGGAAAACAAGGCGAGGCACACTTATCCAATCTGTAACGCGAGCAGATGGAAAAACCCAAAGAAGAAAAAGGGGACGCAATTAGTTGCCAACAAGGTGGTGCGTTACTTTCCGATAACACCTAGACTACAACGTATGTTCAACACAAAAGACATAGCAAAGTGGATGACTTGGCATGCGACCGGACAGTCTAAGGAAGACGGTAAAATGAATCACCCCTGTGATGGCAAAGCATGGAAATATTTTGACATGATGAAACTTGAGTTCTCTTGTGACCCTAGAAACGTTCGATTAGGGTTGGCTGCTGATGGTTTTAATCCTTATGGCATGATGAGCCAAACTTACAGCATGTGGCTGGTTATATTGACAACATACAACACACCACCGTGGATGTGTTTGAAAGAAACTTCTTTAATGTTGACGATGTTAATTCCCGGCCCTAAATCAGCTGCAAAGGACATTGATGTTTACTTGCAGCCTCTAATTAAAGAACTCAAAGATTTATGGGAGGGAGTCTGGACGAAAGACGCTGCTACGGGTACTCATTTCAAAATGAAAGCGGCGGTTTTATGGACCATCAATGATTTTCCAGCTCGAGGTAGTTTGTCTGGGTGGACTGGGCAAGGGTACCTCGCATGCCCTACTTGTAATGTTGACACTCTATCGATGCGTATCAACAGCAAAATCGTTTATGTTGGTTACAGAAGATGGTTAAGAACAAATCATCCAGATCGGAAAAAATCCAAGGAATTCTACGGTTTTCCCAAAAATAAGCCTAAACCAAGAAAGTTTTCAGAACTTGATATTCAATTGCAGATTAGTAAAGTCTTTAAACGTAAACCGGGGAAACATAAACCAATTCTCAAAGACAACCGCCCCCATAATCGAGATGTTGAATTGAACTGGAGTAAGCGTTCTATCTTTTGGGATCTTGAGTATTGGCCTTTTCTTCTACTAAAACACTGTTACGATGTCATGCACATCGAAAAGAATTTCCTTGAGGCTTTACTGAATACCCTGTTACAGAACGACAAATCCAAAGACACGCCAAAGGCAAGGCTAGACTTAGAAAAAATGGGAGTTCGAAAGGAGTTGTGGTTAGTTAAAAAAGATAACGGGAAGTTCGATAAGCCTCATCCAAAGTTCTCTTTCACTCCAGAAAAAAGAAAACTTTTTTTGTAAATTCATTAAAGGAGTCAGACTACCTGATGGCTTTGGATCCAACTTTAAGAAAAAAGTGACCGCTGATGATGACAATATAACGAACTTGAAATCTCATGACTGTCATATAATGATGCATCGGTTACTTCCTTATGGAGTGCAACAATACTTGCCCAAAGACGTTGCAAAACCTATAATCGACATTTGCTTATTCTTTAAGCAGCTTTGTGCTCGAAGTTTGACTGTGCAGGACATGAAAGAAGCTAAAAACAAATTGATCATTATGATGGTTAATTTAGAGCAAATCTTTCCTCCTGCTTTTTTCGACATAATGACTCATTTGGTTATACATCTACCCGATGAGGCTATTCTAGGTTCCGTTACTCGCGGCAGGTGGATGTATCGATTTGAAAGATACATGAAAAAGCTAAAGAATTATGTACGAAATAAAGCTAAGCCTGAAGGTTCCATTGCTGAGGGTTATGTTGCAGAAGAGGCATTAACTTTTTGTTCGCGTTACCTTAAGGATGTCGAGACGAGATTTAACCGCCTTGGCAGAAATGAAGACGATTTGCCTAGACAACCAGATAAATTTGAGGTGTTCCGGACCGTATGCACACCGACGGGTGGAATCAAACCAACTCGTATGACTAATGACGACATGAAGTCAATTACGTGGTTTATACTTAACAACAGTCCTGAAGTCGAAGCCGACATCTCAGCTTACAGCGAGTATGTTTCTTCCTATTTTTTTATAATTTTGAAAATTCTTCTTTCTCGATGACTTCTGCTAATATCATGAACCTTTGCAGAGAGGCGCCTGATAATGTGGAAACGAGTTTTCCTGCGTGGTTTAATAACATGGTAAATACATTAGATATATTACCTTGGAGTTATTCCTCATCTAATAAACCTTTTTTATCTCATTTTTGTAGACTCGTGAAAAAAAAGTGAGTGTGGGCTGTAGTGACGAGTTATTCTCTTTGGCACGTGGACCTATTAGTTCATGTACATACCCCTCTTGCATAGTGAACGGTGTGAAGTTTGTGGTACGTGAACGCGATATACTTCGTACCACTCAATGCAGCGGAGTTTCAACACCCGGGGTTGATGTGGAGATGTATTATGGTCAACTCGAAGAAATTCTGGAGCTCACTTATATCGGCAACCGCAAGGTTTTGTTGTTTCGATGTAAATGGTTTGACACAATTAACCCTACCAATTGCACCAAATGCAACAGACGTTCTTACACTGAGCAAGGCATACATCATATTTTGACCGATAGGCTATTTCACCAAAATAACCCATACATTTTCCCGACACAAGCAACACAAGTATTCTACCTTGAAGACCTTGCTAGACGACCGCTTCATTGGAAGGTCGTCGAACAGGTTTATCATCGAGATGTGGTAGAGTCCGATGAAGATGTTATACATGGTAGCAGTTCATCAGATGTTACACTGTCTGTTGCTTTGCCTAATTTGGGTATTACGGATTTGAGTGTAAATACTCAACCAACGGAAGTGGACGCCCCACCGGTTGATGATGATATTATTAATATTGAAGATGATGAGGTAGTTGCACACGTCATTGGTGATGTTGATGATGATGATTTAGTGTCGGATGATGATGAAGTGAGCCCTAATAATGATGTTCAAGAAGTTTTATATAGCGATGATTCTGAAGATGATGACAATTGATATTAAGTTGTATTTTGAATGAAACAGTTGTTATATGCTTTAATGTGTAATTTTTTATTTGTAAACGATTGTTATATGCTTAAGTTGTAGTTTGAATGAAACAATTGTTATACGCTTAAATGATGATGAGTTGTTTTTATTTGTTTAAATGTGTAATTTTGTATTTTAATGAAAATGTTTTTATATGTTAAAATGTGTATATTGATATGAATTTGTGTATTAGTATTAATTGGTTAATTAAATTGTGTAATTTTGTTTTTTAATGAAAATGTTTTTATATGTTAAAATGTGTATATTGATAAAATGTGTATACTGATATGAACTTGTTATTTTACAGATGGCATGTGTAGCTCCTAGGTCACACGGTGGGGATGCTGGTGGTAGTCCACCCAGACGGCCCACACGTCCTGTACCGGCCGAGTGTCAGCGTAAGAAATCATTATATTTTTTTATAACACTGATATTTATAATTTATGTCACTTGAATTTTTACGAGTAAATAACATATCATTTGTAGGTTCAAATCAACGATTTGAGACCAACCAAGGAAAATTAAGGAAGGCGTTCAGAGATAATCACGAAAGACCTTTGACAATTGGCTTTGAATTTCAAGATCTGAAAACCTTCCATTTTCTGGGCAATTATGCATCATTGTTGTCTCATCTTATGGGGGAATTAATCCGGTCACTTCCCCTGAACTGCGAATGGGACGAAATTCCAGAGTGTGATAAAGCTCATATTTATCCTACAATTGAGGTCAAAATTGTTTATTTTACTTATATTGTTATTGTTATCGACATTTAGATATGTGTGTTATGTTTAATTTGTTTGTTTATTTAAATTCATATGTTTTTATGTAGACATATTTCGACCTCGAGCCATGGTACAATGATCGTACTGAGGTGGTGTGTGGCAGTGGTGTGTATGAGGTGTGTACTCGGGTTAGGCTTGCGTTGGAACTCCAACTGAGGTTGCTGTATAGAAAATACAAGAACAGGATCAAGACAGATTTTTATTCGAAATATCAGACGCCCGCACTGGCACAAGAACATGTACCGCCGCCGAGTGTGTGGGACAGTAGAACCGAAGGTGATTGGGCTGAATTGGTTCAGTGGTGGCCAGACCCAAAGAGGGTGGCAAGAAGTCAGGTTAATACTGTTAATCGCCCAAAAACACGGTACCGACCACTCAAGGCAAAAAACCATTCACCCGAGGAAGGAATGAATACGTAAGACTCTTTATAATTTTTGTGATTTATTTAAAAGCGTTTATATTGTTTATTTATTATAGCTCGTTATTAATTTATTTTTGATTTTACAGAAGGTCAAGGAAGGGGTTTACGAGGACCTGGTTGAAACATGGAGGAAGGGGCACTCAAGTGGTGGCACGTTTAAAAGTAAAGAAAACGAGGAAAGATATGTAAGTAATATATAACTCTTTACATGCCTTAGTAACTAATTTCATTTGTTTTAAATCGTTTTTTTTTTCCAGCAAAAGATGAAAGCCCCCAGTGACCAAGTGAGAGCCAAGGTCATCCCCCCCCATGTCTGATAAAGAAATAGTGGCTCAAATCATGCCAAGTCAAAATAAGCAAAATGTGTCGGGACAAGGCAGAAAGTTACCGGGTGGTGCCAATAACACAACTCGCAGGTTATATATCCTCAATAAAACAAAATGTAAATCAATTGTTCATATTTATGTCTTGTTGTATATAATGAAACATTGTTGTTGTAACTTATCGCAGGCGGGGTGCTCCACGTCGACTAGATGTTCCCTCTCGTAGTGAATTTCAGGAATTGATAGAACGAAATGAGCGACAGATGGAGCTGCTGAGGAAAGAGAATCAGGAGGCGCAGCATCAGGCTTACTTGGCAGCGTTAAAGGAGGATGCGGCGCAACAATATACTCAGACGTCGTACCAGCATATGGCGCAATATCAGAGTCAATTGGGTGAGTTTTTCCAGAACTACAACTCAAATACTGATCACCCAATTAGACCTCCTACTTTTGTACCCCCGCCCCGACCCTTTGTTATGCCCACCCTAGCTCCTGATTGAGCTCATTTAGTCCAACCCCCCTATCCTTGGGCACAACCAGTGCAACCTCCTTCCATCGACCCATACCGACCATCTTTGCCCGACAATCTCCAACCACTCCAACCTCCCTATACCGGCACTTATCCTATTGCTCCCGTCACCAACAACAACACATTTAACCATTGTTATCGTCCCACCACACACTCGACTCATGAGATCGGCTCTACTTCACAATCCATACCCGGAGGTTCTCGTGTAATCATAAATCCCCATGAGCACGATTACCGGTCCGTTGACGAGTTGGGTCGAGATAGGAATGTACAAAACAGTGGTGACGACTTATCAGGCGATGACGAGGGGAATGACGAGGGGAGTGACGAGGGGGTGACGAGGAGGGTGACGAGGAGGGTGACGATGGGGAAGGTGACTTTTCACCTAACGAGGATGCGGAGTAGAGGTTGTGGTAGTATTTTTCTTATTATGCATGTTTAATAAAGTTTGAGACTTGTAGCGTTTGAAACATTTGATTTAGGATTGAATAAGTATATTTGATGAATATTGTATCGTGACGTTGGATAATTTATCGTAATATGGTATTGTAACGTTTATTGATTTGTTATTATTCTGTATTTGTCGAATTCTGCCATTTTGAATTGTGGATTTTGTCCGGAAAAAGTTCCGGAAAAAATCTGGAAACTGCAAAACAGCCCAGTTTTTTTTTAGCCCCCAGGTACACCTAGGGACGACTTAGTCGTCCCTAGGTTATTAAATTTCCTCCAGGTTATAAACCTAGGGACGACTTAGTCGTCCCTAGGTTTCAAAAAGCCCAGGTGTCAAAACCTGGGCATTTTTGAAACCTAGGGACGACTAAGTCGTCCCTAGGTAAATAAATAAATTTTTTTTTTATTTTCTGAAAATGTTTTTATTAATATTTATAAATAAGATTTTATTAAAAATAATAAAAAAAAGAATTTTTAAGAAAAATTTTTAAAAGATTATTTTTATTAATAACCTAGGGACGACTTTGTCGACCCTAGGTTTCAAAGCAAGTCGTCCTTAGGTTAGTCAATTTTTTCAACGTAGTGGGTTGTGGGACCCACATAGTCGTCCCTAGGTTACAAAGGAGAGTTCGTCCCTAGGATTCTAGAGACGATTTTTTAGGCACAACCTCCTAGGGTCGACTTAGTCGTCCCTAGGAGTTTAGGGTCGAATTATGGCGTACCTAGGGACGAATAAGTCGTCCCTAGGGTTGAAAATTGTTGTAGTGTCCGAGACATGCTCGATAGTAATCTTTTATATATTTCTTGAAATATTGTTTTCCGATATTTCATATTTTTCAAACAGATGATGAGACATACTTAACTTATGCATAAAGATATACTCTATATAGGCCGATTTGGGTCATATAAAAGTGCAGTAAAATGGATCAAACGGTTTTATTTAAAAAAAATATTATTATTCTGATCAGAAGGTTTTAACATCATGATTAACACATTCCTTACTTATTGAAAATGGATAAAATACTAGCTGACACGACCTGGTTCGTTTCAGTACATGCTATTTCTGGACCAGAAGGTACCTTTGATAGTGTAGACTGTACCTTTGATAGTGTAGACTGTATAGACGATATGGTTGCCTGCAGTACTTGAATGGTTGAGAACATAATCAACTTCAAAGCTTTAATATCTGCCTAAAAAATATAAATTGAATTATACTCGACTTAAGAAGTGATTTAATAACCTTTTTTTGGAAATCTCATACCTTTGCCCCTCCAATAATAGGAACCGAAAGACTTCTTGCCTGTAGATCGTTAGTTGTTACAGATAAAGTAGACTCGTATGACCCCCGAGTTATACCATCCATAACGGGCAGGCCCCGGGACCCGAACCACTAGGGGAAACCCCTAGAACTCACGGCTTCGCACTAAGGAGGAAATTCATGTGTTTTTTGTCTCTTGCAAGACTTGAACCCATGACCAAACCCCCTCCCTAAGCTCCAGGAGGAACGCAGGTGGCCAACTGCTCTAGAGCAGTTGGTTAACAAGTTGATCTATGTGTAAATTTTATCTAATCCAAGTACAATTTTCTATTCCGATTAAAAAAAATGTAGTAAAATGTATTACTTGTCGGTATAAAACAGCATAGAGCTTTAGTTGCAGGATCAACAAATTGATATCTATTTTTTTTGAAGCTATAGAATCCCGGAGTTCTAAAGTAGTTTTCCACATGTCAGATAACGATTTCTGCAGTACAAAAGGATTGTTAAAATGTTGTATGCATCAAAGCGCAATCTATTATACGAACATTTAACATATGAAGCAAAACCACCAATTTGGAAATAAAAGATATTGCGTAGGGATAAAGATCCAAACATCAGCAGTTGCCTTTTGAAGAGCCAAGGCAGCTTCTGCACTCGCGTTAGCAAATTGCCATTGCACTTGTATATTATAAAGTAGCTCGAGATGTTGAGCAACGTCTTTCTGATTTGTCACATGCTCGTCCTTTTTACTCTGTGTAATTGTAGTGAAAATAGAAAGTATATGTGAACTGAAGAAGTGTCTTCGAGCAGATGTCTTTACTGGCGGGGGACTCACATCTCTGGAACGGGAACCAAACCCTCTTCCGGGAGTAGGGCAAACTCCTCTAGTATGGGTAGGGCTAACCACTCTACTGGAAGGGCTAGGACTTACCAGTCTCGCAGGTGTAAAATCAACCTCTTTATTGGGAAATGGACAACTTTCTGTAGAATTAAAATTGGCATCAGTAGTAGGAGTAGAACTAGCCTCTCTTGTAGGAGGCACTGGGCCAGACCCTCTGACGGTAGGTGTAGAATCAACCACTCTGGCAACAGAGGGAGGACTGACTCCTCTAGTTTTAGGTGAGTGACTGGCCCCTCTTCCAATGAGGGAAGACTCGACCTCTTTAAGGGCAACAGATGGACCCACCTCTCTAGAAGTAGTGGGAGGATGTATGGTTTTAGTCTGAGGGGTCACAGTGACCCCCGTGACTTTAGGAGAAGGTTTGACATCTTTGGAGGGTGTAAGACTGACCCCTCTAGGAGCAGGTGAAGGGTCATCCCCGGTGACAGCGTGAGACTGACTAATATCACTAGCAGGAGGAGGAGTTAAGGCTCTTGTACGTGATGGACTGACACCTCTCGAGGATAAACTGTATGATTTGCTTGGTGAAGATGGTTTGGATTCGGTAAACTTTTCAATTCTCAACCCATCATTTTCAGCAGCCGATGGCGATTTTAATTGATCCCTTGCAGATTCTGGTAAAAGCTTACTAGCAAAATTGTGTAATGATGTTCTGTTAACATTCGTTGCTTTGCTAGCTTCATCAGGATGATTAATATTTTTACTTAAAACATTAGAACCGCCTGTACTAGGCCACCGATGTTGATTAACTAATCTAGCATTTGACCCATCTGTAGGTTTTTGGTCAACAATATTAGAACTTGTTGCACTAGGCCATTTGTGTTGACCAATCGGTCTAGCATGTGAACTAGGTAAAGGTTTTGAAAATTTTGCACGATCAACAACATTATAACTTGCTGTACTAGGCCAAACATTAGTACCTGATGTACTAGGCCGTTGAGTCTCATTAACAAGCTTAGCATGCACACCATCTTTAGGATTCTTATCCTCTAACCGATGAATAACATCAGAACTTGTTGTGTCAACATGTGATTCATCTGGAGGTTTCAAATTTTCGGACTTATCAGTGATAGTTCTTTTATCCGAAGCCGCTTTTTCTCTATCATGTGTATCTTTACTCAATACAGGTGACTTTGCATTGTGTTCATCTGCTACATCCAATGATGTCTTAGAGGTGTCGTAATAAGCCTCACTCTCATAAAAATGATTGTCTCTCTCATGTGTATCTTTACTTAGTAGATGCAACTTTGCAGTCTGTTCGTTTGCTACATTCAACGTTTGTTTAGAAGCATGATGATAAGCGTCTGTTTCATGAGAACGGTTATCTTTCTCATGTGTACTCTTTCTTGAATGCCCATGCCACAAGGACTCGGTTAACCTATTATTAACCACTTTTTTCGCCATGAATCCCACACCATGCACTGCATGGACCGCACAAGATAAACCCCATGATGATTTCGACTTATTAGCATGACGACTTGTTCCATCATTACCATGTTTAGAGTTCTCGGATACTCGATCTGATTCATGTTCATCCATCCACACTAGTTAAATCAGAATTGATACCTTCATAAGATCACACGTATATTTGCCTACATTTACAAAGATGATTTAAACATATAGGCCAATGTATGTACGTAAATTAATAAACAACAACCTACATTTACAAAGATGTTTTGAACATGTTATTACAAATAAATGTATAAAACAACGTAAATTAATTACAGTAAACAAATAACATTAAAATTTTAGACCTTCTATTTAACCTTGCTAACATCATAAATCTGATGATCATAACAACAATAACAAGAGATTTACATGGTAAAAATATAATGAAAAATTAAAAGGAAAATAAAATATAAACCTGACCGTACATTATATGCATGCATGCAATTGCCAAAATTTAACAGAATCGAATTTCCGGTAATGGTGGTTAGGTTTTCCGGCGAGGTAAAGATCACCGGAGAAAGATGTTCTGGTAACCGAAAATTATGACAACCACAAAATCTTAACGGTCAAACACGTTGTATTTGGTTTATTAATTTATTTTTAGTAATACATTTATGTGTTCAATTTATATAGACTTGCAATCATTTTGATAAAAAAAATTTAACATCTTATAATAGTTTATCAACTTTCTCTAAAAAAAAAATCACTATCACCTCTTTTATTTGCAAAATCGTGCAAAAGTTTTTGTTTGACAGTGCTAAAACGCAATTACCACATCCATGAAGGAAACCACGGGGTTTTCGCGGGTGCCGGAAACTTTATGAATTTTTTCGACGTATTATTTAATTTAAAACAAAAACCATTAATTATTTTTAAACTTACGTTAGATGCACCCGGTCCATTAATATATGCTTATAGCATTGCGGTTCAAAAACTTTCGTGCACCCGACGATATTTAGTCCGGGTTCCTCACTGACCACATCTTCATTTCAAAGTTAAACTTTCACTTATTCACACTTCTTTTCACTTTTTCAATACTCATTCCCACCCCCATCAATATTCTTTTTTTTTTTTACATTTTTATCCGTTTTCGCATGTTTCGTAGTTTTCTTAGGTTTTCTTGTTTCGTATGTTTTCTGACGTTTTCTTACGTTTTTGCCTGTTTTCTTATGTTTTCATCTGTTTTGTACGCTTTCTTATGTTTTCGCATGTTTTCCTATGTTTTCATACGTTTTTCTATGTTTTCTTATGTTTTCGTCTGTTTCGTACCTTTTCGTGCGTTTCGTTTGTTTTCTTACTTTTCGTACGTTTTCTTATGTTTTTGTACGTTAGCCTCTGTTTTTGTATGTTTTTTATGTTTTCTTACGTATTTGTTTGTTTTCTTACATTTTCGTCTGTTCTGGTGTGTTTTATTAGATTTATACGTTTTGATACATTTTCACCCATTTTCACCCATTTTCAATTGTTTTATTTTACATTTTGGACATTATTATATTTATTCGTACGTTATTATACGTTGTCATCGTTAAAAAAATACACAAAATGTGCAAAGAACGTATGAAAACTTATAGAACTGTTAAAAAATATGCACAAATGTATAAAACTTACACAAACGTGTTAGTTGATATGTTGGCCCATTGTGTTCAGACTTTATCCCAATTGTGTTATTCTAGATCATTTCTATGTGCTTATATATTGGGATACTTTTATTTAATAATGAATGGAAAATTACCAATCCAACATGGTAATCAGAGCAAAACTCTAAATACAATTTTTTTTCTTTATGTTCCTGCCGCTGTTTACCACTCTCGATTCGTTTCTTTTTCCGGTTAATTTTAATAACACATCAACCGACCATTAACAACTCTCCTTTTTCCTATTTTCTTTGCTAGTATAACTAACAATTTGTGTGAAAAGTATTGTTGCCTCCACGTGTGACATTCTTCAATTAATAGGTGTTCTTTTTCAAGGAACATCAAATATAATATTGTGGTTGGTATTTATTGCTTCGGATTGTACTACAAATGCGATTGGAGTAGTTATCGGTGTTTTCATAATAGTGGTGCAATAATATATATGCGGCTGAAGATGTTTTGGTTTCAAAATATGGGTCAACCAAGGCTCAATGGTCAAGCGGGTATTCTCGGTTCCGCTCCTGCTTTCCTCCCGACTCAAGAAATATTGCTTCCCAGTGCATTTAGTAGTACCACTATTCAAGATTCTTCTTGGAATATGGACACAGGTGCGTCTTCACATATTAGTTCTAATGCTGATAATTTAAGTACTATTTTTAATTCTTTCTTGTATCCATCTGTTCGTGTTGGCGACGGTAAAACTATACCCGTCACAAACACGGGCCATATCATTCTTCCCACTCTTCATTGCCCTTTACATCTAAATAATGTTCTTGTTACCCCTAATATTATTAAAATCTTATATATGTTCGTCAGTTTACTAGGGACAACAATTGTACAATCGAATTTGATGCTTTCGGTTTTTCTATCAAAGATTTCCAAACTCGTAATATCCTTCTCAGATGTGACAGCTCTGGTGATCTTTATTCGGTAACCGAGCCGTCGTCTCTTCCAAATGCTCTAGTGTCTCTGAATCCTTCTACGTGGCACCAACGCCTTGGTCACCCGGATAATGACGTGTTACGCTCTCTTGTTTCTCGTGATCTTATTTCTTGTAATAAGGAGAATTCTCATCATGTTTGTCATGCTTGTCAGCTTGGCAAACATGTGAAACTTCCTTTTTCTAGTTCTACTTCAATTGTTTCAAGTCGCTTCGAGATTATTCATTCGGATATTTGGACATCCCCCATTGTTAGTACGGGTGGTTTTAAGTATTATGTGATTTTTCTTGATCATTTTTCTCATTATCTGTGGATCTATCCTCTTCGAACTAAATCCGAAGTGTTTGCTAAGTTTGTGAACTTTCGCTCATATGTTAAAGCTCAATTTAAATGTGACATTCTTGGTTTCAATGTGATCATGGTGGTGAGTTCGATAACACCCAACTCCTTGACCTTTTCTCAACTTATGGGATTCAAATAAGATTTTCTTGTCCTAAAACTTCCCAACAAAACGGAAAATCAGAACGTATGATTCGTACTATCCATAATATGATTCGTACGTTACTGTTCCAAGACCACCTTCCGCCTACATTTTGGGTTGAGGCACTGCACATGGCTGCGTACCTTCTAAACCTCCTTCCCTCAACTGCCATTCAAAATGAGATACCGCTTACCAAATTGTTCAACAAACAACCTAATTATTCCAAACTTCGCACTTTTGGATGTTTATGTTATCCCCATCTATTTCCACCACACAAACTTGCTCCACGAGCCACAACATGTATATTTTTAGGTTACCCGACCTATCATGAAGGTTACCGTTGTCTCGACCTAACCACACACAAAATTATTATCTCGAGACATGTAACCTTTGACGAAAATCAATTTCCTTATAGGTCTATTACGCCTTCCGCCTCATACGAATTCCTCGACACATCTCCCTCACTAATTAATCGTCATTTCATACATAATCCTCCACACAATACACCAACACCAACACCAACACCAACACCAACACCAACACCAACACCAACACCAACACCAACACCAACACCAACACCAACACCAACACCAACACCAACACCAACACCAACACCAAACCATACTCATCCAACTCCCGACCTACACCATTCTAGTGGCTCACGACCATTTAATGTCCCACCACCTGGTTTCTTTCCACCTGCCACAACCCAGTCTGCCCATCACCCTACATTACCCACGACTCATGCTCCATCTACAGATCTAGTTCCAACAGCAACCCAAACACAAACTCAGACCAGCCCACAAACCATCACTATTAATCCACCAACTCGAACTCACCATATGGTCACTAGAAATCAAGATGGCACATGTAAGACCACTCAGCGTCTAAACCTTCATGTTTCTCATATATCTCCTATACCAAAATCCCCATCTCTTGCTTTATCTAATCCTACTGGCGGGATGCTATGTATGATGAATATAATGCTTTAATTAAAAATGGTACTTGGGTTCTGGTTCCAAGACCTCCTGGTGCCAATATTGGGCGGTGTTTGTGGTTGTTTCGGCATAAATTTCACGATGATGGTTCATTGAGTCGGTATAAAGCTCGATTGGTTGCGAATGGTAGTAGTCAACAACTTGGCATTGATTGTGATGAGACTTTTAGCCCGGTTGTCAAGCCGGCCACTATTCGTACTGTTCTTAGTCTTGCATTGACCAGGCATTGGCTTGTTCATCAGCTAGATGTTAAGAACGCTTTCCTTAATGGAAATCTGTCAGAGACTGTGTATATGCATCAGCCTCTAGGTTTTGTTGACTCTCGGCGTCCTCATCATGTCTGTCGCCTTCAGAGATCTTTATATGGGTTGAAACAAGCCCCTAGTTCTTGGTTTCATCGATTTGCTGCTTATGTTACCCGAGTTGGTTTTTATTCGAGTAGATGTGATTCCTCTTTATTTATTTACAGATCTGGTACTGACACAACATATTTATTGATTTATGTGGATGATATTGTTCTTACAGCCTCTTCTACAACTTTGCTTCAAAATATTATTCTATCTCTATACAGGGAGTTTTACATGACAGATCTTGGCGACCTTAATTATTTCTTGGGAATATCAGTTAAATGTAACACAACAGGGATGTTTCTCTCTCAAAAGAAGTATGCTATTGAATTGCTTAAGCGAGCACATATGCTCAACTGCAATCCTACGAGGACTCCGGTTGACACTGAGTCGAAGCTCGGTCCTGAAGGGACGCCTATTTCAGATTCTGCTTTGTATCGGAGTCTTGCAGGTAGCCTACAGTATCTTACATTCACTCGGACTGATTTGTCTTATGCTGTGCAACAAATTTGTCTATATATGCATGATCCTCGGGAGCCTCACTTAGCTGCTCTCAAGAGGATTCTTTGATATGTTCAGGGTACTTTGGAATTCGGTTTACAGCTATATGCATCCTCAGGATCTTCTCTTGTGGCTTACTGATATGAGCTTAAACTCATATCCTTTTATCAACAAATAACCCTAAAACACGAAGCAAAATACCCTTTTATATTGTAAAAAGCAGTGTTATGTGGTATGTTTGTGTTTGTGTGATCTTATGTAGGTAAAAGGATACAATTTCAAGCAAACAAGGAAAAACCAAGCTCAAATGGATGAAAAAGACAAAAGAAGATCAAAAGTGACAAGACTTTGAAGCTCAAGGACCTATCTTGACAAGTCTTGAAAGTTGAGGGACTTAAAGTGCAAATATTGCAAAGTCAAGATCCAAGTCAAACCTGGTCAAACTACAAAGTCAATCAAGTCAAAGGGTCATTTTGTTGAAGAATCAAAGTTGAAGGGCCAAAATTGTCAAAGGAATGAAGTTTCTAGCCTTAAAGAGAAATCTGCCAAGTTAAGGGGCTTATTCTGCCAAGTTTGGAAAGTTAATAAAGATCAATCCATGTCAAAAGGCTCTTAACCAATGAGAAGAGAGTAAAGGGGTCACACGGATCAGATATTAAATGTCCACTACCGCCGTTATAATTAATGCAAAGATCATAACAGTTTCAATCCGTGTGACACTTTTTCATCCAATCAAATTCTTCCACGTGTCCTTCTCCTTCACAAGAAATATTTCCAGATCGCGTTTTTGATAGAATGCATTTCAGAAGAAGATCAAAACATCAAAGTTGCTCGTTTTGAAGAGACGAATCCAATGGTGTTAACCAATTAACATATAATTCATTGGATCAAAAACCCCCAAAAGATGTTCATCACCTTCAAAGCGGATTTGCAGAATTCCTCCACGTGTCAAGCAATGATTGGCCTGAACACGTCACATCTCCAACAAACTCTCAAGTCTAGCCTATAAATACTTAGATTGTTCTTCATTTTCAATAGTAGTTAATTTTTGCAAAACACCTAGTTTCTTAAATTTCCTTTTCACTTTTCCCTCATTCTACCTAACCTCTCAAGAGTTTGACACACTCTTGAGTTGGTTAATTAGTTTGTTAGCTTGTAACTACCTTTTGTAACTGAATTCATAAATAAAATTTCAAATTCCAGTTTTCCCGCCAAATTCTGTTCTTCAATTCCTGCTCCTTTACTGCTGTTGTGTGATCACATTGTTGCTGTTTGAAGTTTGTTATGATCATACATTGATCATAACTGGCTTTGTTGAAGATTTGTTGCTGTTTGATCAAAAATTCAGTTCATTCCTAGTTTCTTGGAGTTTTCATGGCAGAATGATGAGTTTTAGCTGTTTTGGTGATTGATTTGAGTTGATAGCTAGTGATAGGTGGTGGTATCACTAGGGCAAGAGAGCTCAGCGCTCCTCTTCTACCCAAAGGATCTCTACAATAGGTTTCATGGCTTCTGTTTTTAAATTCATCTAAACAGTTCTTGCCTGCTCATTTTCCTAGTGTAATGTTGATGGCTGCCTGTTTTAATTGATAAGTAGTTGTTATTTGATTGATCCTAGTGATTTGTAGTTTGAACTTGTGCTCTTGTGCTTAGTTTTGTAGTTTCTGCTCATTTTCAGTCTTATTCTAGTATTATAGCTACTTGCAGTTCTAGTGTTGGTTATTACTTGTTCTTGGCTTGTATACATCTCATTTTGATCACCTAAACTAGTTTGCTATAGCTCTTTACTCAGTCTTAATCATAACTCATTTAGTCTTTGAAATAGTTTGATCAAAATCAGATAAGGTGTGTTTGGGAGTAGTTGTTAATCAGTATTCAAGTGTTGTTAATTGGATTTTAAGTGATCATTTGTAGTCCTTAGGAGTTAACAATTGATTCTAAGTCTTTTACTAGTCAATATAATAGTCAAAAAGGCAATTGGTTGATAAAAAGTTTGGGTCATTCCTTTAAACAGCTTTTAGTTCAAAACTTGTCAGATTCATTTGCTTATTTCTCTTTCAAATCTTAATGAAATTTGCTCAAATCAGTTTCCAGTCATAGCTTATAACATAATTTTTCAGACTTTAAGAGGAAATTCTACAGTTTCAAGAAATAAGCAAGAAAACAGCTTATTAGTTAAGGCCTGAGCATTTTGCATTCTCTGATATAAGTAGCTTACTGTTTCACTAGTTCTAATAATCCACTTCATAAAAGTTGTAGTTTTCTTTCACAAATCAGTTTAGAAAGGGTTGGATATGAAGTTTTGAGATTTTGAGCTTTTTCAAAAATCTGGTCAACGTTTGGTCAACATAAGCTCATTTGAGCTTATTTTCAGATATCTGGCTTATTTCTGAATGAAAATTGTTCTAATTTGATTTCCCCTTCCTTAAATCAAGTGCTTATTCATTTTCTTTACAAAAATCAAGTTGTGGATGTTTGGATTAAGCTGTAGCTTATTTTGAGCTTATTGATAAGCATTCTTTTGCTTATCTTGAACTTTTAGCTTATTTCCTTGAATACACGTAGTTGTAATTGGATTTTAGAAGTTTTGCAAGTGATTTCAGCTTATTTGGTTGAGAAATAAGCTCAAACGAGCTTAATCTTTCATTGAGCCCGTTTTTACTTGAAATCTTTGTTTAATTGCATTTTAGTCCCTATAATTCTAATCTGTGTTTAAACCTAGCTAATCTTTCTAATTTTGTGGAAATTGCAAAACTTGGTCCCTGGATTTGTTAGTTTGTTAAAATTCAGTTTACAAGTTTGTTAATTTGTTAATTTTTGGTTAGTTTGTTAAAATTTTTACAAGTTTAGTCCTTATAGTTAACTGCTTTACATTTTTAGTCCTTATAACTTTTAGAATTTACATTTCAAGCATTTTCATTTTATAGAAATTACATTTTCAGTCCTTATAGTTTTATATTTTGCATTTTAATATTTTACTTGAATAAAATTTGGAATTTGCAATTTGTTTTACGTATAAGTAGGTTTATATTTTTCATTTTTACTTAGTGTTGTTTGAATTAGCAATAGATTACCAAGCAAGCTTGAACAACAAAAAACAATTGTAAATTTGATATTGATTGGACTTTCTATTAGTTAAGAACTGAGAAAACGAACTTGCATTATACACATTTCACTTACACTGATGCTGATTCGGCTGGTTGCCCTGCTACCCACAGATCTACATCCGGATATTGTGTATTTTTGGGAACAATATTTGATCGTGGTCTTCTAAGCGACAACAAACTCTTTCACGTTCTAGTGCTGAAGCTGAATATCGAGGTGTTGCTAACGTTGTTGCTGAGACGGCATGGTTACACAATCTTCTTTGAGAACTGCACACACCTCTATGATAGTGGTAAAAATACGCGTTTAGGAAAACAACGTATAAGTGCGGCAAGTATTAAACTCGACGATTTAGGAAAACCGACAAGTCGAATAAATTCCAAGTTCGTTCTCGAAGGAGGTGTGTGGGTTAATGTGCCAAATATATAAAATCAAGTTTGGATTAGTGACGTTTTTGGTTGAGAAGAGAAAAAGTAAAGACGAGCTACGATTACGATTAAACTACGACGTGATCACGTAAAACGCGAACGTAAATACGTAAAACGTGACGAAATTAAAAATTAAACCTAAAAAGTATTTAAAAGATTAAACTAACTCTAAAATAATATAAATAAGAATAAAAATCCAACAAATATATTTTAAAACCTTTTATTAATTAAATATTCAATTTTAAATGCTAATTAAAGCCCTAAAATTAAATATAATTAACAAAAGGCCCAAAAGTATTATTTTATTGAACAAATAACTCACTTATATTATTTAATGACTAAAAAGTATTTTTCCTAAATTTTCAAAACTATTTTTCTATTTTTAAAACACTAAAAACTATTTTTAAACTAAAATAATCATAAAAAATAATAAAATAATGCTAAAAATAATTTGACAATTTTAAAAATCCTAATTTATACTAAGGAACAGTAGAAAAATGAAAAAGTTTGAAAAATGTAAAATTTTTCACTAAAATACAAAACTGATTATAATAAAACCCTAATAAAACTAAATTAATTCTAAAAAATAATTAAAAAGTGAACAGTAAAATATTTTTAAACTAAAAATCTTAAACTATTTTTCTAAGTCTAAGAAAATTTTTAAAACTAAAAAATATTAATTTTCTGTACTAAAAGACAAAAACAGAAAGTTAAAAAGTAATTTAAAATAGCAATTAAATCTAAAAAATATTAAATGAAAATTAATTAAAAAATAAATTAAACAGAAAAATCAAAAATAAAATAAGAAAAATAATGAAACTAGTTTGAAGTCCTAATTCCTAAATTCACCCACTAAAGACAAAAAAAGTAATTTCTGATGGTGACATGTTGACTGTTTTTGTTTTCTTGTGTAGCAGTACCTAAAAATATACTAGCAGGGGTAACTAAGTTCCCACTGCTAGTACAAAAACAAGGTCTGGTGGTATTTTGAGCTTAGGAAAGCTCTTGCTTGAGTTTTTCTTGGATAATGAGGCACCCCTACACTCAGTGGAGTGTAGGGAGTCTAGTAAAAATGTAAAAAACACAACTTGCTCACAAATTTTCACACAAAATGGCACAAATACAGTCACTGTGTATGCTATGCAATGTCTGATGAACAGTAGCAGTAACAAATGGTACAAACACGAATTTCAATTGGCCAAGACTTGCACACAGCCTAACCAAATCACATATAAACTTAATAAAACCCTAGATTGACCTATTATCCAGCAGTCTACAAGATTTCACAATCAAAAACTCAGAATCAAGCTATTTTGGGCCTACTGAATGTATTGGCTATATTTTACCAAATTTTGAACATGCACATTCCTTTTTAACCTATCATATCTTAAACCAAAAGTTGAAAATACTTATAACTACACTTCCAAGCTTGTTAAGACTGATTAAAGGGCAAATAAGTGTCAAATTCTTGCCTTAATACCCAAATCCAAACACCCCTTTAAATTCAGGAAGTGAAAATTAACAAACATAATGTTTCCAAATCAATCTTAAATCTATTGAAACTTAATAGAACAAGCATATCATCAACAATCCAGCATGAACAAACAATAAACAAAGCATATAAACAGCTAACACATAAAATTACTTAATCACTTAAATAAAAAGCATGAAAACAAGAAAAAGGGTTCAAGCCTATACCATGGCTGATGCCTTCTTTTTCTGGCTATTCAGGTTTGATCATAAGCTCATAAGGAAGCTATGTAGAGAAACCCCGTTGTTGGAATCTTAAAAAAGACCCAGGGGTGGACATATCTTCAAACTAAAAACGATTTTTGGAGTATGAGAACTTGTTTAATGCTCTTTGAACCTGCACACAACAAAGCAAACCAAGCAAAGAAATTCAAGTATCATAGACTGTGTGATAAGCTCTTTTGTCAAGAGAGCTTATCTCAAGCTTATGGTACAGTTAGGATGAAAGCTAAAATCCATTGTGATTTTCTGAAAATATATATATATATATATATATATATATATATATTTTTAAAAGCAAATCTTTTGGGACCAACTATTCTACTTAACACACAAATCTGGAAGCCCAATTAACACGTCCACTTTCACTTCCATGTGAATTGGGGGTTCAAGATTCGTATATAGAGGGAAGAACAAATGAGACCTTGCCAACACAATTCTTTTTAAACTAAACCAATGAAACTTTTAAAACTACTTTGCATAAAAATGAAACTCATTAAACCTAAAAAAACAGTAGGGAACTCAGATATATTTGCAAGATTGAAAGCGTCTTTAATTAATTAACTTAAAAAAATACAAATAAAATCTGGTACAAGAAATATAAAGGATACATGCACCCTTTATATATAAGTGAAGGAGATGTTCTAACATAAACCCTAGCATGAATAAACTTCCTAAATTGCCCTTAAACGGATCTCAAAATATGTTGTGGTGATTCCCTTTTTTGAACTTGAAAACTTGGCTCCCATGTGAAGAATCAGAGTACTTGAGATCTTCTATTCGTTGGATTTGAGTGGTGAGCAAGCAAATGCATCATGGCCCTTGATTTGGTCAAGTATTCCCTGTCAATCTTGTAATCTTGTGAAGACCCGTGAAGATGAGCTGGTGGGGAGGGAACAAGGATGTGTGAAGTCACTATCTGGGTGGACCATTATGTTTGGTGAGCTTTCAAGGACCAAAACCCCATGTTTAATTAGGGTTGGGTTTAGTAAATAAGGTGATTGTTACTGGTTTTGGCTAGGTGATAGGTGTGAAAACACCCATCCTTTTTACCACTTAATTACAATAATAACCGAGCCAAAACGTGTATTTTATGTCATTTATGTCGGAATTATGCGTGGTTTGTGTTTTTGTTGTGATTTAGGACGAAAAAGTGAAAAGTGGAGAAAACACGGGATTTTACGGGCTTTTATCGAAGAAAAAGACGAAAGATGAAGTCGAAAGATCAAGAGTGGAAAAAGAACGGAAGTCCAAGACCAATTCTGAAGATTTATCGAAGAAAAAGTCAAAAGACGGAAGTTTACTTAAAAGCCGAAGAACTCAAGTCTAATTTATTGAAGATTATAAGACGAGTTTGAAGAAATCCCAAGAAAAAGTCCAAGTATTAAGAAGATTAACAAAAGATTAAGAAGATCAAGGACCTAAGCTTGCAAATAAGAGAAAGAAGGAGAAGCTTCCACCTTAAGCTTTCCCCTCCTATAAATAGTTTAGGATCTCATTTTGTAAAGGTTGTTGGAGGCTTGACAAGCCTCCCTTCCACCATCTTCAATTTCTTGTTCTTTACTTTTATGCATCTTAATCTCCATGTAACACACTTTTAATTTTCTTTTAATTCCAAGTAAGTTTCCATTTAATTGTTGTTAATCTTTACTTTATTGCTATTCTCCTTCTTCCTTTCTTGCTTAACTTGTTCTTAATCTTTGTGTTCATGTTCTTGAGTTTTCTTATTTTCAATCAAGTGGGTTTTGATTGATTTGGCTTTATTTGTTAGTTTTGTTGATTTGTTTTGATTGATTATTGTTAGTTGATGTTTAGTGGTTATTTTGGGTTAATCTTTTGGTTGATCTTGATTGATTTTGCTTAAATTCGTATCCCCTGTTTTATATACCTGCTACTGTTCTTCGTCCAATTGTTCCGAATAGTCATCTTAAATTTTCCCTTATTCGGAACATTTGATTGTTCCGAATAGTCATCTTAAATTTTCCCTTATTCGGAACATTTGATTGTTCCGAATAGTCATCTTAAATTTTCCCTTATTCGGAACATTTGATTGTTCCGAATAGTCATCTTAAATTTTCCCTTATTCGGAACATTTGATTGTTCCGAATAGTCATCTTAATTTTTCCCTTATTCGGAACATTCCGAGTAGAACCTTTTACTTTCCTTTATTCGGAATATCTTAAATATTCCGAGTAGACCTTTTGTTCCGAATAGCAAGTTTTTCCGCATAGACTTACATTCCGCATAGACTTTCTTTCCAAATAGAGTTGTTTTCCGAGTAGAGTGTTTTTCCATTTTTATTCCGCATAGACTTTCTTATTCGGAATACTTGTTTATTCCGAATAGAGTTTTCAGTTTTCAGTTTTTAATTTGACTTATTTACTTTTATTGCATTTAATTTCTCGTCATTTATTTCCCGTTAAGTTTTAATCTTTTATTATTGTTTCCTTTTACCGTTTTCACTTTATCTTTAATTGTTCAAGTCTTTATTTTCCTTTAGTTTTAGACAACGGCCATTCCATTTCTACTCCACCAAGAACAACTGAGTCGCACAATTAACCAGAGATCAATTCGAAGAGATACCGAGAAAACGAACTTTAAATGATACAAAAATTCAGTTATTAAAATGGCGCCGCTGCCGGCTCTTTTCGTGAAGATCGAAGGTTTTTTGTGAGTGACGCGTTGGATTTTGGGACCCGTTCACTTGTGAACGTTATTTTTTTCGTGTCCAAAAATTTTCAAAAATCCAAAAATATTTGAAAAATCATAAAAAGCATTTCTTTTTCAAAGTTTGCACCAAAAATATTCTTCTTGCTCATCTATCTTTCTTTATGGATTTTTATGTCCATTGCGTCCGGTGTGGGAAACAATTATCTGGGAACAACTCTTGTCAATGGTGTACATGTGAGCGCTGTGGAAACGATATCGACTACACACAATCCGGATTTTGTCCCTTGTGCAACTCGACTAATTCATTCTTTTTGAACCCACCTCCTGTTCCCCCGTGCATCTATTGTGGAAGCGATTCTCATTGGCATGTATCGTGCCCGGTTCAATACCCGTATCGTCACGGGCAAGAACCGGGGTACAATTATGACAATGATAATAGCTATCCACAAGACGCACCTGATTTTTCTCCATACCCGGTTTGCAATCACTGTGGGGGCCCTCACGATACCTATTACTGTCAACCAATGAATTATTATGAGCAAAATCCGGGTCCTCAGTTTTCTTCACCTATTGATTATTATGAACCAAACCCGGTTTCTAATTCATCTCAGCCGATGAACAACTATGAGCCCCATCCGTGCTATAATTCCGGTTTTCAAAATCTTGAGCCCCCACAGCACTCACTCGATCGTCAGCCTCGTCACGGGATGAGTTACCAAGAACCGATTGTCGATCTTGCTACAGCCGTTCAAGAACAAAGAAACGATCTTGCTACAGCTTTTCAAGAGCAATCGAAAGAGCTTTTACACACGCTGCGAACTTGTATGGAGTCATTTTTACAACAACGAGATCAGACGGGTACTCATATCCCTGAGCATATCATTGGCCCTATAGATAATGAGGAGAGTGATGACGATATTGAGGTTATTTTCGACGAGGAGGAATTTCTAAAGCAAAATACTTCACTCCTTAGTGATGATAGTTTTCATATTCCTGAGGTCGATGAGTATCTTGATATTGATACACCCGTGGAATACATATCCGGGTATTCTGATATGGAAGGAGATATACTTTTTCTAGAGGATTTATTACACGATGACACTCTACCTTCTATCCCAGAGGTGGAAAGACATGCATCTAATGAAAAAGGGACGCAGGTGCAAGGTAATTGTTCTCATACTTCTCATATTATATTGCCACCTCCTCCTCCCACATGCACACCCAAGCGGGTGATGTATCACTTTTACTCTACTCGTTTTATACCGGGAAATGAGGATGAGTGCTTTGACCCGGGAGGTGACTTTGATTATGCTATAATTGATAACAACACGGCTTTGCCGCTTGCTCAGCATCTATTGTCTTTGGGGGATGACAATGTGCTTACTATACCCAACCCACCTCCCGTGGATCTTGAATTCACATACTATACGTATGTTGAAAGGACCTTTCTCCCTTTTAAGACTTACTCCCCCGCCTCTCCTTTGTTGATGTCCACCGGGAACGAGGACAAGGTCTTTGATCCCGGTATCACATTCGAGGCTTCCCCATGGACCATTTAATTCGGGGACGAGTCAGGCTCGTGACTCGGTCAACAAAAACAAGCGCTTTTTGGGAGGCAACCCAATTATGTATCTATTTTCATCATAAGTGTAGGGGGGGAGCCCCCGTTGGAGTTTCTTGTTTTCTTTCTTATCATTGCAGGGATTAGAGCTTCAAAGACACACTCTTGATGACTCTTGACGAACCGTGATTCCGTGTTCCCTTCTTCCCGGTTCTATCCTAAACTCTTTTCGATTCACTATTTTATATTTCTCAATATTAAAATAGGAATCTCTTTAGTTGTCTCTTCCTTAGCGAGATTTAAACAAAGTGCACAATGTCCTAAGTGTAGGGGAGTTTACTCCCACATGCTTAAACATTGAGGACAATGTTTATCTTAAGTGTAGGGGGGACTTCTATCGAAGTTAAGTGGTCTTTTCCTTGTATTTGTCCTCATTTTAACCAGAAAATCGATTTTTCGACATTTTTCAAAATTTTTAATCTATTTTGGCCTAGTTGTAGTTCCCTTTATTTTTGCTATTTTTCTCTTATTTTAATAAAATGGTTTTAGCAAGTTTAGATATCTTAGATATATTAGGCCCGTTGTGAATATTTTGACTCAACCCGAGTTTACTTATCCAAGTTCACTCTAGCTAGTATCCTTAACCATATAGACCTTAGTTGGTTTATTAGGCTAAGCATCCACGAGTCTCATTCCTTGAGATTTTAAATTGTGGAGAACGAGAAATGATAGAGTTGGTTACAAGTTTGGTATTCTCTCATTAACTTATGTGAGTTAATTATGATCTTTTTCTCCCATCACTTGCTAATAATTTATCTGCAATAAGTAAGGTCTTACGATTTGAAAAGTTACTTAGCTTCTAGCCCAAGATCGTTTAAAAGTTGCTCGGTAATGATAAGAGTTCATAGCCAAGGCATAACTTATGAAGCGGGGCGCGAAGATTGGCGAGTCCGAAAAGGCCCTAACAAGGCATGAGGATTCAATTTTATTGCTGAAGACCCAAAGTGATGTGAAAAGCATTATTCCTAAAGTCAATATGAAGGATCAAGACTCACGACGAAAAGCAATCAACTCCCGTAAAGATCATGGAGAAGTCTATCCGAAAAGACCCTAACAAGGTATGAGGATAAATAGATCCAAGTCCGAAAAGGAGGCGGATCGTTGTATCTCAAAATCCCAAATAAAGATTGAAGAAATAATCATGAAGTCGTGGTCAACAAAGTTGGAGTACCCCTCAAAAGTCTCCAAGTGAAGAAACTCTATTATGATGAGAAGACCATTATCTTAAGAACGTCTCTCGAAGATATGAAGTATGAAGTACATGCCAAATATCGGCCCGAGAAAGGTCTCAAATCGTGAACCAAGTTATGCGAAGATATGAACTTTTTGATATCCCGAGAAGCAGTTTTAAGAGATTTTGTCCTCTAGCTAACTATTAATCAAATCGTCCTACTTTGCTTTCAGCCTAAATAAACTATCGAAATAAGTCCAAAAATGCATCTTCGTGATCATTCTAAGACAAAAATAAAATATAAGAGATACCCGTAGGAATAAGGGAGTTTAAGTGATTAATTGAACCACATGAGTAAATGTTTGTTATGCTAACTTGTACTAACAATGATCTTGTTTTTAAGCTTGGCATGGGGAACGTGAAACTTGAGGGTGATAAACATTCACGACACCAAAGCCCTAATGTAAGTCTTAGATTTCTTTACAAGTTTCTTCCTTGTTGCATTCTATCATTTTCTATCTTTTAAATTTTCCTTAGTTGTTTAAGACGGATTGATTATGATGGAAAGTGTAAACCTGGCTTTATTACTAAGCATTGCATGAGGACATTGCAATGGTTAAGTGTAGGGGATTTGATAGGTGTGAAAACACCCATCCTTTTTACCACTTAATTACAATAATAACCGAGCCAAAACGTGTATTTTATGTCATTTATGTCGGAATTATGCGTGGTTTGTGTTTTTGTTGTGATTTAGGACGAAAAGGTGAAAAGTGGAGAAAACACGGGATTTTACGGGCTTTTATCGAAGAAAAAGACGAAAGATGAAGTCGAAAGATCAAGAGTGGAAAAAGAACGGAAGTCCAAGACCAATTCTGAAGATTTATCGAAGAAAAAGTCAAAAGACGGAAGTTTACTTAAAAGCCGAAGAACTCAAGTCTAATTTATTGAAGATTATAAGACGAGTTTGAAGAAATCCCAAGAAAAAGTCCAAGTATTAAGAAGATTAACAAAAGATTAAGAAGATCAAGGACCTAAGCTTGCAAATAAGAGAAAGAAGGAGAAGCTTCCACCTTAAGCTTTCCCCTCCTATAAATAGTTTAGGATCTCATTTTGTAAAGGTTGTTGGAGGCTTGACAAGCCTCCCTTCCACCATCTTCAATTTCTTGTTCTTTACTTTTATGCATCTTAATCTCCATGTAACACACTTTTAATTTTCTTTTAATTCCAAGTAAGTTTCCATTTAATTGTTGTTAATCTTTACTTTATTGCTATTCTCCTTCTTCCTTTCTTGCTTAACTTGTTCTTAATCTTTGTGTTCATGTTCTTGAGTTTTCTTATTTTCAATCAAGTGGGTTTTGATTGATTTGGCTTTATTTGTTAGTTTTGTTGATTTGTTTTGATTGATTATTGTTAGTTGATGTTTAGTGGTTATTTTGGGTTAATCTTTTGGTTGATCTTGATTGATTTTGCTTAAATTCGTATCCCCTGTTTTATATACCTGCTACTGTTCTTCGTCCAATTGTTCCGAATAGTCATCTTAAATTTTCCCTTATTCGGAACATTTGATTGTTCCGAATAGTCATCTTAAATTTTCCCTTATTCGGAACATTTGATTGTTCCGAATAGTCATCTTAAATTTTCCCTTATTCGGAACATTTGATTGTTCCGAATAGTCATCTTAAATTTTCCCTTATTCGGAACATTTGATTGTTCCGAATAGTCATCTTAATTTTTCCCTTATTCGGAACATTCCGAGTAGAACCTTTTACTTTACTTTCTCTGATACCACTGTTGGAATTTATAAAAACCTTTTATCATATTAACACATTAATAATCACGAGTACGCAGCGGAATATAAGATCACGTATAGACAAGTAATTAACAAAACCGATAAAGAAACGCGTACCTTTTAGCGATAGATTAAACACCTTTATCGAACCACCAATAAAGATCAAAGTATGATCTCTCTAAGAATACGCACACAATACGTTATAGCAAACAATTAAGTATGCTAGTACCAATAGTGATGAAGCTAACTCGACTTGATTTCTCAAATCAAGCAAATATAAAACCAACAAACTATAGTGCTAGTTGATCGCAAAAGCCAAAACCAAAGAATCGCAATTCTTACTTTTGTTTTCTATCGTTGGGAATCATATATACTAATAATGACTAAAAGTCATTATTTATATACAATGACATGTCGGTAGTTCTAATCCACCAATGAAACCAAATCGTAAATTTAGACCACAAGTCTTGATTAGATACTTTCCATTTATTGTATTGTATACAAACTTTATCATTAACCTTTAATTATCGTTTGTAAAAATCTCGTTAATTAACTAATTAATTAACGTTCGTAATAGCTTATCACTAATTAATATATTACGCATAATATATTAACATATAATTGTTTTACGTATTAACGCGTGCGTCTCCTTAGGCTCGGGACGACTTCCGGACATATATTATTTACGTGTACATTTTCCTTCAGCTCCCACTTGGACATGTACAATAATATAATATAATAACATTGGTTAGCGTCTAGCAACACGCCAATGCTCCCGAAAACTCTCGAGTGTAGTTTTCCATAAAGTACATTTAAATGACTTAAACATTTACAATCCCTTTGTTTCTCAAATGCCATGCTAAAAATGGATATGGATCAAAGTCATTCCATTTTAACTATTCTGTTTCTCGCATTACATAATTAATATAGATTACCAATATAATCGAGACAAATCTAGATTACCATTGGGTATGGCCATACAAACATCTAATTAATTCACGAGGGGCCCAGTAGCATTATTCTTCAATCCTAGTTGAATGAACAAATTCTATCTTGACTACACGTGCCTCTTACATGCTTCAAGATACAAATGATTATAGTCTTTATTACTACCTTATTCAGGATAGCGTTAGATCTATAGCAAAAAGTACCATCCACATATATAAGACCTGCTTGCATCTCAAGTCAAAGGATTTAGTAATGTAAATCATTTACAAGTTCCACTTAAAGACACCGATCCATAAAGTGATTGACTTGTTAGTAGGAGATGTCCAATATACAACTTTTGGATATCGTATGAGTTGGTGAACCGTTCTTACATATTCTACGAATATTACCATCTCTCATATATGTCTTAATTCAATTATATTCCCATATAATCAATCGACATAGACAATTTAGAATAACATATTATTCAAGGATTTAAACATGCAAAAATAGGACCAATAAATATTAAAGAAAACGAATATATCCAATACTTCAATTCATAAAATAAATATTGTTTAACAATATCCTTTATCCAAATACTAAAAGATCAATGCATGATAACCTTAGTTAAAAAATGATGCCTCAAGATATGACGATCATACTTGTTGTCAAAGCATATATTTCATAAAACTTTACTAGGTTTGATCTTTGGAATTTTGAGAATACTTATTTCAAATTCACAATTGTGAAAATCTCTGAACATATATAATGATTGTTATTATGTACGTTTCTACATATGAACACACAACAAAATGGGAGTATTGTTGTTGTACATCCTATAAGGTGTGTGAGTCCAACAAAACACCTTATTGAAAACAATCTTCTTTAATAGATTCTTAAACTATAAAGTATTCTTTATTCTTTTAATATGTATCACAACATTATGCTCAATTGAACATAGTTAGTCCACATGGTCATCATCAAAGATGAAATCGTACCATGATTAACATTGAGTATTATCTCAATCAATCTATCATCCATGTCTAGAAACATCACTATGATATATTATAATCCATAAACTATAAATTATTACTATGATAATATTTGGTGTCTTTCTAAACTCTAAGTTTGTTGACAATGATAATTACATCTTATTATCATATAGAATATTCATTACTTGGAACAATTCAAGTTAGTAATAATCATTCTATCCCAAACAAATCTTATCATAACATTTGTACTAATCATCTAAATGATTTCACTTTAAGCAATCGTTGTTGTCAAATCTTCTTGTACTTATACAAGTTTTACAACTATCCATACACACAATATGATTTACATGATGAATCCCTTAAGTTTTCATCTTATGTCAACTCTGATCAAATGAGATATATTCATTGAGACTTTCTAAATGATATTTCATCTTATGTTGGATTTCATTAACCACAAATGTTTATTACAATAAACATACATATCAAGGTCATACGTTTAATTTCTAAACCCTTTCATATGAAATCTTATTCCAAGCTAAGGTTTAACATCTAGCTTACATAGAACATTGATTTCCATATGTTATACATCATATGTGATTTAAGAAATAAACATAATACTTCCACTAGCTTTTAGATGTACTCACAAGTTATCTTAGATCTAATTAAAAATCAATACATGGATTTAATAATTAGACTTGAGATATATTCCTTAGATGCATGTATTAATCCATACATGGATTCTTACATTATGTACACTACATAAAGATTATTGTAATCTTTAAACACTTTGATCAAAACCGTCCTCGCTAGTGTAACCATACAAAAGTGTTTAAATATTACATTGTCATATTTATCATTATAAAACTATCATGACAATAAATCATCTTTATTAATGCATGTAGAACTTTTCTATCACAAATTATGCATTAAGCATGTGTACAATATTGTCCATATGATTCTTTCACTAAAGAAACTTATATTCACCTCACGGTCTAACCGATTGGTTAAAGATTAATCAAATTTCAAAAAATTGATTATCTTCTATGGACTTGCATCTACTCATTCATAATTTTATTCAATAATGACATTCAAGATTCAATAATACATCTATATGTTTAGTAGGGTCACCGTGATCCTCTAACATACATTCCTTAGTATTGACATATCAATATATCATTCAAGTACTAAAGACATCCTTGCGGATCTATGAATGTGAGTTCTATCATCACGATGTTCAACATTTAATGTTCACCATCATTATGACATTCGCTAGTATATTTAGAAGGTTGCGTATTTTGTTATTTATCTCTTAAAGATCTACGAGTCCTCCCACTTGCTTTTAGTAATCATAGACTATTCTTCAAATACTTAGCATGTAGGGCAACAACAAATTGTTATCTTTTGGGACACGTCACAAAATACCTTGATAGTTCTTGACAAATTCAGAACTTCAATTTAAAAGACTCAATGTGACTCATCACATTCCATAGCTTGATGGTGTCTTACTTTCCTTCTAGGTCGGAGTAATATTTAAGTATATACTTTGTATACTCAATTTCCAAACCTTGACAACTTTTGGAGGTAAAGTATTTCAAGTTATCAACATCAAATAATTCTAAAGAATTTGATTTATCACTCAAGACATTCTATGAGTATTTGAGATTGTAATACTATATGACAATCCCTAAATAACTTAATTCTCTTTAGGTTAAATACTTATCAATTGTGTCAACACAAGATTGAAAATATATTGCATTTGAAAACCTAGTGCATGCTTTAATGTATACATCTTCAAATAGTTCAATAACTACATATACATTGTTCATCCTTTGCATAATTCAAAGACTTCATCTTCATTAACAAGAAGACATAACAAGTAAACTATTTACTTTATGTTATAAGTCTTTTAACAATTAAAGACTATATGCTTATGCTTTACAAGAGACATAAACATTCATAAAGTAACTATGAACAACTTTAATAGTTATTTCAAGTTAATTGCTTACTTCATTTATACTATTGTGCATTCCAAGAAATATTCCAATAAATATAAACAAATTAGTTGAAGTAGCTTGTTATTCATATCTTGACATATTCTAAACAAGACAACATACATTGACAATTAAATGTATAAGCCTTAATAGAATATTAGATTCTTATCTCGCGGTCAAGAAACCATTTGTCATATTGTTATGTGTTTTATCTTGACATCTTCTAAACAAGACAACATACATTGACAATTAAATGTATAAGCCTTAATAGAATATTAGATTCTTATCTCGCTGTCAAGAAACCATTTGTCATATTCTTATGTGTTGTACCTTGCACACAATAAAGATTTCTCCCACTTGTGCACGGCACAACATCACGTACAAATATAAACAACCACGAAACACAATAGTTTAGCACAATATGATAATGTCATGTATATTTGAATAACTAGTAGAATGTCAACCATATAGTTTTATAAGAAATTCTGCATAATTATTATATGAAAAATACTTCAAGAGTGATAATCATATAAAATAGGATGCATTTATCCTTAAAACTATGGTTCTTCATATTCTGAAAGTAAATTATTGTTTCAAGTCAAACTAGAAAAAAAAATATGGATTACTACGAAGGTAAACAAGCTTGTAGCTCCCACTGAATTAGACAACATTACATTAATGTATTTCGCAACGCTCCCACTGGATTTGACAACATTACAAATGTTACTTCACCAGTAAATAGCAGATAGCGATTTATTTACTTCCCTACTCGCTTTAAATGCCCATAAGTAACAATTACTTATGTATTATAGAGAGTGTATGAATTTCTACCATATAAATGAGAAACTATCTATCATGCTTTCATTAACTTGAAAACTGGCATGCAATTTCCTCCATATAAGGCCTACCATTCAATAAGGGTATTTAGTGCCTACGTTGGGTTAAAACATAATAACTAGGATAAATAAAGCTAGTTATTATAATCACAATAAACAAACAAAATACTTGTTTGGTTATATCGATTATAGCCTTAAGGGGATCGACATGTAAAGAACAAAAGAAGTATTGCTTGCCTAGAGATTGCTAAGAGACTTATTAGTTTGAAAGATGCTCAAAAACTCAAAAAGATTAATGAGATCTACCTGAAACAATAAGTTGTGCAAATCTACTTAACCATTTAAGTTCACTTAAAGATTGATAATTACAATAATCCAATCGCACCTATTAATAGCTTTTCCTTGCACCGAAAAAGGATAGGTATATGTCTCTTTCTTTCTTACAAGAAAACGAGACTTTGTTTGTCAAACAAGCAATAGTTTATGGAACTTTGTTGCAATAATACTTTTAAAAGAATCACAAAATTCAATTTTAGTATTTTCGATAATAGTATCTTTATAGAAAATTAAATACCCATGTTTATAAATAAACAATTAATTTTCTAAAAGCTAGAATCCACCAAGACATACCGCCACCGCATCAGTTGATCTGCTAGTGATGATGATATTCAAGGGGTAATTGACGTTCAATAATTGCATCCAATACAACTTCTAGAATTATGGGACTCAACTTTATATACATCACTTGTGACAACTCAAAAATGAAAAAGCGAGCATGTTTATCCCATCTATTGCCACGAGTTAAGGTCTCACCTATCTTAACTTGTTTAAGTCGTCCAACCAAAAACCGTGATTATATAGCACCGATGTCTCACAATCGATTGTATTATATCACCTTGGGTTACAAAATCACCACAGTCTCACGTATGGTGAAAGGGTAAGTGCAAGTGCTTTTACGAGTTGGATGGCAAATAAACTTATTTCAAAGGGTATAAATTTTGACAATTTCAAAACATGTACAAAGAAGCATGCAACATCTTTGTATCATGATAATTTAACAAATTTACTCAATTCGTTAATTATAGACATCACTTATTTAACTCGCAATTCAATTGTATAAATAGTGATATAAAAAAATTGACGATTCAACATGTATTCTATTTAAAGAAGTTTAATTTTATCACGGGAAAAGATTAAAGAATGATTAAAATCATTCAATTTTCTATCTTTTAAATTTTCCTTAGTTGTTTAAGACGGATTGATTATGATGGAAAGTGTAAACCTGGCTTTATTACTAAGCATTGCATGAGGACATTGCAATGGTTAAGTGTAGGGGATTTGATAGGTGTGAAAACACCCATCCTTTTTACCACTTAATTACAATAATAACCGAGCCAAAACGTGTATTTTATGTCATTTATGTCGGAATTATGCGTGGTTTGTGTTTTTGTTGTGATTTAGGACGAAAAGGTGAAAAGTGGAGAAAACACGGGATTTTACGGGCTTTTATCGAAGAAAAAGACGAAAGATGAAGTCGAAAGATCAAGAGTGGAAAAAGAACGGAAGTCCAAGACCAATTCTGAAGATTTATCGAAGAAAAAGTCAAAAGACGGAAGTTTACTTAAAAGCCGAAGAACTCAAGTCTAATTTATTGAAGATTATAAGACGAGTTTGAAGAAATCCCAAGAAAAAGTCCAAGTATTAAGAAGATTAACAAAAGATTAAGAAGATCAAGGACCTAAGCTTGCAAATAAGAGAAAGAAGGAGAAGCTTCCACCTTAAGCTTTCCCCTCCTATAAATAGTTTAGGATCTCATTTTGTAAAGGTTGTTGGAGGCTTGACAAGCCTCCCTTCCACCATCTTCAATTTCTTGTTCTTTACTTTTATGCATCTTAATCTCCATGTAACACACTTTTAATTTTCTTTTAATTCCAAGTAAGTTTCCATTTAATTGTTGTTAATCTTTACTTTATTGCTATTCTCCTTCTTCCTTTCTTGCTTAACTTGTTCTTAATCTTTGTGTTCATGTTCTTGAGTTTTCTTATTTTCAATCAAGTGGGTTTTGATTGATTTGGCTTTATTTGTTAGTTTTGTTGATTTGTTTTGATTGATTATTGTTAGTTGATGTTTAGTGGTTATTTTGGGTTAATCTTTTGGTTGATCTTGATTGATTTTGCTTAAATTCGTATCCCCTGTTTTATATACCTGCTACTGTTCTTCGTCCAATTGTTCCGAATAGTCATCTTAAATTTTCCCTTATTCGGAACATTTGATTGTTCCGAATAGTCATCTTAAATTTTCCCTTATTCGGAACATTTGATTGTTCCGAATAGTCATCTTAAATTTTCCCTTATTCGGAACATTTGATTGTTCCGAATAGTCATCTTAAATTTTCCCTTATTCGGAACATTTGATTGTTCCGAATAGTCATCTTAATTTTTCCCTTATTCGGAACATTCCGAGTAGAACCTTTTACTTTCCTTTATTCGGAATATCTTAAATATTCCGAGTAGACCTTTTGTTCCGAATAGCAAGTTTTTCCGCATAGACTTACATTCCGCATAGACTTTCTTTCCGAATAGAGTTGTTTTCCGAGTAGAGTGTTTTTCCATTTTTATTCCGCATAGACTTTCTTATTCGGAATACTTGTTTATTCCGAATAGAGTTTTCAGTTTTCAGTTTTTAATTTGACTTATTTACTTTTATTGCATTTAATTTCTCGTCATTTATTTCCCGTTAAGTTTTAATCTTTTATTATTGTTTCCTTTTACCGTTTTCACTTTATCTTTAATTGTTCAAGTCTTTATTTTCCTTTAGTTTTAGACAACGGCCATTCCATTTCTACTCCACCAAGAACAACTGAGTCGCACAATTAACCAGAGATCAATTCGAAGAGATACCGAGAAAACGAACTTTAAATGATACAAAAATTCAGTTATTACTAGGGTTTATAATGATAATGAGCAGGGGATTAGGGGATTTAATCCCTACAGTGCACGTTTCCCTCTCAGTTTAAAGTATTAAGCTGATTTTGACTTTGTTGACTTGGGCCGGGTTATGGGTTTTTTTGTGGGCTTTGGGTGGTTTTGTTTGGGCTCCAGTCGGGTTATGATGGGTTTGGGTTTGATTTTAACAGGTTTACCCCCTGATGTCTCACAATTGTGTCAAACCAAGTATCAGCAGCATATACTTCATTCCCTTTGTAAACAACTTAGGGTAAATTACATTTTCAGTCCTTGTTTGTTTTGTAAACATGGAATGAGGATAAAAATGTAATTTCTTTGATCTTCAAGGGCCATTAAAGCCAAATCTTGAAACTTTTGGACCAATCTTGTATTTTAGAGTTTTACAAGGGTCAAAAGTGACAAGTCTTCAAAAGTTAAGGGACCAATCTTGCCAATTCTTCAAAACTTCAAGGGCTTCTTTGGAACTTCATTGTTCGGATCCGGTTCTTTGTGCGGCTTCGTTTCCCGTGTTCGTTTTTGCTTGATTCCTTTGATCTTTTGTTGATTTCACGATATCCGTACCTAAAATACACAATGAACAAACACAAGCATATATTTGGGTATTTTGATGATATTTTAAGCGTTTTAAGCCCGATTTGGACGATGAGACTATGTATAATTACAGTCTCATCACTCCCCCATACTAAACCATTGCCGTGTCCCCACGCAATGCTAGAATTAAGTATCATAGCACTTCCAAAATTCATTTTATGACGACATTTATTGATGACATAAATTTAAATAAACTACTACATGTGTTTTAGACATAATGTATTGTTTTCATCACGATTAAGTGACTTTTGGGATCATAGAACAAGAACACGTGAATGCTTCGTTAGAAATAATTTCGTCGTCCTCGATTTTCACCCAATTCCATGCTAAGCGTGTAACGAGATCATTGTTATTATAAGTTAGCAACACGATCACATCTCATGAGTGTTAATTACGAACCTAAACTCCCTTATTCCTACTTGGTATCTCTTATATTTTATTTTGTCTTAATGATCACGAGGATACATCATTGACTTATGCGTGAATAGAGATTAAGTCTAAAAATAGAGTTTTAACGGTGTAACCAAAATCATTAAATTAATAATTCATCCTAATAGACAACGATGTCAAAACATTAAGTCAACAAGAAGGATCGATAAACACGGTTTTATAACGATTTTGAACATGAGACTTATTACCAAGACTTTTATATGCCCCCTAACGGAAGGGCCTTATTATCATTGGTTTACCTCCATCTTTTATTCAACTCCGCCATGGAGCTTTTATTATGACTTCGGTCTTGCCTTGACTTTTATTATCCGCCTCATCGGTGGTTTTATTAGCCAAAGACGTATATCCTCACGCTAAAGCGAATTCTGGATCTTTAAAGCTTCAAAGATTAAGGCTTGATTCACTTTCAATTTGGGCATAGATTTTTCGGCCTTGTGAGCTTCAAATTTTTGCTTAATTTAGGTGAGCACTTGAAATCTTATTATTAGGTGAAACTTTTGATTATTCGGGTGCCAATACTTCAAAACCGTGACGCTGGCGATACCTTAATGTTTTCCCAATTTAATTACATGGAAGCTACTAAAACAAATTAGAAACCAACAATAGTGACTAAACCGCTAAATCAATATTTATTAACAATTTATTATGCAAAAGCGTGGGGAGAATAAGCTAATAATTACTACACATGAGATCGTGACGATTACGAGACTTATAAATAACTCTATCATTTCTCGTCCTCATTTAAGAGACTTAGACTAAAAAGTTAAGGAATCGAAGCTAAGTGCTCACACGCACGGTCGAGTCAAAAAATACTCTTATTCTCACCATCGGAAAACCTACATTCATGTCTTAAACACTTATGAAAAATAAGAAAAATTTTAAAATTTGGCCATTTTTAGCCTTATTTTGCAACAAAACGATAAAAAAAAGATGAATATTGGATTGCGTGGTGACGTAAGCAAGGTGAAGTATCTACTCACCCCCATACTAAAACTAAACATTGTCCTCAATGTTTTGAGTCTAGGGGTGAAAACACCCCCATACTAGAGACGAAGTCGAATGCTTAATCTCGAGCATGGAAAGGGTAAAACGAATAACCTAAAAGCCGTTTATGAATTATGCTAGTAAGATAAACGTTAGAACATAAAAGGATATCATCGGATATCGGAATCTCCAAAGACAACGATCGAAGCTCGAGTGATCCGTAAAACGAACACGAGAGGCTTTAATGATGACGATGGACCTAATGAATCACAATCACAAACAACCACGAAACAAAGGTAGGAAGAGCACAAGTCCTCTCGTTACATTAAACTAAGAAAGCGATAATATGTACAAGGATAAGCATGAGAATCCCCCATGAGGCACGTTGTTTTTGATAACCGAGTCAAAAGCTCGACTCGAATCCCCATAAATGTGATCATTTAGGGATAATCTTGGTATGGTCATTTTTGGTGGGGCTTACATGATAAACAAGGCCCAAAAGCACATGGAGTACTTTAAAAACCCGATACACGAATACCGGGGTCAAAGATAGCGTCCTCGTTTTCGGATGAAAGACGAAACAACGCTACTTCAACCATTGCATAAACAAACCCAAAGGGGTTAAAGAAAATAGAAAAGAAGTAGAAAGGTGGGGCAATTGGTAAGTCAAACTCATGAGCTACTCGAGGTAGACTCACACCAAGCAAACGAAAAGATTTTCCATTTATTGCATCGGTGGAAGACCGAGATTTCCCTTTACAAGCAATTCCGGGATCGTAAATCTCGTCCTCGGTGGAGAAATGTGAGGGAACATAAGGGGCTTCCCCCACACTAGATCCACACCAACCGTCGTCAAAAGGAGTAGACGAGGTGGTAGCACTCATGGAACGCGGTGATGACGGAGTTAAACATGTAGAAAAATCTTTTAAAACATTTTTAAAATCTTTTCCTTTTTCATCGTTTAAAACTCTTTATGAAAACCCGATTTGATAATGTCGAAAATATTTGGCGTGTCAAATTCAAAATTAGTCGCGCTAAAAATCCTCACATTTAATTCTTTGGTGGGAGGGGGTGGCGGATTATATAAGTTCTCAAAACGTCGATCAATAAAGAACACCGCCCCCTCGGGGTCTACATACTCGTCATCCTCATGAACATCGATCTCATCGATTTCTTCATCAAAGATAGGCTTGTCAAACCAAGGTTTGTCATTCCCCTCCTTGAGTATTTTAGAAACTCTCTCGAAAAGATCACGATCAAGCACGAAACCATCATTCTTTTGTGGGGATTGTTGATAAGTTAAATCCTCACGAATGTTGTAAACGTAATTCTCATTTGAGGAGTGTTGATTAGGTAACTCCTCGAGAAGTGGATTTTTGGTCACATGAGTTGGTTCGTCATCGAAAATAAGACGTTCCAACTCATTTAGTTCATCCTCGATTTTGGAAAGATCGACCTCACTCGTAGGTGGAAGTGAAGGCATAAGAGCTAGCTCTCGTTCAATGATTTCCTCAATCTCGGGATCAAACTCGTAATCATCGTACTTCACATGTTTCTTTTTAGGAGAATCAAAACTTGCATGTGGATTTCGAAGTACGTGATCAATCTCGGCAAAATCGCCATCGTCATCGTCGAAGAAAGAGTCGATGTGAGCACTCACAACCATGGTCTTACAAGTCGAATGACTATGCTCAGGTGACTTTTCTAAGACGAGAGGATCGATGTCGATAAACCCTTTAGCCTCAACGGGTGTTGGGCTAGGCAAAGGAGGCACTTTGATGGAGTTAGAAGTTGAAGCCTCAAAGACGTGGTCCTTCGAAGGTGGTGAAGACGAGTCCATTTTGGTCATTGTCGTGATGGCACTAACGTCGCCCTTCGGAATTGGTGTTTCACTTGTTTCACTAAATACATCCCAAAGTGAGTTTTCATCCATAAATTTACACATACCCTTTTGAATTAGGTACACGTACTCTTTATCATTAAAATCACCATCTTTAAAACCGTTTTTCTTAATTCTTTCAAAACATGCATTAAGCCTCATTCTTTATGCTAAAGTGAACATTTTGAAATCATTAGGATTTGAATCATTAGGTTTTGAAACCTCGGTTTTTTATTCTCATTAAACCCTTGGGATTTTCTAGCGAAAAAGTCTATTTTGTCATCCCCATATCTCATAGTAAGTCTCCCCTCGTGAACGTCGATTACGGTTCGAGCCGTCGATAAGAATGGTCGGCCTAAAATAATGGGACATTTAGGGTCACACTCGTAATCGGATATAACGAAATCCCCGAGAAAAACAAACTTTCCAACTTTGACATAGACATCCTCGGCTATTCCAATTGGTATTAATGGAGTACAATTTGCAAGCTCGATTGTCATGTTCGTGGAGGTAAGCGAAGGCAATCTCATCAATTTCCTTAGAGAATGAGGCATGAGATTTATGCTAGCACCTAAATCGGCAAGGGCTAAACATCCCTCAATCTCGGAAAAATCACAAGGTAGTAGAAATTGGCCCGGATCCTTTTCCTTTCTCGGCATACGCCTTTTAGGTTTTTTAAGAAGGATTGAAGCACAAGTTTCTTCAAGGGTTACTTTGGTAAGGTCGATAAAACTCTCTTTTTGAACCGTGGATGGAATTTGAGGTACACGAGGGTGTGCACTCTTTTCCTTGGTCGCCACGTTCGCCCCATCGACTTTAGAACAATAAGACGTCTTAGAAGTCGAGGGTTGAGAAGAAGGAGCAACTCGAAATCCTTCAAGGTTAGGGGTAATCACACGACCTTTCTCACGAGACGAGGCGGCTTTACATTGTTCCTTCGGATTTGCAACGGTGTCACTAGGTAACGAACTCGATGACGCACCCGAGGACTTGTTCATTATGGCCGAAAACATCTTTTTAATGTCAATTTGTCCTTGCTCAATCTTCCTGTTTTGCAATTTCAAAGTATTAGAAAAGTCGTTTTTTCAAAGTACCAATTTCTCCCTCTAATCGTCTCATATTAGCCTCATTCGTTTTCATGTAATTTTGAAAATCGTTTGACGAACTATTTTGATTAGAATTAAAGTTCCCTTGGTTTTGATTACTTCTTTGAAAATTTCCTTGATTCCCATTTGAAAAATTGTTTCCTTGATTGTTGTTTGAAAAATTCGAGTTTTGATTATTGTCTCGATTTTGCCAATTCAAATTCTGACCTTGATTATAACCTTGATTTTGATTCGAAAAATTTCCTTGTTGATTGTTTCCTTGAAAATTGTTTCGGTTAAAATTGTTGCCTTGGTTATAATTGCCTTGTTGTGATGGACCTGCGTTATTTTGATATTGACAATTGTTGTTTCCATTTAACGCACTCACATTCGACGTTTTGCCATCCGTAGCCGCACACTCGTAATAATTATGAGGTCCACCACAAAACGTACACGAAACCTCAACCGCTTTCACCGTAGCGGGAGCGTCTTTCTTTTTCATCTCAACGAGAAAAGACGTAAACACATTCGTCAACTTGTCGACTTTCGCATCAACTCTCTCAATGTCGCGATTAGAACTACTAACATTGGCAACATTGGCAACACTTGGTGCGTTGCGGAGTTGGTAAACCTTGGATCGGTTTTTGATAATTATCAATGCATCTTTCGGAGTCTTACACAAAAAGTTGCCATCGGCGGCGGAATTCAACGAATCTTGTTCTTGAAAATTAAGACCGTTGTAAAACGTATCGATTTGGTGCAACTCGGAAAAACCATGGTGAGGACATTGCCTAAGAAATTCCTTAAAACGATCCCACGCGTCTCTAAAAGATTCATTCGGTTTTTGCTCAAATTTCGTAATTACATTTTTGAAAAACGTTGTCTTAGACGGTGGGAAAAAATAATTAACGAACTTGGAAACGAGATCCTTCCACGTAGTTATGGAATTAGGTGGCTCTTTCTCGTACCAATCCTTGGCGGCACCATCGAGCGAGTACGGAAAAAGCATAAGCTTGACGACATCGGTGTCGACGTTCTTAAACTTGCTCGTGGCCAAAAGACGATCAAAATTCTGAATATGGTCGTGAGGATTATCGGCTTCACGACCTCGAAACTTCGTAGCTTGGATTAATGAAAGCATTCCGCTCTTAATCTCAAAATTCTTCCCTTTGATAGCGGTAATTACGATCGCGTCTCCATAACCCTCAGTGGGCGCTTGGAGCAATTCCATCATCGAACGATTGTCGGCCATCTCCTCTACGGTCTCTTCAACAACGATATTAGGAACGTTGGTTTCTAAATCTCGTCTACGTCGTCGATTCCTTCGATTACGATTGCGTCGATTCGAAGCGTCGCTAGAATTAGAATAATCCTTCGATCGAGTGCGCATGCACTAAGCGTAGAATGGGTGGTAGCAAAGAAGATTCTTTTTGCGGTTTTTCGATTTTTCAATTTTTTTGGTTTTTGATTGTTTTTAATTTTTTGGATTTTTCTTGTATTACGTAGACACAAATCTACAAATCTCCCCTCGAATCGACTTTCTCGATTAATGGAGCCTCAAAGAATGAAAACGATCACGTGGAGTGAACTCTTTCGATGACTTTAGAACGTTGGTGGAACACCAAAACGTTCAAGAGGGTTTAATCTTGAAAACACAAGCAAATATAATATATGTAGATAATACTTGGGCGGCAAACCCTCGATTAGCCTTCTTTCTCAAAACACGCACAAGCAAGCGGGGGAAACGAGGCGGCGCTAAGCACTTAAGAGCCTTTTTCCCTTAGGTCGTGAAATACAACCGCCTTATACCCACCTTATAGTTTGTGTTAATTGAAATTAAGCCTCACGAAAGTTTTTATCTATTTTGCCTTTAAACTTTTGCTTTAGATTCGAATACAATGATCGAGTGATGAAATCCCGAATCAAGGTTGCGTGTTCACGCTTTTGGAGTACTTGTATCTTTATTGTTCTACGTAAGTACAATATAGTAATATATTCACAAAGAAAAACGAAAACCAATATATCTACTATATAGTAAAATGATTGTTGTGTGTTTAATTTAGGAAAATTAAACACGATTTATTTGGATACTATAATATAATAGAGAAAAATAACAAAAATGAGTATGTACGATATTTACGCTTTCCAAAAATTGAAAAGAAAAAACGCACTACTCACACAAACACGATACTAATAATGGCAACACTAAACACCTCCCGGCAGCGGCGCCAAAATGATAGTGGTAAAAATACGCGTTTAGGAAAACAACGTATAAGTGCGGCAAGTATTAAACTCGACGATTTAGGAAAACCGACAAGTCGAATAAATTCTAAGTTCGTTCTCGAAGGAGGTGTGTGGATTAATGTGCCAAATATATAAAATCAAGTTTGGATTAGTGACGTTTTTGGTTGAGAAGAGAAAAAGTAAAGACGAGCTACGATTACGATTAAACTACGACGTGATGACGTAAAACGCGAATGTAAATACGTAAAACGTGACGAAATTAAAAATTAAACCTAAAAATTATTTAAAGATTAAACTAAGTCTAAAATAATATAAATAAGAATAAATATCCAACAAATATATTTTAAAACCTTTTATTAATTAAATATTCAATTTTAAATGTTAATTAAAGCCCTAAAATTAAATATAATTAACAAAAGGCCCAAAATATTATTTTATTTAACAAATAACTCACTTATATTATTTAAAGACTAAAAAGAATTTTTCCTAAATTTTCAAAACTATTTTTCTATTTTTAAAACACTAAAAACTATTTTTAAACTAAAATAATCATAAAAAATAATAAAATAATGCTAAAAATAATTTGACAATTTTAAAAATCCTAATTTATACTAAGGAACAGTAGAAAAATGAAAAAGTTTGAAAAATGTAAAATTTTTCACTAAAAGACAAAACTGATTATCATAAAACCCTAATTAAACTAAATTAATTCTAAAAATAATTAAAAAGTGAACAGTAAAATCTTTTTAAACTAAAAATCTTAAACTATTTTTCTAAGTCTAAGAAAATTTTTAAAACTAAAAAATATTAATTTTCTACACTAAAAGACAAAAACAGAAAGTTAAAAAGTAATTTAAAATAGCAATTAAATCTAAAAAATATTAAATGAACAATAATTAAAAAATAAATTAAACAGAAAAATCAAAAACAAAATAAGAAAAATAATGAAACTAGTTTGAAGTCCTAATTCCTAAATTCACCCACTAAAGACAAAAAAAGTAATTTCTGATGGATGACATGTTGACTGTTTTTGTTTTCTTGTGTAGCAGTACCTAAAAATATACTAGCAGGGGTAACTAAGTTCTCACTGCTAGTACAAAAACAAGGTCTGGTGGTATTTTGAGCTTAGGAAAGCTCTTGCTTGAGTTTTTCTTGGACAATGAGGCACCCATACACTCAGTGGAGTGTAGGGAGTCTAGTAAAAATGTAAAAAAACACAACTTGCTCACAAATTTTCACACAAAATGGCACAAATACAGTCACTGTGTATGCTATGCAATGTCTGATGAACAGTAGCAGTAACAAATGGTACAAACACGAATTTCAACTGGCCAAGACTTGCACACAGCCTAACCAAATCACATATAAACTTAATAAAACCCTAGATTGACCTATTATCCAACAGTCTACAAGATTTCACAATCAAAAACTCAGAATCAAGCTATTTTGGGCCTACTGAATGTATTGGCTATATTTTACCAAATTTTGAACATGCACATTCCTTTTTAACCTATCATATCTTAAACCAAAAGCTGAAAATACTTATAACTACACTTCCAAGCTTGTTAAGACTGATTAAAGGGCAAATAAGTGTCAAATTCTTGCCTTAATACCCAAATCCAAACACCCCTTTAAATTCAGGAAGTGAAAATTAACAAACATAATGTTTCCAAATCAATCTTAAATCTATTGAAACTTAATAGAACAAGCATATCATCAACAATCCAGCATGAACAAACAATAAACAAAGCATATAAACAGCTAACACATAAAATTACTTAATCACTTAAATAAAAAGCATGAAAACAAGAAAAAGGGTTCAAGCCTATACCATGGCTGATGCCTTCTTTTTCTGGCTATTCAGGTTTGATCATAAGCTCATAAGGAAGCTATGTAGAGAAACCCCGTTGTTGGAATCTTAAAAAAGACCTAGGGGTGGACATATCTTCAAAGTAAAAATGATTTTTGGAGTATGAGAACTTGTTTAATGCTCTTTGAACCTGCACACAACAAAGCAAACCAAGCAAAGAAATTCAAGTATCATAGACTGTGTGATAAGCTCTTTTGTCAAGAGAGCTTATCTCAAGCTTATGGTACAGTTAGGATGAAAGCTAAAATCCATTGTGATTTTCTGAAAATATTTTTTTTCTTTCTTTTTTTTTTAAAAGCAAATCTTTAGAGACCAACTATTCAACTTAACATACAAATCTGGAAGCCCAATTCACACGTCCACTTTCACTTCCATGTGAATTGGGGGTTCAAGATTAGTATATAGAGGGAAGAACAAATGAGACCTTGCCAACACAATTCTTTTTAAACTAAACCAATGAAACTTTTAAAACTACTTTGCATAAAAATGAAACTCATTAAACCTAAAAAAATAGTAGGGAACTCAGATATATTTGCAAGATTGAAAGCTTCTTTAATTAATTAACTTAAAAAAATACAAATAAAATCTGGAACAAGAAATATAAAGGATACATGCACCCTTTATATATAAGTGAAGGAGATGTTCTAACATAAACCCTAGCATGAATAAACTTCCTAAATTGCCCTTAAACGGATCTCAGAATATGCTCTGGTGATTCCCTTTTTTGAACTTGAAAACTTGGCTCCCATGTGAAGAATCAGAGTACTTGAGGTCTTCTATTCGTTTGATTTGAGTGGCGAGCAAGCAAATGCATCATGGCCCTTGATTTAGTCAAGTATTCCCTGGCAATCTTGTAATCTTGTAAAGAACCGTGAAGATGAGCTGGTGGGGAGGGAACAAGGATGTGTGAAGTTACTATCTGGGTGGACCATTGTGTTTGGTGAGCTGTCAAGGACCAAAACCCCATGTTTAATTAGGGCTGGGTTTAGTAAATAAGGTGATTGTTACTGGTTTTGGCTAGGGTTTATAATGATAATGAGCAGGGGATTAGGGGATTTAATCCCTACAGTGCACGTTTCCCTCTCAGTTTAAAGTATTAAGCTGACTTTGACTTTGTTGACTTGGGCCGGGTTATAGGGTTTTTTGTGGGCTTTAGGTGGTTTTGTTTGGGCTCCAGTCGGGTTATGATGGGTTTGGGTTTGATTTTAACAGGTTTGCCCCCTGATGTCTCACAATTGTGTTAAACCAAGTATCAGCAGCATATACTTCATTCCCTTTGTAAACAACTTAGGGTAAATTACATTTTCAGTCCTTGTTTGTTTTGTAAACATGGAATGAGGATAAAAATGTAATTTCTTTGATCTTCAAGGGCCATTAATGCCAAATCTTGAAACTTTTGGACCAATCTTGTATTTTAGAGTTTTACACGGGTCAAAAGTGACAAGTCTTCAAAAGTTGAGGGACCAATCTTGCCAAATCTTCAAAACTTCAAGGGCTTCTTTGGAACTTCATTGTTCGGGTCCGGTTCTTTGTGCGGCTTCGTTTCCCGTGTTCGTTTTTGCTTGATTCCTTTGATCTTTTGTTGATTTCACGACATCCGTACCTAAAATACACAATGAACAAACACAAGCATATATTTGGGTATTTTGATGATATTTTAAGCGTTTTAAGCCCGATTTGGATGATGAGACTATGTATAATTACAGTCTCATCACTCTACTTGCTGCCTGATGGTTGAGTTTTTACCACCCTTTAGGAAAAGAGCAATAAAGAGGGCAAGTGAGCACGACGATTTAGGAAAACCGTGTGTGAATGACCCAATTAAGTTCGTTCTCAAGGAGGCTAGTGTGTTATGTGTGTAATGATATGGATTAATTTGTGATTATATTTTAAAAAGAAGAATAGAAAGGGGATTAGAAGAGAGTGACGGTTATGAAGACGGATTAAACTAAGTCTAAAAAGGTGTACACGTAAAGTCGTAAAAACCACCAAAATTAAAATTTTAACCTAAAAATTTCAAAAAATTACCAAAAATCCCTAATAATATTCTAAGAGTTTACAAAAAATTAAAACTTGCAAAAACCTTTTAATTAATTAGATAATGACTTTTTAATGCTAATTAAAGCCCTAAAAATCAAAATTAATTATTAAAAAGCCCTAAACAAGATTTTCAAGTTTGTAAACCTCAAAAATACTCTAATTAAGCTAAAAACTATTTTTCAAAATTTTAAAACCAATTAAAACTATTTTTAAACAATTAAAAACTCCTAAAATAAATTAAATCTTAAATTAATTATAGAAAATAATTAAAAGACCTAGAAAATATTTGGAAAGTTGCAAAAATCCTAATTAAGTATTTAGAACCTAGGAAAAATATAAAAACCTAGAAAATCAGACTTTTAATTTTTAATAATAAAATAATATTAAAATAATATTAAAAATCCAAAAATTATAAAAATTCTAAAAACTTGAAAACTAGCTTAATTTAACCTAAATAACTCAGAAATGAAAGTGAAATTACCTAAATACCCCTATTGGGCCTAGAAAATGGGCCAAACCCAAAACAGTCCCTTATTGGGCTCAATTAAGGCCCAATAAGAAAAATTGTTCAAATTAAGCTCAAAAAGCACAGGTTGACTCAAAATTTGATTTTAAACAACTTTTTCCAAAGGCCCAAAAGCTGAAAATGTGAAATAAGCTAACTTATAATAAGCAGCTTATTCTTAATGGGCTTTTTGGCCCATTAAGCCATAAGCTGATGCCATAAGCTAAAATTTAACACACAACCTTCTTTTGACCTAACAAAGACTTTTGCAAAAAGAAATTTCAAATAAGCCCACTCAATAAGCCAGAAACAAGTCACAAACTTATTCACAAAACGACAAAATAGTCGTTTTTATGATCTAGACCACCTCAGAAGCTGATTCAAGTTGCAAAATGTTCCTTTTGACAAAACTAAGCTTAAAAACCAAAGACCTTTCAAATAAGCACACTCAATAAGCTGGAAAATCAAATAAGCACTTATCTTAAAAGTCAAACAAGTTGGTTTTCTAGTAAAAAGTCAAAGTCAAAGTCTCATAAGCTCCAGTTCACTTAAATGGGTCAAATAATGAAGATCTATTACAAAAAATAAGTTGTTGCAAGTCAGAATAAGCTAGAATAGCTTATTGATAAGCTGATGACAAAATTGCACTAGCAGGGGCTAGTTTTGGATGTTGAGTAGTGGAAACTTTTTCCTGCTTGACTATTTTGACTTTTTGTCTTTAGTGACTTTTTCTTGGATTCAGATTTCACAAAGGCACCCAATTGATCTTTGGATCAAAAGGAGTCAATAACAATCAAAATAACACAATCACAAACACATGCAGTTTTCTACTTTTGCTGATGTATTTGACACACAAGCCAATTTCAACACCTCAAATCTTTCAAACAGGTTATGTTAACTTTGTTTAAACCACTTTTATCCCTAAGCATGCATACACACTAAGTGTTCCCAAAATCCTAGGTCAAAACAAGCAGAAACAAGGCCTATATAGCAGATTGATTGATTCAAGTGTTCAAACCCAAAAACTTGCAGCAAAACACTCTCAAACAAAGGTATAACAGATACAAAGCATAAACAACACTTTCCTTTAACACAAAAACAGATTACAAGCATAAACCAGTAGACCCAAACACCCCTTAAACTTTTTCAAATCAAAATTTTCAAAAGCAAAACAAGATTTCAGGCCAACCAAGCATCAATTAACACTAAAACAAGTCTAATAAACAGATTCAAGCAAGAACAAGCCACAAAATCCACAAGAACAACAGTTTCATACAAATATCACCAAAAATCACAATTTATGCAGATTTGGAGATTAAGTATGCAAACCTCATGGATGTACATCCACACCCACGAATTTTGAGCTTATGTGCTAGCAAGAACAAGCACAAGCTTCCACAAAAGCCTGCTAAGATTGAACAAGGGTTAAGCACAATAACATGAAAATCAGAAACTTCAAAAATCTTGATTGATGCAAACTTGTTACCCCACACTTGATTATCCCCAAGTTATAAGCCTCACCACACCTTAACCAACTCAGTTAGGATGCTATGATCAGCCCTATAGCCCAAGAATTCCAAGATTGGAACAAGACTTAGCAAAATATCAAGAAAATGAGGAAAATATGCAAACTTGTGCACACTCCTCTTTTGAAAACAGGTTTTAAACTTCAAAAGCAGTAAACTAAGAACATAAACAAGCAGAATAAAGATGGCACTTGGTCTTTCTTCAAAGCACTTAACTCAAATTCATTAATCAGAAAGAGGATTTAAAAGTGTTTGAACAAAGGAAATACCAAAAGCAAACGTCTCAATGAGACCTAAGGGCTTTATATATAGCCTTACATGTCCTAGAAAGCTGAAGAAATAAGTAAAACCCTAATACATGAAGTTCCTAATGTGCCCTTGGGATTTGAATATCTTCAAGATCATGTGATGTCTTCTTGGCTGTATATGTGAGTTGGCAAGTGTAGAATTTGATCAATGGCCCATAATAAGCTTAAGTTTGAAGCAAGGATGTGGGGCGTTGGATGGCTGTCCTGTTTTGTCATCTTCTCCAAGGGGTAGAAAGCAGGGTAAAACATGTGACAAAGGAATGATGTGGCAAGCTGTTTGTGAGTTTGGTTGTGATTAGGGAGACCCTAATTATAATTCTGGAGGTTACTGGGTGCTAATTACAAACGGATTAAGAAAACCCAAATTTGTTCTTATGATGAATAGTGCATGTTTTGATCCAGATTAAGGTTTGAATGGGGGGTTTAGCGCGTGTTTTTGTAACTAATATTAATTAGTTATAATCTGGTTAAGTGGAAAGCTGAGGTGGAGCAATGGTGTAATGGGATTGGTGGGATTTAGTGAGTGGGACACATGGCAGCTTGGGAGTGGACTAGGTAAGTTTGGTGTCTGGCCAGTTTAAACCCTTTGTTTTCCTTCTTCTTGTCTTTTCACTTATAACTCTATCAACGCCCACTTTCTTCCTTGTCAACTTTTGCCTTTTTACACTTCTGGCCCAAAAACTTTTGCAAAGTGAAATCAGGGGTAATTCTTGCCATATTTGAATTCTTCAAGGGCTGAATTGGTATTTTCTTCAATGATAATGGTCTAGACTTGCAATATTGATAATTTGGAGGACTGAAATTGCCAAGTCTTGATGATTGAGGGACCATTTTTGCCAATTGTTGAAAGTTGAGGGTCCTTTTTGTAATTTTGGATTTTTCAAAGGACCAAACTTGTCATTTCTTGTACTTTGAATGACTTCATGATGTATTTGACTTTGTGGATGATATTGATTGACAATTTAGCTTTGTTGAGGGGCTAAACTTGCCAATTCTTCAAAGTTAAGGGTCCTTTTTGTAATTTTGACAAACTTTAGGGACCAAACTTGTAATTATGAGGATACAAGGGTATAAAGTGTCAATTCTTCATAATTGGAGGACCCTTCTTCATAATTCTTCAAATCTTCAAGGGTTGATCTTGGGAAAGTCTTTACTAGGGCTTGGTTCATTGTGCGGCTTCGTTTCCCGTGTTCGTTTTTGTATGATTCTTGTGATCTTTTGTCATTATCTCAATATCCGTACCTAAAATACACAAGCAACAAACACAAGCATATATTTGGGTATTTTGATGATATTTAATGCATTTTAAGCCCTATTTGGAAGATGAGACTATGTATAAAAGCAGTCTCATCACTCCCCCATACTAAACCATTGCCGTGCCCTCACGCAATGCTAGAATAAAGTATCAAAGCATCTCCAAAATTCATTTTATTCACTTTATTGAACGATAAACTAGCTATACTACTACTATTACTACTACTTGTGTTATAGACATAATGTATGATTTTCATCGCAAAATGGGACGTTTAGGTTCATAGAACAAGAACACGTGAATGCTTCGTTAGAAATAATTTCAGCGTCCTCGATTTTCACTCCAATTCCATGCTAAGCGTGCAACGAGATCATTGTCATTATAAGTTAGTAATGCTAACACTACTCATATGCCCTAATCACGTACTTATCCTCCCATTATTCCTAAGTTGTATCTCTTATATTTTATTTTGTCTTGAATGTTTCACGAGGATACATTGTTTGACTTATGCGATAATAGAGATTTAGGTCTAAAAATAGAGTCCTAACGGTGTAACTAAGACCATCAAATCAATAACCCCTCCTAATAGACGACGATGTTAAAAAATTAAGTTGACAAGAAGAATCGATAAACACGGTTTTATAACGGTTTTGAACATGAGACTTATTACCAAGACTTTTATACGCCCCCTAACGGAAGGGCCTTATTATCTTTGGTTTACCTCCATCTTTTATTCAACTTCGCCATGAAGCTTTTATTATGACTTCGGTCTTGCCTTGCCTTTTATTATCCGCCTCATCGGTGGTTTTATTAGCCAAAGACTTATATCCTCACGCTAAGGCGAATTTTGGATCTTTAAAGCTTCGAAGATTAAGGCTTGATTCACTTTCAATTTTTGCATAGATTTTAGGCCTTGTGGGGTTTCAAATTGTTTGCTTGATTTAGGTGAGCACTTGAAATCTTATTATTGGGTGAAGCTTTCGATTATTCGGGTGCCAATACTTCAAAACCGTGACGCTGGCGATACCTTAATGTCTTCCCAATTTAATTACACGGAAGCTACTAGAAAAGACTAGAAACCCAACAATCCCAACTAAACCGCTAAGTCAATATTTATTAAGCAAAAATATTTACATGCGAAGGGAGAATAAGCAAACAACGAGAACACATGAGTTTTTGAAAGAATACGAGTATTCTACGTTTAGCATAGTAACTTATAATTAACTCTATCATTTCTCGTCCTCATTTAAGAGACTTAGCCTAATGTGTAGTTAAGGAATCAAAGCTAAGTGCTCAACACGCACGGTCGAGTCAAAAATTGCTCTTATTCTCGCCATCGGAAAATCTACATTCGTGTCTTCAAACACTTATAAAACATGAGAAAAATTTAAAATTTGGCCATTTTTAGCCTTATTTTGCAACAAAACGATAAACAAAACAAAAAACTTTGGAAAGCGTGAAGGTTTGGCAAGGCAAGTATCTATTCACCCCCCCATACTAAAGTTAAACATTGTCCTCAATGTTTCGATTCTAGGGGTGCAAACACCCCCATACTAGAGACGTAGTCGAATGCCTAATCTAGCATGGAAAGGGTGTAACCAATAAGTAATAGCCGTTTATGAAGTGTGCTAAAAACCTAAGGTTAGAACATCAAAAGGATATATCATGGATATTGAGAAATGTCTCCAAAGCAAACGATCGAGTGCTCCCATAAAACGAACACGAGAGGCTCCAATCGTGAAGATCATGATCTAAAAACCACATATCACAAACAACCACGGAACAAAGGTTGGAAGGGCACAAATCCCCACACGTAAGCTACATTAGACTAAGAAAGCGATAATATGTACATAGGATAAGCATGGGATTCCCCCACGAGGCTCCTCGTTTTTTATTACCGAGTCATGAGCTCGACTCGATCCCCTCAATACTAATTATCATTGGGGAAGGTGACTTGGTCGAGGTAGTTCAAGGATGTAACTTCCCCACCAAAGTAGTGCTTCAACCTATGTCCATTCACCTTGAAGTTAGGACCATCATCTTGAGCTAGCTCGATGGTCCCATAAGGAAACACTTGAGTCACGGTGAATGGACCGGACCAACGGGATTTCAATTTACCGGAAAAAATTTTCAATCTTGAATTAAAAAGCAATACTTGATCCCCAATGTTAAAAACCCGGTTTTTAATTTTTGAATCATGCAACTTTTTAGTTTTCTCTTTGTAAATCAATGAATTTTCATAAGCAATGTCTCTCAATTCATCCAATTCATTTAATTGCATTTTCCGGTGTTTTCCCGCGGTCTCCATGTCATCATTACAATGCTTTAGGGCCCAATAAGCCTTGTGTTCTAACTCGATAGGCAAATGACAATTCTTTCCATACACAAGCTTATAGGGAGTGCACCCAATGGGTGTCTTATGAGCGGTCCTAAAGGCCCATAAAGCATCGTCTAACTTATCCGACCAAGATTGTCGGTTTTCTCCTACGGATCTCTCCAAGATCCTCTTCAATGCTCGGTTTGAAACCTCGACTTGCCCACTCGTTTGTGGGTGATAAGCCGTAGAAAGACGATGTGTAACCCCATATTTCATTAGAACCCTTTCGAATTGGTCATTACAAAAATGGGTTCCACGATCGCTTATGATCGCACGAGGGGTTCCAAACCTAGCAAACAAACTTTTCAAGAACTTAACTACCACACGAGCATCATTAGTGGGCAAGGCCTTCGCCTCCACCCACTTAGATAGGTAGTCAACCGCAACAAGGATGTACTTATTACCACGAGATGATGGGAACGGCCCCATAAAGTCTATACCCCAAACGTCAAAGATCTCACATACTTGAATGATATTTTGTGGCATTTCATCTTTTTGTGAGGCTTTTCCTTGTCGTTGGCATGCATCACAAGACTTCACAAGAATTTGTGCATCTCGGTAAATAGTAGGCCAAAAGAAGCCGGCATCAAACACCTTCTTAGCCGTGAGATTAGCACCGTGGTGACCACCCGTGGGTCCCTCATGGCAAGCTCTAAGGATGTTAAAAGCTTCGGTGCCAAATACACAACGTCGGATGATTTGATCCGCACAAGTTCGAAACAAGTAAGGGTCGTTCCAAAAATAGAACTTGACGTCACGAAAGAATTTTCGTTTTTCTTGAGTCGTCATACCCTTAACGATGAAGTTAGCCGCATGGTAATTTGCAAAATCCGCAAACCATGGGGTAGAAGAATCAAGCTTAGAATTCACTACACCAAGTGTCTCGAGCGGAAATGTTTCGGTGATTTCCTTAGGCTCGTAAACACTTTGGTGAGGATCTTCCAAACGAGAGAGATGATCGGCCGCTAGATTCTCGGCTCCTTTTTTGTCAACGATGGTGTGATCAAATTCTTGAAGGAGGAGAATCCAACGAAGTAATCTCGGCTTAGCATCTTGCTTTGCCATGAGATACTTAATAGCCGAATGGTCCGTATACACTATGCATTTCGTCAAGACGAGATAAGGTCGGAATTTCTCAAATGCATACACCACGGCAAGGAACTCCTTTTCCGTTGTAGTGTATTTAAGTTGAGCCTCGGTCATCGTCTTGCTAGCATAGTGAATAGGCAAGAAGTGCTTATCATGACGTTGCCTCAAAACGGCCCCAATAGCGTAATCACTTGCATCACACATAAGTTCAAAGGGGAGGTTCCAATTTGGAGCAACAAGAATGGGAGCTTCGGTAAGTTTCCTCTTAAGGATCTCAAAGGCTCGTACACAATCTTCGTCAAAGACAAAACACGCCTCTTTTTCAAGAAGATGTGTAATGGGTCGAGAAATCTTCGAGAAATCCTTGATGAATCGTCGATAAAAGCCCGCGTGGCCTAGGAAACTCCTAACTCCCTTGACGGTTTTGGGATGAGGTAATTTGGCGATGACGTCTACCTTAGCTTGATCTACCTCAATCCCCGCTTTCGAGACCTTGTGCCCTAAGACGATTCCACTTTTAACCATAAAATGACATTTTTCCCAACTGAGCACAAGGTTGGTTTCCTCACAACGTTTTAACATTCTCTCAAGGTTCGACAAACACGAAGTAAAGGAATCACCAAACACGGAAAAGTCATCCATGAAGACTTCCATCGTCTTCTCGATCATATCATGAAAAATAGCCATCATGAATCGTTGGAAAGTTCCCGGTGCATTGCAAAGTCCGAATGGCATTCTACGATAGGCAAACGTTCCATATGGACACGTAAACGTAGTTTTTTCTTGATCACGAGGATCGATGGGAATTTGGAAGTAACCGGAAAAACCATCTAAAAAGCAATAGAAATCGTTTCCCGCAAGACGCTCCAACATTTGGTCCATGAAGGGTAAGGGAAAATGGTCTTTTCGAGTGGCTTCATTCAACTTACGATAGTCAATGCACACTCTCCATCCAGTCACGAGTCTAGTGGGAATCAACTCGTTGGCATCGTTTGGCACAACGGTCATCCCTCCCTTTTTAGGGACACAATGGATAGGACTCACCCAAGGGCTATCGGAAATAGGGTAAATCATTCCTGCGTCAAGGAGTTTAAGGACCTCCTTTTTGATGACGTCGTGGATTTTAGGATTCACCCTCCTTTGACTTTGGATTGTTGGCTTGAAATCTTCCTCCATTAAGATTTTGTGGGTACAAAACTTGGGATCGATCCCCTTAATGTCGGATAACTTCCACGCAATCGCCCCTTTGTAAGCCTTTAGAACATCGACAAGTGCGGTTTTTTTATCATTCGAAAGATCCTTCGCAATAATAACCGGCAACTTGTCGTCCTCCTCCAAATAGACATATTCGAGGTGAGGAGGTAAATCTTTCAACTCGAGAATAGGTGGTTCCTCAAGTGAAGATTTGGGCTCGACACTCATAACCTACTCGGGTGGAGGAAATGGGAAATCGTTAAGAAAATCCTTGATAATCGAGAAGTCCTCATCGTTGTCGAGGTCTTCGTCACAAGTACGTGGAACATTGCATTCTTCCAACGTAAAACCACCACCTTCAAATGGAGTGAAGGTTGGTGTCGAATTATCAAGAATTGGATCCAACATAGTGGGATTGCCACTAGTTTCTTCATCACCAAAACCTAGAACTTCTTGTGAAAATTCCTCGCAAACCACGTCGATCATATCAACGAGGTTTATGGTTGCAACGGAATAAACATGAGAAATTTGAGAGTTTTGAGTTGCGTTTATAACAAGTTCCTCGTCGTTGAAACGTAAGGTGATCTTTCTAGCATGCACATCGATCAAAGCCATAGACGTATCTAAAAACGAACGACCTAAAATGAGAGGAACTTGAGGATCCGTGGGGATATCAACAACAATGAAGTCTACGGGATAGTAGAACTTCCCCACTTTCACAAAAACGTCTTCCGCCAAACCACATGCGGGAATTGTGGAATGGTCGGCCAACTCGATAGACATTAGTGAAGGAGTAAGATTAGGAAGATTGAGCGACTTGAAGATTGCAAGTGGCATCAAGTTAATGCTAGCACCAAGATCGGCCAAGGCGAAGCATTCTTCCATGTCTTGGATTGCACAAGGGATCAAAAATTTACCGGGATCACCGACTTTTTGAGGTATGCGATTAAGATAAACCGACGAACAACTAGACAATTGGTGCAATTTCTCCTTGTTGTTCAACATACTCTTAAAGTTAGCGGCAAATCGAGGCATCATGACCAAAGCATCGGCGAAACTCACATTAAGGTGCAAATCACGAAACATTTTCATAAAAATCTCAAATTGGTAATTGTCGCGCTCTTGACGTTTCTCCTTCCTAAGTCTCGATGGATAGGGCAAAGGTGGTGTGGGTTGAGGCATAGTAGGCATAGCCTTTGGAATCTCGGGTTCCAATGATGGTAATGGGTCAACCGTAGGTGTGGTATGAGCGGTACTTCGTGGGATCGGGACATGCTCCTTTTGGACCACCACCTCGGGTTCTTCCTCAATTGCTTCCTCCGTAGGAGCAATTGGTTGAGGAATCGGCTCCTTAAGTGTCTTACCACTACGTGTGGTAATCACTTTCATCTCACCCTTAGGGTTGGATATGGTGTTGCTAGGAAGACCACTTGACGACGGTTTACACATTATTGCCTCAAACATAGACGAGATTTTATCTTCAAAATTAGATTGCCTCAATACGGCTTCGGTTTGCCTTTTCTCGGCCTTAAGCATCTCTTGTTTAATCTCATGTTGCCCTTGTTCCATTTTTTGTTGGTTTTGTTGCAACCTAGTGACATTTCCTTCCATCTTGTTGGTGTGGATTTTAAGTTCATTGGCTAACTCATTTTTCAACTCTTTCTTCAAGTCGTTTTTAAACTCGGATCTTAGGCTAATGATTTCTCTTTGTATGTTGTCAAACCTAGCATCATTACGACTAGCATATTCAACAAACTCACTTGGAAGATCTTTCAATGTTTGCAAACTTTTGTTGTTATTTTGAAAATCATTTTTGTTTGAAACTTGATTATTAGCCCCTTGATTCCCATAGTTTCCCTTGTTGTAATTGTTCTTAAAACCAACTTGATTGTTGCGATAGTTGTTAGCATTTTGATTTGTTCCAAAACCCGGTGGAGTCATTTGATTAGAGCGGGAAACTTGACCGTTTTGGTTGTAATTTCCCGTGGTCGCGAAGGCACTCGAAGTGTTACCACCGTTGGTAATGCACTCGGAGAAATCATGACCTCCACCACAATACATGCAAGAAACCTCAACCGCTTTAGCCGTAGCGGGAGCACTTGGTTCACCAACTTTAAACTCAATCAAAAGTCCTTTCAACTTATCAAAAATCTTGTTTTCCAAGTTTGCCTCAATTTGGCAAGCATCGATGGTATTAGACAAAGAAGGTGAAGCCGAAGACGAAGCCTTACGAACACTAGACGTGCTACGAGGACTATACACCTTAGATCTATTTTCAATTATCACCAAAGCTTCCTCAACCGTTTTACACAAAAAATTACCACCCGCGGCGGCATTCAAATAATCCCTTTCATGATCATTAAGTCCATTGTAAAACGTGTCAATTTGATGCAAATCGGAAAAACCGTGATGAGGACATTCATGTAACATTTCCTTAAACCTATTCCAAGCCGTTGAAAAACTTTCATTAAATTCTTGTGAAAACTTTGAAATCTCGTTTTTCAAGTGCGTAGTCTTAGAGGGCGGAAAAAATTGGTTCACAAACTTAGACACGAGATCCTTCCACGTCAATATAGAATTGGGTGGCTCTTTCTCTAACCAAATTTTTGCGGGCCCCGCTAAGGAATACGGAAAAAGCATCATCTTAATCGAGTCGTTAGAGACATCCTTAAACTTGCAAGTAGCGGTAAGACGATTGAATTGGTGGATATGGTTGTGAGGATTGTCCTTCTCATCACCACGGAATTTGTTGTTTTGAATCATGGACAACAAACCCGTCTTAACCTCAAAATTCTCCGCAAGGATAGCGGGAATCACAATAGCCTCTCCATAACCCTCGGTGGGTGCTTGAAGTAACTCCATCATAGTTCGATTCGCCATGGTTGGTGCTTCTCTTACAATGGGTTCGTCAATAGGAGACTCCTCACTAGAATTGTTGGGAGTGGGAGTTTTGTTCTTTCGTTTACGAGCACGTCTTGCTTGATTTCGAGTTAGCATAAACGTCACGTACAACGAGGGGATGAGCAAAGAATATTCTTTTTGGTGTTTTGTACTTTTTCAATTTTTTTGTGGTTTTTGATTGTATTAACCTTTTTGGAGCTTGGTGAAATGTATTAGGTAGACAAAAAGTCCACAAATCTCCTCCTTAATCAAATATCTTGATTAACGAAGCCTCAAGGAATGAAAACGAACACGTGGAGTGAACGCCTTCGATGACTTTAGAACGATGGTGGAACACCAAATCGTTCAAGAGGGTTTAATCAATAGAAACCAAGAAAATATATATGATACTTAGTAATACTTTGGGCGGCAAAACCCTCGATTCACTCTCACAATCAAATACTCACAAGCAAGCGGGGAAACGAGGCGGCGCGAAGCACTTAAGAGCCTTTTTCCTTAGGATATATTTTATAATATCCGCCTTATACCCACCTTATAGTTTGTATTTTCAAGATTAAGCTTCACGAAAGTATTTATCTATTTTTGCCTTTTTCTTTGGTTTGAGATTCGAATACAATGATTGGGTAATGACCTCCCAAGTCAAGGTTGTGATTTCTCACGTATTTGGAGTACTTGTGTATTTATTGTTCTACGTATACAATATAGTAATAATATTCACACAAAAACCGAAAAACGATAATACGTATTAGTAGAGTGCTACTAATACAAATACTAATTATGGTTAGTATAAAAACAACAATGCCAAATCAAAACACAACACGCCTCCCCGGCAGCGGCGCCAAAATGATGGTTGAGTTTTTACCACCCTTTAGGAAAAGAGCAATAAATAGGGCAAGTGAGCACGACGATTTAGGAAAACCGTGTGTGAATGACCCAATTAAGTTCGTTCTCAAGGAGGCTAGTGTGTTATGTGTGTAATGATATGGATTAATTTGTGATTATATTTGAAAAAGAAGAATAGAAAGGGGATTAGAAGAGAGTGACGGTTATGAAGACGGATTAAACTAAGTCTAAAAAGGTGTACACGTAAAGTCGTAAAAACCACCAAAATTAAAATTTTAACCTAAAAATTTATAAAAATTACCAAAAATCCCTAATAATATTCTAAGAGTTTACAAAAAATCAAAACTTGCAAAAACCTTTTAATTAATTAGATAATGACTTTTTAATGCTAATTAAAGCCCTAAAAATCAAAATTAATTATTAAAAAGCCCTAAACAAGATTTTCAAGTTTGTAAACCTCAAAAATACTCTAATTAAGCTAAAAACTATTTTTCAAAATTTTAAAACCAATTAAAACTATTTTTAAACAATTAAAAACTCCTAAAATCAATTAAATCTTAAATTTATTATAGAAAATAATTAAAAGACCTAGAAAATAATTGGAAAGTTGCAAAAATCCTAATTAAGTATTTAGAACCTAGGAAAAATATAAAAACCTAGAAAATCAGACTTTTAATTTTTAATAATAAAATAATATTAAAATAATATTAAAAATCCAAAAATTATAAAAAATTCTAAAAACTTGCAAACTAGCTTAATTTAACCTAAATAACTCAGAAATGAAAGTGAAATTACCTAAATACCCCTATTGGGCCTAGAAAATGGGCCAAACCCAAAACAGTCCCTTATTGGGCTCAATTAAGGCCCAATAAGAAAAATTGTTCAAATTAAGCTCAAAAAGCACAGGTTGACTCAAAATTTGATTTTAAACAACTTTTTCCAAAGGCCCAAAAGCTGAAAATGTGAAATAAGCTAACTTATAATAAGCAGCTTATTCTTAATGGGCTTTTTGGCCCATTAAGCCATAAGCTGATGCCATAAGCTAAAATTTAACACACAACCTTCTTTTGACCTAACAAAGACTTTTGCAAAAAGAAATTTCAAATAAGCCCACTCAATAAGCCAGAAACAAGTCACAAACTTATTCACAAAACGACAAAATAGTCGTTTTTATGATCTAGACCACCTCAGAAGCTGATTCAAGTTGCAAAATGTTCCTTTTGACAAAACTAAGCTTAAAAACCAAAGACCTTTCAAATAAGCACACTCAATAAGCTGGAAAATCAAATAAGCACTTATCTTAAAAGTCAAACAAGTTGGTTTTCTAGTAAAAAGTCAAAGTCAAAGTCTCATAAGCTCCAGTTCACTTAAATGGGTCAAATAATGAAGATCTATTACAAAAAATAAGTTGTTGCAAGTCAGAATAAGCTAGAATAGCTTATTGATAAGCTGATGACAAAATTGCACTAGCAGGGGCTAGTTTTGGATGTTGAGCAGTGGAAACTTTTTCCACTGCTTGACTATTTTGACTTTTTGTCTTTAGTGACTTTTTCTTGGATTCAGATTTCACAAAGGCACCCAATTGATCTTTGGATCAAAAGGAGTCAATAACAATCAAAATAACACAATCACAAACACCCAATTGAGACAGTTTAATCAATTAATCACCAGACATTGCACAGACATGAACAATAAGCAGTTTAGCATTCAAGAGCAGTTTTAGCACAAATCAGCCAACCAAATTCAACCAAATGCACACAAAAGCTATAATAAACTCCAATAAGCAAGTCTAAACAGGTTTCATGCACTGGTTCAAAGAATTAAGCAAGATTCAAGCAATGAAAGTTACTGATGAACACTAACACATGCAGTTTTCTACTTTTGCTGATGTATTTGACACACAAGCCAATTTCAACACCTCAAATCTTTCAAACAGGTTATGTTAACTTTGTTTAAACCACTTTTATCCCTAAGCATGCATACACACTAAGTGTTCCCAAAATCCTAGGTCAAAACAAGCAGAAACAAGGCCTATATAGCAGATTGATTGATTCAAGTGTTCAAACCCAAAAACTTGCAGCAAAACACTCTCAAACAAAGGTATAGCAGATACAAAGCATAAACAACACTTTCCCTTAACACAAAAACAGATTACAAGCATAAACCAGTAGACCCAAACACCCCTTAAACTTTTTCAAATCAAAATTTTCAAAAGCAAAACAAGATTTCAGGCCAACCAAGCATCAATTAACACTAAAACAAGTCTAATAAACAGATTCAAGCAAGAACAAGCCACAAAATCCACAAGAACAACAGTTTCATACAAATATCACCAAAAATCACAATTTATGCAGATTTGGAGATTAAGTATGCAAACCTCATGGATGTACATCCACACCCACGAATTTTGAGCTTATGTGCTAGCAAGAACAAGCACAAGCTTCCACAAAAGCCTGCTAAGATTGAACAAGGGTTAAGCACAATAACATGAAAATCAGAAACTTCAAAAATCTTGATTGATGCAAACTTGTTACCCCATACTTGATTATCCCCAAGTTGTAAGCCTCACCACACCTTAACCAACTCAGTTAGGATGCTATGATCAGCCCTATAGCCCAAGAATTCCAATATTGGAACAAGACTTAGCAAAATATCAAGAAAATGAGGAAAATATGCAAACTTGTGCACACTCCTCTTTTGAAAACAGGTTTTAAACTTCAAAAGCAGTAAACTAAGAACATAAACAAGCAGAATAAAGATGGCACTTGGTCTTTCTTCAAAGCACTTAACTCAAATTCATTAATCAGAAAGAGGATTTACAAGTGTTTGAACAAAGGAAAAACCAAAAGCAAACGTCTCAATGAGACCTAAGGGCTTTATATATAGCCTTACATGTCCTAGAAAGCTGAAGAAATAAGTAAAACCCTAATACATGAAGTTCCTAATGTGCCCTTGGGATTTGAATATCTTCAAGATCATGTGATGTCTTCTTGGCTGTATATGTGAGTTGGCAAGTGTAGAATTTGATCAATGGCCCATAATAAGCTTAAGTTTGAAGCAAGGATGTGGGGCGTTGGATGGCTGTCCTGTTTTGTCATCTTCTCCAAGGGGTAGAAAGCAGGGTAAAACATGTGACAAAGGAATGATGTGGCAAGCTGTTTGTGAGTTTGGTTGTGATTAGGGAGACCCTAATTATAATTCTGGAGGTTACTGGGTGCTAATTACAAACGGATTAAGAAAACCCAAATTTGTTCTTATGATGAATAGTGCATGTTTTGATCCAGATTAAGGTTTGAATGGGGTGTTTAGCGCGTGTTTTTGTAACTAATATTAATTAGTTATAATCTGGTTAAGTGGAAAGCTGAGGTGGAGCAATGGTGTAATGGGATTTGTGGGATTTAGTGAGTGGGACACATGGCAGCTTGGGAGTGGACTAGGTAAGTTTGGTGTCTGGCCAGTTTAAACCCTTTGTTTTCCTTCTTCTTGTCTTTTCACTTATAACTCTATCAACGCCCACTTTCTTCCTTGTCAACTTTTGCCTTTTTACACTTCTGGCCCAAAAACTTTTGCAAAGTGAAATCAGGGGTAATTCTTGCCATATTTGAATTCTTCAAGGGCTGAATTGGTATTTTCTTCAATGATAATGGTCTAGACTTGCAATATTGATAATTTGGAGGACTGAAATTGCCAAGTCTTGATGATTGAGGGACCATTTTTGCCAATTGTTGAAAGTTGAGGGTCCTTTTTGTAATTTTGGATTTTTCAAAGGACCAAACTTGTCATTTCTTGTACTTTGAATGACTTCATGATGTATTTGACTTTGTGGATGATATTGATTGACAATTTAGCTTTGTTGAGGGGCTAAACTTGCCAATTCTTCAAAGTTAAGGGTCCTTTTTGTAATTTTGACAAACTTTAGGGACCAAACTTGTAATTATGAGGATACAAGGGTATAAAGTGTCAATTCTTCATAATTGGAGGACCCTTCTTCATAATTCTTCAAATCTTCAAGGGTTGATCTTGGGAAAGTCTTTACTAGGGCTTGGTTCATTGTGCGGCTTCGTTTCCCGTGTTTGTTTTTGTATGATTCTTGTGATCTTTTGTCATTATCTCAATATTCGTACCTAAAATACACAAGCAACAAACACAAGCATATATTTGGGTATTTTGATGATATTTAATGCATTTTAAGCCCTATTTGGAAGATGAGACTATGTATAAAAGCAGTCTCATCACTGCCACTCTTGTGTATTGTGATAATGTTAGTGCGGTTTATTTGTCGGTTAATCCTGTGCAACATCAACGAACCAAACACATTGAGATTGATATTCATTTTGTTCGTGATATGGTTGCTATGGGTCATGTGCATGTTCTTCATGTTCCATCTCGTTACCAATATGCAGGTATCTTTACCAAAGGTCTTCCTTCGACATTATTTGAAGAATTTCACACCAGTTTGAGTGTTCGATTGCCTACCGCTCAAACTGCGGGGGAGTGTTAGTTGGTATGTTGGCCCATTGTGTTCAGTCTTTAGCCCAATTGTGTTATTCTAGATCATTCCTATGTGCTTATATATTGGGATACTTTTATTTAATAATGAATGGAAAATTACCAATTCAACAAAACGTACAAGAACTATGCAAACGTAAAAAAGCGTATAAAAGCGTACGAAAATGTACGTAAAAGGAAGAAAACATAAAAAGGTGAGACAAAACGTGCAAAAAGGAGACGAAAACGAAAGAAAACGGAAAAAAATCTATGAAACTGGATGAACTCTTATAAAAACGTAAGAAAACGGACGAAACAAAAGATAGCGTACAAAACGTGAGGAAACGTACGAAAACGAATGTAAATGCGCGAGAACGTATGAAAGCGGATGAAAATGTAAGAAAGCGGATGAAAATGTAAGAAAGCGGATGAAAACGTCAAATCAGATAAAAAGTATGAAAACATAGAAAATGGACAAAACGTAAAAAAAACATTCAAAAACGGACGAAAATATACAAAGATACTAGTGAAAAACATATAGAAAAAAGTAGGAAGAAGTACTTTAATAGTATAAAAAAAATATTATTTTTTTCGCAGATGAAAAATTTAGATACACATCTATTTTTCAGATATAATGTGGAGACGAATACAAAAATACTAATTAAGTTACGTACTTAAACTCAAATAAAGTAAAAGAAATCAAAGTTATTAAGCGAAGATGACTATGTAACTACGTGTGGTTTGTGATATGTGTGTAAACACACATCTTTTCTACCACTTAATTACGATAATAACCGGACCAAAACATGTATTTTATGTCTTTTATGTCGGAATTATGCGTGGTTTGTGTTTTTGTTGTGATTTAGGACGAAAAGGTGAAAAGTGGAGAAAACACGGACATTCACGGGCATTTACGGACTTTTATTGAAGAAAAAGATGAAAGACGAAGTCAAGAAGTCAAGAGTGCAAAAGAACGAAAGTCCAAGACCAATTCTGAAGATTTATCGAAGAAAAAGTCAAAAGACGGAAGTTTATCAAAAGCCGAAGAATTCAAGTCTATTTTATTGAAGAATTTAAAGACGAGTTCAAAGAAATCCCGAAGCCAAAAGTCCTTTAAGTCCAAGTTTAAAGAAGATTAGAAGAAAAGGACTAATGATGCAATTAATGAAGATTAAAAGAAGGAGGGACTTAATCTCGCAATGAAGAAGAAATGAAAGAGGGGAGGAAGCTTCCTAATCCTCCCCTATATATAGATTAGGATAATTATTGTTTTTCTTGTTGGCTAAATTGACAAATTAGCTCTTCCACCATTTACTTACCTTGCACCTTTAATTTCCTTGTCATTTAAATACTTGTCAATTTAATTACCTTGTCTTGCACATTAAATTCCTTTAATTTCAAGTAATTTTTCATTTAATCTTTGTCAATCTTTACTTTATCTTGTTAATCTCTCATCTACCTTTCTTAATCTTTGATTTTTATGTTTATGTTTGTGTTCATGTTCATGTTCTTTATTTTGATCAAATGGGTTTTTGATTATTGTGGTTAAAGTTGTTTGTTTTATTGATTTAAATTGTTTGATTATGTTTACTGTTGCTTCGTTAATAGTTTAATTTAATCTTTGTGTTGATTTTGGTTGAATTTGTGTTAGATCGTGTTTACTTTGATCCCCTTGTTCTTCGGGGTTGTTTGTTTCTGTGTCTGAGATTCTCAGGTAAAACTTCCGGATCAACGCCAAGACTTCCGAGCCAAGAGTGTTTCATTCGGAACTAGAGAAGTTCCGGATCAAGAAGGTTCATTCGGAACTTTAAAAGTTCCGAGTCAAGCTAAAACTTCCGAACCAAGACGTTCATCCGGAAAAGTTCCGAGTCAAGGTTTGTCTTCCGAATCAAGCTTCATCCGGAAATCTTCCGAACCAAGTTCCGGACAAAAAACTTCCGGATCAACACAAAAGTTCCGGGTCAGCACATTCATTCGGAACTTTAGAAGTTCCGAACGAAACTTCCGAGTCAAGACTTCCGAGTCAAGACTTCCGGACAAAATCTTCCGGATCAATTCTTCCGAACCAAAGTTCCGGGTCAAGAGGTTCATTCGGAACTCAAAAAGTTCCAGATCAATCTAAAGTTCCGAATCAAGGTTTTGGGGTTTGGGAAGTTTCGACTCAAGATTGTTTCACTCGGAACTCAAAAGTTCTGAGTCAAGGCAGTTCATTCGGAAGATTTGAACTTCCGAATCAAGGGTTTCTTGTGAGGTTCTTTTTGTCTTTTTCTTTTTAAATTTCTGTCTTTTATTTTTAAGTTTATTTTTCCCGCCTTTTTATTTAGTTGCACTTTAAGATTATTTGCCCTAGCTTTATTTTAGTCTTGCCTTAGCTTAAGTTTTAGTTGCGTTTTAAGTTTGCCTTAGATAGATTTAAGTTTGCGTTATTTACTTTAGTGCCTTTTAATTTCAGTCACGTTTTTAAATACTTGCACCATTATTTTAATTAGACTTAGATTTACTTTCAAGTCATTTACTTTAAAGTTTCGCACTTTTAATTTTAAAAACTACAACGACACATCTTTGTTCCACCAAAATAAAACTGAGTCACATAGAGAACCTAGATCAATTCGATTAGACACACGACAAAGAACTTTAATATTTTTATACGGGCCAAAAGCCTTGTATCAAATGGCGCCGCTGCCGGCTCTTTTCGTAAAGATTAACGGTTTTCTGTGAGAGACGCGTTGCTTTTTGGGATCCGTTCACTTGTGAGCGTTATTTTTCTTGCCTAAAAAATTCAAAAAATCATAAAAATTAAAAACTGATAAAAAACCATAAAAATTAAAAATTTCAAAAATCCAAAAAGATTTTATCTTTATTGTGTATATATATTGTCTTTGTGTTTGGTTTTGTTTTCTTTTGCATTTTCAGGTGTATGCGTACTAGATCTTCTAATTATCAAGAGCCCGAACCTCAAGAATATTTAGCTATGTCAGGTGTCAACAACAACATTCCACCGCACCTCAATAATAATAATAATAACAACAATGTTCTTCCACAGCCCGATCTTCGGACCATGGAGGAACTTTGTCAACCTACAATGTTTGGACGAGGAGGACCGATTGCGCCGATGCAAATCAACGCTCCTGAGTTTTCGTTGAAGCACCACATGATTCAGCAAGTACAAACAAACCCATTCCGTGCATTGCCTGATGATGATGCCAACAAACACCTCGACAAGTTCATTACAATCACCCAAAGCATGAAGTTGGCCGGTGCCACAATGGATGAACTTCGCCTACAACTCTTTCCACACACTTTATTACATCATGCCGAGAAATGGTTTGATCGTCTCCCGAAGAATTCAATTCACACTTGGGAAGACATGACTCAACGCTTTTTGTCGCGCTACTTTCCACCATCCATGGTCACGAGCCTTCGCAATCAGATCAGCGGTTTCATGCAAGACCCTGATGAATCTCTTTTTGACGCTTGGGAGAGATATAATGTCTTGATCGATAGATGTCCAAACCACAACATGCTCCCTGTGACCTTAATCGATACTTTATACAACGGATTGACTTTTCGAGATCGTGATACGATTAATGCAGCCGCCGGTGGCACATTCATGAAAAGGAGACCCGAGGAGTGTAGAGAGTTAATTGAGAACATGACTACTCACCACAAAAACTGGGATTCCTCTTCTTCTTCAAGGAACAACCCGAGAGTCAATGTTTCCTCCACCTCAGCAAACCCTGAGATGACCGAACTCACCCACATGATGACCGAAATGAGCAAAAGTATTACGCTTCTCGCTTTAAACCAACAACAACAACAAGTTAAAGCGGTTGCTAATCCTTGTGAAACATGTGGCGGTCCTCACTCATACACCGATTGTCCTTCGACTCAAGGAAATCCGGAAAATGTGTATGCAGCTTATGGTAATTATTCACCGGAAAATTACCAAGCTAGACAACAAGGGGATAGAAATCTGCTGAGTTACCGATCCAACAATTACCTTTCACCCGGTTTTTCTCCTCAAAACCAAAACCCCGCCAACAACTACAATAGAAGCAACCAAATCCCACCAAGAGCTTCTAATCCTTATAACCCACCCGCTCAACAAACCCCACCCATTAACCCCGATGTTGAAGCCATCATGAGAACTCAAGTTGAGCAAATCAAGAATCTACAGAGCCAAATAATCAATTTGAAAGGAGATATCACGAAGCAAGGAAATGAGATTAGAACCGAGGTTCGTGATAATATTCAATCCTCCTTCAGCACTCAAACGACTGAATTAAAGAATCTGTTGGCTAGTTTCTTGCCCGCCACTCAACCTTCTACTTCAAGTACTCTACCTTCAAACACCGTCACCAATCCGCGAGCCAATGTGAGTGCTATTACTACTCGTAGTGGAGTCACCATCGTAGGACCACCAATCCCACCCCCATCATCTACACCTCCTCCACCACCATGTATCCCTACTCCTCCTACACCTAGTATTAGTGCACCATTACCGTCTCCGCCTCGTCATGACGATGTATCTCGGAAGGATCCTTCAACATCTCAACCTTTACCGACTACACCTTCACCTTCCACCTATAAACCTAAAATCCCATACCCTTCTCGCATAGGCAAGACCAACGAGCTAACCAAGAATGACTGTCAAGTATCGACATATGTGAATATGCTATCTCAAATGACCATCAACATTAGCCTTGTTGAAGCACTTTGCCACATGCCGAAATTTGTCAAAGCATTCAAGGAATTGCTTAGCAAGAAGGAGAAGTTGATGGAACTCGCCAACACACGCTTAAATGAAAACTGCTCTGCAGTTATTCTTAAAGAACTTCCGGAAAAGCTTGGAGATCCCGGTCGTTTTGTGTTGCCTTGCGTGTTCAACAAAACTGAAGAATTTACTGCCCTTGCTGATCTCGGGGCTAGTATTAATTTGATGCCACTAAGTGTTTGGAAAACACTATCATTACCCGACCTCACTCCAACAAAGATGACTCTTGAACTTGCAAACCACACTCTCGCTTACCCCGTTGGTATAGCCGAAGACGTGTTCATCAAAGTTGGCACATTTACTTTCCCGATCGATTTTGTCGTAGTTGATTATGAAATGGACCCTCGTATTACTTTAATACTTGGTCGGCCATTCTTGAGAACCGGACGAGCTTTAGTTGATGTGGCCGAAGGTGAGTTAATCTTACGAGTCGGGGATGATTCAAAAGTTTTTTAAAATGGGGAAGCTTACAGGCAAATCTTTTGGACGAGAATCAGTGAATATGATTAATGTGCTCGATGACTTTACCGTCTATGACAATCCTCTATTCGATTCTTCCATCGATAATCCACTCTTTGACGATGATGTGGATGATTCTCTCTCCACTTTGGACGCTTCTCCCATTTATGATTCTCCACCGGTCTTCGATGCTTATGATGATGCTGATTCTAGCTCAGATTCGGATGATTTTGATGATTGTACTTCTGAGTATCCCGAGCTGCCCACATATGATGATTTTGATGAGGCTGATACTCTTTCGAGCGATTCTTCACATGATGAAGATCCTCCGCCATCACTCGATCCTACTTTGGACGATTACTCATTTGAGGAAGATTTCTCTGAATTTCTCAACACTTACTTCCCTCATGTGAGTGATGCTCCTCCTTTGGACTTTGAAGATTATCGTCTTGATCCTACTTTGGATTTGAAGCACATTCTATCAAAGGAGAAGAAACCAGTCGACACCGAAATCCATTGCACATATGATTTGACACCTCTTTGTCCTCCTTCTGAGGACGAGGTTGTGCTTCTTTGCGGATCTTCTTCACACTCGGCTGAGCCTGAGTGTTATTTTCCCTTAAAGGAAAAGGTGTTCGACCCCGGTATTGAAGTCTTTAAGCCATCTCAGTATCCACCTAATGAAATAAAAGGAAAAATCTTTGGAAATTATAAAGACATGCTTGCACCACTTCATCCTTGCTTCCACCGTGCTCCATCTTTGCTTAAGGGAACCTTGCCTACTCTTCTTTGGCTTGCCTTGTTCGCCTTAAGCTTGTGTTATTTGCTCGACGAAAACTATATCTTTGATCCTGGTGGATATGTTTCATGCTTCTTCCGTTGATAATCAAGGTCGAGTCAGGCTCACGACTCGGTTAACAAAAACCAAGCGCTTCTTGGGAGGCAACCCATGCATCTATCTTTTAGCTTTCTTTATCCTAAGTGTAGGGGAGACCCTTTGGTTTGCTATTCCCTCTCCTCACTTCTTAATTAGGGATTCGAGCTTCAATGATCCACTCTTGATGATTCTTGACGACCCGTGATTCCGTGTTCTACTTCTTCTCGGTTCTATCCTAAACTCTTTTCGATTCACTATTTTATATTTTCTCAATATTAAAATAGGAATCTCTTTAGTTGTCTTTTCCTTAGCAAGATTTAAACAAAGTACACAATGTCCTAAATGTAGGGGAGTTTACTCCCACATGCTTAAACATTGAGGACAATGTTTATCTTAAGTGTAGGGGGGACTTCTATCGAAGTTAAGTGGCCTTTTCCTTGTATTTGTCCTCATTTTAACCGGAAAATCAATTTTTCGACATTTTTCAAAATTTTTGATCTATTTTGGCCTATTAGTTTTTCCTTTTGCATAGTTATTTTCTTTCTTTGCTAGAATAAATGTTTAATAAGTGGTTTTAATTTTCAAAACGTTGTGAATCTTTTGACTCAACCCGAGTTTACTTATCTAAGTTACTCTAGCTAGTATCCTTAACGTGTTTAAGTCGAGTTTTGCTAGGCTTTTATATAGGGAGCTATAAAACGCGAAAGTCTTAACTCTCACGGGTTAAGAACAAGAACTTTTCGCAAGTTCCTATAATTGATCCTAGATGTGGATCCCTATGATCGTTAGACTCAATGGTTATGAACCATTATATCTAGGTTGATCATCGTTCATATGATAACATAGCGGAAAAGAACAATGATCATGAACAAGGTGTTTAGGCACAATAACACATGAATTAAAACAATAGGGATGTTCATTATATTAATAACAAACATCCACTAGACGTATATACATTGAATCCCACGTCTAGTGCGACACACACTTTAGGTTTACATTGTGAATGAATGATATGAATAAAACCTAAGACTCTTGTTCCTTTTATAGTGGAAGGAACAGAATCTACAAGAGATAATATCAAATAAACATCTAAATCTTCTATTTAGATAAACTATATATTGTGTATATCATAAATAATATACTCAATATATTCCCTAAATAGAATTCTCCATCAGCGTGTAAACATCTGTCAGCGTCTCAACACTTTCCGTCAGCGTCTCAACTAGCCGTGTCAGCGGCTTTGACAAACGTCTTGATGTTTTCTTCGTTTTGAGTTTCTGCCACATCAACTCATATAATTTTAGACCCAACAATCTTCCCCTAGTTGATGTCGGCAAAACTCTTTGTATATCTCTTGTAAGTTGTACATGATCTTCAAATTGCTTCCCCTCAAGTGTAGCATGTATATCTTCCCCTTTTTGTCACATCAACAGGGAAGTAAACAATGTAGGCAATCTTGAAGATTCTCCAAATGTAGGCTCTGTGTAATGATCCTGAAGAAAAATAAATAAAGTATTCTTGATGTAGAAGTAAAATAACCCAATCTTATGTTCCATGTCTTGTTTATCCATGTGATGAAGAACTTATACTCTTGCTACAAAGTATAAGTAGACCTCGATCCATTTGTCAAAATCCTCATCCTTTGTGAGACACTGAGCACGATAATGTAACTCCTTCAAGTGATAGCAATTGGTTTGCTAGATATGACAAGTCTTCATCACCAACTATGTAAGCACGAACAAGTTACCTTTAAAGTCTATGGCACTTTAAGATATGATAGAACACAAACTCGTGAAAAATCTTCTTCAATCATCAAACTTCCCATAAGAATTCTTCCCCTTAAGCTAACACTTCTTCATGACGAATTTGAATGAAATAACATCGTCATACCATATGTAAAAGTGTAATGCTGAATAACTCTTTTGCAAGGCTATCCCGATTACATAGTTTAAATATCCATCAAACTCCCACGAATAATTGCTAACTCGCTTTAAAATCATTAATCCATTTAAAAATATCCGAGCCATAAATATCAACTTGATATTCTATATTAAAACGGAGATTCCATGTACCTTTGTGTGTAAATAACTCCTTTTTGTGTGCTTAAAACGTCCAATTTTCTCAAACAGCAGCTATCCTTGTGTTGTCCAATATCCTCTTCTGCCCAATATCTTTGGCAGATGTATTGTCCAATATCGGACAATACTTATCAGCGTTGAAGTTTATATATCGGACGACACTGTCAACCTATCAGTGTTGACTTATTCTGTCAGCGTCAAACTTCCTTCTGTCAGCGTCCATTCAGCCCTTGTCAGCGTCAATACCATACTTTGTCAGCGTCCAAAATACGAACGTCATTGATCAACGCATGGACAATATATTTGGTGAATTGCGTTTTCCATATTCAATATATACTCCTTGCATCTTCTTAGACCATGCGAACGCAAGGCTTGTTAACCATCAATAGGATTTGACCAATAAAAACCTTCTAACCGTGTGAACACATGGTTAAGAACCAATCAGAATCAAGCGGCCTAACCTAATTTTACCATGGAGTAGCATGTAGAGGAACCAAATATTAAGTAGAATACAGTAACACAATATTAGGGCTTACTCTTTTTGGCTGTGTGAATCGCATGTCCACCATAAATCAATTCACGTCCTTGTGTTTGTAACATCACATGAACCATATGAATATTCTTCATGAAACATTCGTGTGAACACATCTATTTCCACCAATCAGATTCATAGCTTCATGTGAACACAAATCTATAGTTGTATGTGATCCTGACATATTCTTCTTATGTCATGTGAAAGCTAATTCAACAAACCAATATTGCAACCCACAGCATAAGATTTGACTTTATGTGGGTCACACAATCCATCCAGCAGCCCAACATGATGCTTAGACTGAATATTTGCAACTTGCGCATGAAACAATACAAGTGACTCGTCATCTTTTGTTTGTAACCATAAAAACGCTACAAAATCCATTCTGTACTTGATGGTCCCACGTCCATCTTTTTGTTTGAATCACATCATATTCAATCACGCCTGCTACCTAATCCCTGTATCCGCATCCCATGTTGTTCAGGCGAACAACCTCTCTTTCTTTTAACCAATGAGAATCAATCACTATCATAAACTTGTTTAAACCAAATTCACAAGTCTCATTAGCAAAAATTATATTTATACCATAGGACCACAGCAACATCTCAACAGCAGCTTTTCTGTTTTAAAACTCAATCTAGGGTTTATATCTTTGTTCATCGAAACCCTAATTAGGGTTTATAAATAATCCTAGCTCGATTCTTCCATAATAACAGCCATAGGTTTACAATCTTTCTGCCTTTTTATGGTGATCTAGGGTTTAAAGAAACCCTAGTTCATGATTTCATGTGAAAAGCAAAAACATCATTACCTTAATCAGTAAACTTCGACCTTGAATAACTTCTTCCTTAGGGCTCAGATCGAAGATCGCTCCGGTGAGATTCAAGACACGAGTGCCAAGAATCTACAGTTCAAAAATCACGAAGATCCAACGCTTAACGAAGGAGAGATCGTGTTTTGAACATGGCTGTCCACAGAAAACTGCATTCACTCTTACTGCTGACTTTGACGCTTAATAACTTTTGCCTGGGGATAAAACTCGACAATCCCTCCGGTGGATGTTTAGATCTATGTATGTAGAACACACATCTAAAATTTCGTGACGATCCAACGGTTCAATCAAAAGTTATGACCTTCTGAATACTGCTGCGCACACAAAATCGCCCAGAAAAATCCATACGAATTTTTCTTTTCTTCACCATACACGAACACCTCGTTGGACCTAGATATCAAGAGCCTTAGGCTCTGATACCAATTGTGGATCCCTATGATCGTTAGACTCAATGGTTATGAACCATTATATCTAGGTTGATCATCGTTCATATGATAACATAGCGGAAAAGAACAATGATCATGAACAAGGTGTTTAGGCACAATAACACATGAATTAAAACAATAGGGATGTTCATTATATTAATAACAAACATCCACTAGACGTATATACATTGAATCCCACGTCTAGTGCGACACACACTTTAGGTTTACATTGTGAATGAATGATATGAATAAAACCTAAGACTCTTGTTCCTTTTATAGTGGAAGGAATAGAATCTACAAGAGATAATATCAAATAAACATCTAAATCTTCTATTTAGATAAACTATATATTGTGTATATCATAAATAATATACTCAATATATTCCCTAAATAGAATTCTCCATCAGCGTGTAAACATCTGTCAGCGTCTCAACACTTTCCGTCAGCGTCTCAACTAGCCGTGTCAGCGGCTTTGACAAACGTCTTGATGTTTTCTTCGTTTTGAGTTTCTGCCACATCAACTCATATAATTTTAGACCCAACACTAGAGAGTCGTTTATCAAGGGAACTTTAAAATGCGATTTCTAAACTTGAAAAAGTCTAAGAATTTGCAAGATCCTATAGACGACTCGAAAACCCAAAACTTTGATTTAATAGGCTAAGCATCCACGAGTCTCATTACTTGAGATTTTAAACTGTGGAGAACGAGAGATGATAGAGCCAATTATAAGTTCGGTATTCTTTCGTGATTTTATGTGAGTTAATTATGAGCCTATTCTCCCATCGCTTGCTAATAAATTTATCTGCTAATAAATAAGGTTGTACGATTTGAAAAGTTACTTAGCTTCTAGCCCAAGATCGTTTAAAAGTTGCTCGGTATGGATTAGAGTTCATAGCCAAGGCATAACTTATTGAAGCGGGACGCGAAGATTGGCGAGTCCGAAAAGGCCCTAACAAGGCATGAGGGCTATATTTTGTTGCTAAAGATCCAAAGTGATGTGAAGAATCATTTATCGAAAATCAATATGAAGGATCGAGACACACGACGAAAAGCAAATACTCCCCAAAAGTCATGGAGAAGTATATCCGAAAAGACCCTAACAAGGTATGAGGATAAATAGATCCAAGTCATAAAAGGAGGCGGATCGTTGTATATCAAAGTCCAAAATAAAGATTGGAGAAAAATGAAGAAGTCGTGGTCCGAGTATGAATCTCTCAAAACCTCAAGTGAAGAAATTCCATTATGAAGAGAAGACCATTATTTCATGAACGTCTCTCAAGGTTTGAAGTATGAAGTCGCTGCCAAATATCGGTCCGAGAAAGGTCTCAAATCGCGAAGCGAATTATGCCAAGATATGAACTTTATGAGGTCTCGAGAAGCAGTTTTAAAAGATTTTGTCCTTTAGCTAACTATTGATTAAATCGTTCACTTTATTTTCAGACTTAATAACTATCGAAATAAGTCAAAAAATGCATCTTCGTGATCATTCAAGACAAATAATAAAATATAAGAGATACCCATAGGAATAAGGGAGTCTAAGTGAGTAATTAGCCCACATGAGTTCGTGATAGTTTACTAACTTATAATAACAATGATCTCGTTTTTAAGCTTGGTTTGGAGAAAGTGAAAACTTGAGGATGATGATTATTCATAACATTTTCAAAACCCAAGGTAAGCTTTTGATTTCTTTATTTTGTATCTCTTTAATAAAGGCCACTATGGATTGATTATGATGAAAAGTGTAAACGTGCTTTGTAACTAATGCATTGCATGAGGACATTGCAATGGTCAAGTGTAGGGGATTTGATATGTGTGTAAACACACATCTTTTCTACCACTTAATTACAATAATAACCGGACCAAAACGTGTATTTTATGTCTTTTATGTCAGAATTATGCGTGGTTTGTGTTTTTGTTGTGATTTAGGACGAAAAGGTGAAAAGTGGAGAAAACACGGACATTCACGGGCATTTACGGACTTTTATTGAAGAAAAAGATGAAAGACGAAGTCAAGAAGTCAAGAGTGCAAAAAGAACGGAAGTCCAAGACCAATTCTGAAGATTTATCGAAGAAAAAGTCAAAAGATGGAAGTTTATCAAAAGCCGAAGAATTCAAGTCTATTTTATTGAAGAATTTAAAGACGAGTTCAAAGAAATCCCGAAGCCAAAAGTCCTTTAAGTCCAAGTTTAAAGAAGATTAGAAGAAAAGGACTAATGATGCAATTAATGAAGATTAAAAGAAGGAGGGACTTAATCTCGCAATTAAGAAGAAATGAAAGAGGGGAAGAAGCTTCCTAATCCTCCCCTATATATAGATTAGGATGATTATTGTTTTTCTTGTTGGCTAAATTGACAAATTAGCTCTTCCACCATTTACTTACCTTGCACCTTTAATTTCCTTGTCATTTAAATACTTGTCAATTTAATTACCTTGTCTTGCACATTAAATTCCTTTAATTTCAAGTAAGTTTTCATTTAATCTTTGTCAATCTTTACTTTATCTTGTTAATCTCTCATCTACCTTTCTTAATCTTTGATTTTTATGTTTATGTTTGTGTTCATGTTCATGTTCTTTATTTTGATCAAATGGGTTTTTGATTATTGTGGTTAAAGTTGTTTGTTTTATTGATTTAAATTGTTTGATTATGTTTACTGTTGCTTCGTTAATAGTTTAATTTAATCTTTGTGTTGATTTTGGTTGAATTTGTGTTAGATCGTGTTTACTTTGATCCCCTTGTTCTTCGGGGTTGTTTGTTTCTGTGTCTGAGATTCTCAGGTAAAACTTCCGGATCAACGCCAAGACTTCCGAGCCAAGAGTGTTTCATTCGGAACTAGAGAAGTTCCGGATCAAGAAGGTTCATTCGGAACTTTAAAAGTTCCGAGTCAAGCTAAAACTTCCGAACCAAGCCGTTCATCCGGAAAAGTTCCGAGTCAAGGTTTGTCTTCCGAATCAAGCTTCATCCGGAAATCTTCCGAACCAAGTTCCGGACGAAAAACTTCCGGATCAACACAAAAGTTCCGGGTCAACACATTCATTCGGAACTTTAGAAGTTCCGAACGAAACTTCCGAGTCAAGACTTCCGAGTCAAGACTTTCGGACGAAATCTTCTGGATCAATTCTTCCGAACCAAAGTTCCGGGTCAAGAGGTTCATTCGGAACTCAAAAAGTTCCGGATCAATCTAAAGTTCCGAATCAAGGTTTTGGGGTTTGGGAAGTTCCGACTCAAGATTTTTTCACTCGGAACTCAAAAGTTCCAAGTCAAGGCAGTTCATTCGGAAGATTTGAACTTCCGAATCAAGGGTTTCTTGTGAGGTTCTTTTTGTCTTTTTCTTTTTAAATTTCTGTCTTTTATTTTTAAGTTTATTTTTCCCGCCTTTTTATTTAGTTGCACTTTAAGATTATTTGCCCTAGCTTTATTTTAGTCTTGCCTTAGTTTAAGTTTTAGTTGCGTTTTAAGTTTGCCTTAGATAGATTTAAGTTGCGTTATTTACTTTAGTGCCTTTTAATTTCAGTCACGTTTTTAAATACTTGCACCATTATTTTAATTAGACTTAGATTTACTTTCAAGTCATTTACTTTAAAGTTTCGCACTTTTAATTTTAAAAACTACAATGACACATCTTTGTTCCACCAAAATAAAACTGAGTCACATAGAGAACCTAGATCAATTCGATTAGACACAAGACAAAGAACTTTAATATTTTTATACGGGCCAAAAGCCTTGTATCAGTTTGTCAAGCGCAACACAAAAAAAACTACATGAGCGTTTTACTCACATAAATTGTTCGATAAAGTGACATCTCAAATTTCACGTGCATCAAGCCCAACAATTTGTCTAACCACCTAAGATTTTCCCGTGCATCAAGCCCGTATATATCAATGTATTTCTTTCAAAACCACTATAAGTATATAAAGGAGAATTTCACAATCATATTATCATACAAAGATGGTTATATTTTTTTTGAAATTAGCCCAGGGTTCACTGAAGGTGTGAAAAAAAGGGCAAATCGCTTGGAAATGAATCTAACTTGCCACTTTTTATAGTTTCGTGCACCAAACTTTTTTGTTTTCCTATTATATCAAAGAAATTTTGAATTCACTCTAATATATGTATCTTGTGACCTGTAAGGGGATATACCATGACGGGGAACCAGTCACATGCCATTTCATTTCCATCTCATTTCAGTTTATTTGATTATATCATTATTTAGTGATATAAAATTCCAACACAAGCAGCGTATCTGGACAGTGGACACACACTACATCATAATTCAAAACTTCATCTAGATTCAACATTACCATACTTAAATACTTTAATTTTCTATTGCTTCGATAACTGCTTTAGAGGTTGCTTAGCCGGTATCTGACTAAACTAGCTAAGAATAAATATACAAAATACTTTAACAGGATTCAACATTATCATACTAAAATTACCATAAATATACAAAATAAGGCATCATAGTCCCATCATAATTCAACACTTCAACTGCTAATGAAACTTGAATCTGCGCACCACTATAAAACCTAAAAGAATACACAGATATTGGTTTACAGTTTCATATATTACATAAAAACTAGAATTAGAAGTGATTCATTATAAATCATAAGGCATTGGACATTGAAGAACCAACACCCCCGTGTGACTTTCCAATCTTGGGCTTCTCAATTTGTTCACTCTTTTGTCTTGGCCTTACAAATCCACCTCTGATATTGCCTCTAACTTGAGCTGGTAATTCTGCTTGTACAGGCTGAATTGTTGATGCATTTTCTTGAACATGTTGCAAACTTTGTGCATTTTGTTATTGTTGAGTAGCAACTTGTGTCATCTCTCATGGATTTTGGTTAGCTCTAGAAGTACTACCACCATCATCCAAGCCAAACTATCTTCCTAATCTGCCATCCCTACTAGCTCGAACCTTTTTTACATAATTACCTTTGTTTCCCATTCTCCCTCCACTCTTTTGAATCCTACCATTCCCCATTGCACTTACAACCCCTATTACATTACCAGTCCCCATTTGTAAATCATTGTAGTCATGAGCAACATTTAGTGTATCAACATTCATATTTTGTAATTGAGCTTCAACAGCTTTGGTAAATCAGCTTGACCATTAACATATGGTTCAACAATAGGTTCATCAATTACAACATTGGTTTTTTTTGGTTGCCTACCTTTCTTACATTGAGGTTTCGGGGGTAACACTACCTTAGCATTCAGACAAGACTTTTTGTTATAACCATTTTGAAAACAATTTTGACATGTCATTTTCACCCCTGTCTTAGATACCCTATTATTGTTTTTGTTTTAATGAGGTGCTCTAATCCTCTTCTTCATCGGCCTGCCCGACATAGTTTTGGGTTTTGGGGGTAACACTAGGCATTTCATTGCAATCTGGCCAAAATGACATACCACCAACAAGAGACAAATATTGATGGTAAGCTTTACATATCCTTTCTAAAGCATGCCGGAACATATTCCTCGGGCCTTTTATTGAGTGTGAAAATAACAGCAATGGCATGAGGACAAGGTAAACCAGAAAGCTGCCACATTCTACAACCACATGTCCTTAACTGCTCATTAACCTTGAAGGCTTCATTCCTATTTCTGACTTCAAACAAGTTCCCACCAGCATGTATTACATGCCATAACCTATACATTTATATAAAGACATATGAACTACTTACTTACATATCCACTTATTAAATTTGAAAATCACCTATAATTACCTTCGCTGGTCTTTTGCTAACTCTAGTCTTTTTTGTATATTAGGACAAATGTTTTATGACCATGTTGCCAATAAGTTTCTCATTGTATTCATTCTTTCTAAAACAATCAACCTCATAGCCTCAAGCATTGTAATAAGAGGCTTATCCCTAACTTGTAACAACACCAAACTAAAACATCCATTGAACCCATTTTCTACCGCTTCACAGTTACATCCAATCACAAAGTGAGCTCTATACCAAGTTTTTGGTTCTTTTTTAATCAGAGAGGTGTGTGCCATTGGGTTCACCCTTTTGATTCTCTCCATTATCTTGTTAAACTGCTCTGGATATGTTGCTTTCGAAGCTGCCCAAAATAAGTTTCTAAACTGAACTCCACTAAATTGCTTTTTGAAATTTTCATAAATATGTCGTGTACAATGTCTATGTTCAGCATGAGGCATTACCTCTTTCACAGCTTCAATCAGACCCTAAGTAAAAAAACAAGAAGTTATGATTTGCATATTAAGTAAAACAATGATAGAAAAGTGCATTAAATAACATATAATTTATCATTCCTTGTGCTGATCAGACTTCAAATTTAGACCCAGTCTAGTGGGAAAATCAATGTCATTCCCCAACAATTCAAGGAACCAACTCCATTTGTCCTTATTTTCTACATTTACTACTGCCCAAGAAATTGGGAAGATGTGATTATTTCCATCCCTTCCAATAGCAGTTAGTATTTATCCCACATTAAGTTTTTTTTTAAAAACATCCATCAAGTGCAATTACTCTTCTACAACCTAATTTCCAACCTTTCTTTAAACCATTCAAGCAAGCATAAAACCTATCAAAGTAGGTCTTGCCATATGGATTCACCGTCACTCCTAACTTAATAGTTGAACCTACATTAGATTCTAAAAGAGCCTTACCATATGACCTAATCAGTTAATAATGTTCTTTAGTTGTAGTTTCACCCTCGTTCAAAGACCACTTTTTTGCATTTCTACATTGTGTTGGACTAACTATGAATTTATATTTCTTCATAACCAATAGGCAATCTCATGAAGCTTAATATGTGGCTTTAACCTGATTTTAAAACCAAAATGTTTACCTATCCATTTATAGTTCACTATTGTTCCATACTTAAAGTCCCTAGTACACGTGTGCTTATCAATCATCAAGATTACTTGAAAAGATTATTTGGTTGACATACGCTTGCCATAACATCTCCATGGGCATTCAGATGCATCACCCTTACCTTCAGATGGATATCTAAAAAAACTTCCTTTTCTTTCCTGCCGAAGGATCTTTAACTTTTTTTGGTCTCAAGCTACATTTTGCTATTAGTTTGTCTTTTGAACTTCTATATAACCAAAGAGAAAATTCATTTGCAAGAGCATAGTATGTCATACACTCTTTTAGTTTCTCAACATCTACAAATCTTTCACCAACCTATTTTAAATAAACTAATTAGCATCCCGCCAATTTACATATGGACATATAAACATACAAAATAAAAAATAAAAGTAAAATTATGAAACATTTACCTTTGGCTTCCTCATCCTCCAATGTGTTTGTTCATTATGAATTGGATATTGTTCCACCCTATCCTCAACCAATCTAAAGGGACCAGTAATGCCATTTTCCCCATCTTTTAATTTTCTTAGCAATTCATTCATAAAACATTTATGTTTAAGCACATGGTGAGCTTCATGCATGTCAAACACCTCTTAGGTCTAGAAAACCCAATATGGTCAGCATCATTAGTTGACGTCTTCCTGTTAAGTTGCTTTGAAGCTTTCATGGGTTCATTTTACCTTTTTCTAAGTTCTATCACTTCATCCTCTCTTTCAGATAAATAATCAACAGATTTATTTGAGTAGCTACTTTCATTATCGCTATCACTATACACATTGTTGTTAAACACGGGTTCACTATCATTATCACTTGATGTGGTATCCATGAAAGTAAGGTTTTTGTTCTCTTCAATCACAATGCCCTTGTTCCTAACAGTACTTGTTTTTTACCTTTTGCAATTAGTTCATCATCTAGCATTTTACCCTTACCTTTATCAACAACCTTTAATTGTTCAGCTTGATTCTCAACCCATGAAAGTAGCTCTTCATGGCCCATGTTACTATCACCATTCTTCCTAATATCATTAAACCTTATATATGTAATCCCATCCCCAAAACTATCTAGACACAAGTTTTGATAATAGAAATCTGATAGGTTTTGAGGAATGTGAGCCATATACATATATAAGACACCGTTACTTCAGCATAATCATACATAGCAAACAAATCACTATCATTTTTAATAATTTTCAAACCTTCCTCAAGATCACATTATGGTAACTTAAAAAAATACCCCATAAAACTTTGCGAAGTTTTTCTTTCAAATAAGCACACAAAGTCACATAGTCCATCTTTTCATCCTTATTAACCCGTAATTCGTATACTACACCATTTTCATACCTTAAGGGTAAGAAAAAGAAAACTCCATCGTTATGTACATTGAAAAGTAGATCATCAGATCCAGATGGTGCCATGCTGGTAAAAAATATAATTGTATTTTAATTTAAAAAATACTATAAAACTTGCATATATAGACAAAAAATTAAAGAAATAAAGGGTAAGTGATGTGACTGCATTTATACATAGTCTCAACGTCCAAATCGGGCTTAAAACGCTTAAAAATATCATAAAATACCCCGAAATATGCTTGTGTTTGTTCAATGTGTATTTTAGGTACATATCTCGTGAATTGGCCAAAAGATCAAAAGAATCAAGCAAAAACGAACACGGGAAACGAAGCCGCACAAAGAAATAGGCCCGAATCATATATTTCCAAAAATACCCTTGAAGTTTTGAAGATTGTCAAGATTAGTCCCTCAAGATTGAATAAATGTCACTTTATACCCCTCATCTATCAAAAATTGCATTGGGGTCCCTAAGGTATCATCATTATACAACTTATACCCTTGAAGATGGAAGAAGTACAAAATTAGTCCTTAAAACCAAGTTTGTTAACAAAGGATTAGTGATGTGATACCACAAGGACTGATGTTGAAAAGACCTAAAGAACATGGATGAAATCAGTTAAAGGGAGGCTGCTAACGGGGAGGACCAAAAGTGTGCACACCAAAACCATTTAACCCCTTCAAACCTTAACAGAAACCTTATACCCGGTTTGTTACCCAAGCCGATACCCGAAACCCAATTTACCCCAGCTAGCCACGTCGATTTCCACTAACCTATATTATCAAATACTAATTTTTAAATTAGTATTCTTAATTACCTATTTTCTCGGTAAACACCATCTAACTCCCCTCTTATGCATTAAACGCCAATGTTCATCATAAACTACAAACACCTAACCCTAATTATCATTCACCCGACAAATCAAATGGGTAATTCACCAAAGATTCTAGAACCCAAATTCATACTAACCTAAAACCTTCCCAACCCCCAAAACCCATCACACTCACCTTGTGGAACCCCCATGTGGCTCCCCTACTACAAACTTCCAAAATATAACAGTTCAATCAACGACTGTACTATAATACTTGGTCCCAAAGTTTAAATGAACGATTAAAGATGCATTTCTATAGCTGGATCATTAGAATCATCACATGGGTCTCATTAGCCCATTTTGAAATTCAAAAACAAAAAGGGCAAACGTGGAAATTCAAGAGATAGGGTTTATGAGTTTTTTCTTTTATTTTCTTTATTCTAGAATGTACCATCACTTAGTATAAAAGCTATACTCGTCATGTGAGATAGCTTGTTCCAGCTTATTTGTAATTTGTTTTCAAGTTAACGAAATTTTTAGACATTTTAATCTTTTATGAATTAAGCTGAGTTCCACTTTTATGCTATTTTCTTTAGTATAAAAATTTTACTTTCCTTTGCAATTTAGTGTAAATCTGTTCAAAGTCAGCTTACTAGTTCAAGGTTCTTTGGCTAATAAGCTGTTTTTTCCCCATAGCTTATAGAGGCTTGTTTGGTAATTGGTTGACACCCAAGTAACAAAACTAAGCTTGTATAAGCTATTGTTTCACTTAGATTTAGGATTTGGTTTCAAATTTGCTGATACTCAAAGATTTGTTTTAACAAAAAAAAACTTATTTACACTTTTTTATTCTTATTGTTCATGATAAGCTGCCATAAGCTTCTTTACAAGAGCTTATAGCAGCTTATTTGGACTTGTTTGGTTGTTTTTTGTTAATCACAATCAATCCATAACACAAGATTTGAAGAGAGAAAGAGAAGAAAGTTAGAGAGAGAGACTAGAGAGAAAATGGTGGAAGGTAAATACTTTAGAGAGTGAAAGTAAATGAACCAACGCCCTCTTTCATACATGGAAGAGGGTTTATATACCCACGAGCTTGGTGGGCTCATGGGCTTGTTTCCTTGGGCCGGGCTTGGGCTATCTTGGGCATAAAGCCCCTACCTTAGACAATATTAGCTTAAAGTCCAAGCTCGGTTAACCCGACTAACCTATTACTAAACAAGATCTTTAACGACTAAGATGACCTATTACATTCTTGTTCGACTATATAAAATATAGGGCTAACAATCTCACCTAATGTATCGGTCATCTTTAAAATGCATAAGATGATTGAGTGAATACATTCTTGTGGAGGTGATCCTCCTTCTTAGGTCTGGTATCTTGGTCTTGATCTTGTTTGTAACGGCTTTGTTCCTTCATGCTTTAGTGATCTTTATCTTGAGCCTTTGTCATTTGACTTTGAGTGCTTGAGATATTCAATCTATCCTTGATAGTGTTCATCTTGTACTCTTGTGATAAGATGACCTATTATGTAACACCCCCACTTTGATAAGTGGACCGTTACGCGTAATTATGACGTGTCATCAAAGCATGTAAGTTAATATGTAGTAAAACATACATGACCATAGGGTAAACAGGAATCAAACATCGGTTCCCAAACATAAGCCCAAAACATAATAAAGTAAATGAAATGAATGAAAGACTTAAAAAAGCATAAGTATATGAAGGCAAAAGGAGAAGAAGTCAATGGTAGCTTCCATCCTATGCATGTCCTCCAAAATGCTCGATTCTGTCCTTGGTACCTGCCGTTTTGAGACATGGAAAGGAAAGTAACGACTGAGCATAACGCTCAGTGCACTGATATACAAGCATGAAATGAATAATATAAGCATGAATAACATATAGCAGCGGAACTGTATATTTCATGGAAAACCTGGTTATATCCTAGTAAAACTGGTTTTATTGTTTGAAAAGCCTTATGTTTATCTTGTAAAATCTGTTTAACATGTTTACCATTAGCCAATATAGCTCATGAAAATATCAACGTGCATGAATACTTGGAGGGGTGACCTCGTCATGCAAATTAGAGGGGCTGCCTATAATTTAATATACTGTTTGGGTATGAGGGATCAGCTCCTTGTGAAGGAAGCAAGGCACACGCCACATTCACCTGAATAATCTGCTGAAAACATGTAAACTAGGATGCACCCATACGCCCCACCTGATAATAATAAATGGCCAAAAGCTGAAAGGGACGCCACGAGCTATCACTCCGCCGTGGTGAAGTCATAACACTGGTGCCTCCAGTGTTATGGTTATGGTACCTCCATAACTAGGTGAAACTGGTCATGCATGTATATGGCTTTAGGTATTCTAATTAAACATAAGCAATTCAAAAACATATAAAACATATACTGGGGAAAACAGTTGGCTGCATACGGGAAATCCTAATAAGGAAGAATGTCCATACTGAAAGGACGGGGAATCCGTACCTTAAGTCTAGTGAACGAAGAAGACGAACGGAAAAGAGTCCTACTTCGATCTCACTAATGCTACATACATAGGATACATGTATAAGTATTCTGATTACTGAGTACATAACTGGTTTTATATCATGTTTTATCTTGTTTTATATGTTCATGTCTTGTTTTACTGATTTTAATGTTATACTGCGTTCATCGTGTATTCTGTATATTCTGATTAATTATTACTTGTATTCCTTGTATTATTATACTTGTTGTATAATAATAAGTAACTTTCTAAAAATAGCAGGTTTCCTAAAATAGAAAGTTTCCAAAAATAGAAAGTTTCAAAAAAAATAGAAAGTTTCAAAAAATAGATTTACTGCTTAAAATAGATAAGTTTCTAAAAATAGAAAGTTTTCATAAATAGATTAGCTGCCTTAATTAAATAAGTTTCTAAATATAGAAAGTTTCCATAATTAGAAAATAAGCTGGATTATTAAGCTAATTATATAAGCTTAAGTGTTTACTGATTAATATTCTAAGTCATGAAATTGAATAGTATAGTTTATTAATTATAACATGTTAATTAAATAAACTATAGGTTATATCCTTTAATTAAATATAGACATGATATAATTAAATTAACTGTACGAAGATACTTAGGTGAAAACATGTATTAATATTAATATTAATATAACCTAACTCATGATAATTAATTAATTCCATGTCATGTTTTAATAATTAATTAATTAATTATTTATAGTCTAAATTTAAATAATTAAATACTTAGTCTAAACTTGTAATTATTAATTAATAACAATATTGCATGATATTGTAAGTATTTATTAATTAATAATAACCCATGATTTACTGATTAAACTTTATAATTCAATTAACTAAGTTTAATTTATCACATGTACATGAATAATTATGTAGATAATTATTTTGTCATAAGCTTTATTTAAATAACATGTACAACATAAGCCATGGTTGTAATCAAATAAAACTACATTTAAGTTAAGCATGTAATTAATTTAATTAAAATGTATTAATTAAACTAATTAGGTTAAATAAAATAAATGTTTATTAATATAGCGAAACACCCCCTTAAGTCTGCCTTAAACTATGAACCAAACGCACCCATTACTGGTTAAATAATTCCTGCTGATAGTTCTTAATACCTACTATTTTTAATGATTTTTACACGCAGAATGTTTAAAATTACTCACTAATCCACGACTTATTCCTGCTGACAAAACAATATCACCAGTGGCTACAGCCAGTGGTTTCCCTTGATTCGTCGTCGTTGCCACTGTTAAGCCAACGCACCCCCGCTGACAGCAGGGGCTTGAAAAACCCGCTGTGGCCGTTTGGTTTGCAGCTGCTCGAAAGAAAACCACCACAGAGAGTCATAGACTCTCGGTTTGGTGTAAGCCGAACCAAACTCCTATTAAACCTTATGTTTTAATAACCCCATGATAAAATTAACATGTTTATTTACTTGTTTTTATAACCCCATGATTTTATGTGTTCTTAATTAATAAAAGAATAATAAAAAAATTATAGGATTACCAATGCGCGAAACAAACGAGGATGATAACACGAACGACTATCTCTTGAATTGAATCACCAAAAATCAACAAACAACCACCCTTGGTGGTGTTATACCCGGCGGCCAAAGAGAGAGAGGAAAAAGGGGCTAGGGTTTTAATATTTTTTGTGAAATCTTGTAAAATGAAACTATGTTTTCCCTTTTTTCCTTGTTTTAGTTAAATCAAAAGTGGGCTTGGCCCATATTTCTTGTTGTGTCCGTGGGTAACGGGGCCCACATGGGGTAACCCATACATTTCTCGTGTCTAAATAATAAGTGTGTTCTCGTGTACGTGTTTTACGTGATTTAAATAGTTATCGTTCATGTCTTATTATATTTATTCGCGTTCGTAATAAATATACATACATACGTAATACTAAGCTCGTGATTACTTTACGTTCATGATTTCATGTTCGTATGTTCGTGATTATAATTATTATTGAAATAATTATCGTGTGTTAATATGTAATAAATACTTATCGTGTTATAACACGTACGTAATACTTGTAATTCTTGTTCGTGATACGTGTTCATGTTATATAAGGAAAGTTTTAATCCTGTACGTACGATCATAAGTGTACTGTTCATGGTAAAAGCATGCGGGTTTTACAACTCTTCCTCCCTAAAAAGAATAATTCGTCCCCGAATTATAGATATCGTAACTGGAAGCGTAACATACCCAAATCCAACAGAGAGGGTATATAAGATAAAGGGACATGAAGGTGACATGGTAGAAGGAACGTGAAACGTGACATGTCTTGAAAGGGACATGGAACGTGACGTGACTGAAATGACATATCTAATAGATAAAAGAAAAAAAAAACGGGTAAGAAGTCCGGATGAACTTGTCCGTTTCCAAGTGGCTTCCCTATTGGAATGGTTCCTTCACAAGATCTTGACACAATTTATAATCTTGGTCCTCCGGACCTTGACTTGAAAACACGAAAAGTTCATGGTTATCAACTTACGATAGATCCCCTGAATTTGATTGAGGAAATAAAAATTAACGTGCAAGGGTAACTGAAACATTACGATGCAAAACAATATGACTTAACCGATAATTAGCAACGATGCGCGAGACATATTGAAACGTAGTACATGAAAATTTATGAACGTGATACGTTAAAATTTTTGAACGTGATACGTGGAGATATGGTGAGGGTAGTATGAGCAAACATATCGTGATCTATGATATGTGTAACATATCGTGAACGTGATATGAGGAACGTGGAATGAACGTGACATGTGAAACATATCGTGAACATGGAATACGGTGGCAGTATCGCCAAATGCCATTAAGTGAGACATGGATTGTGACATAAAACGTCTATCTGAGGATAGGGAGTTATACTAAACTTGAGTTTGGTCGCTCTAGTTTCTTCAAGACTTCCTAGAACGAAGATGAACGTAAACTCGTAAGCCAATATACGATCATGGACGTGAATAGTGTCATGAACGTGAGCTTGAAAGCAAGTCGTGAAATTAGAACAAGGATAAACGTAAATAAGGAGCACAAATGTGGACCTTTGTCTGACCCGATAGCTAAGGGGTTACCAAGTGGTCTGATGAGCCTTGGCTGGAACATGTCTGAGTAATCTGTTGGTTCTGAAATCCTTGTGGATGTAAGGATTCTACAGACTTGATCAAACTGTTGGCAATAACTCAGATAGCATCTTGCTTCTTCTAAGTTTGCGTTAATCTGGTAACCAAAATCCATGGAGATCTTGTCCCATTTCTGTTCATCATTTCTGATGATGGAAAGACATCCTAGTCTGTTGGTGTTCTATCATAGCCTATTGGTATGTCAGGTACATAGATATGAACGTAATTGTATCCTGCTTCGTAGAAACTTGATACATAGAAGTTTGCAAAACTCTGAGTCTCCGAGATTAGACTTTTCTTAGCGTAGGATTTTCTTGGAACACCTAACGTAGTGTAGGGTTCTCAACTTTACGCATAAGCTGAGCCATGGTAAGATTAACTGTAGGAATCCATATGATTCAGCCTGTCACTGTAATCAACCAAAATTTAGATTGGAAAAGTTCAGGGTGAAATTTCCCTTGTTACTGAATTTGCAAAATAGTGAAAATATGGTCTTACTGCTCTTCTTTAGACCTAGAGAAAAAATCAGGTTGTTCTCGATGAAAGTACTGATGAATTTGTTTATGAGTTCATGGGAACTCAATTTTATAAGTCCATAATGCTGCTGGAGTATTTATGAGACCAAAACAAAATCATGAATCTAATAGGACCGAGTCGTGTACGAATAACAGTCATGGACATGTCTTGCTCTTTCGCTCGTCACTATTGACAGCATGATCATGAGTCCGATCTTGGAAAAGTGATTAACACCTTAAAGTCGATTGGACATGTTTCAATACGTATAGGAGAATAACGGTTATGAATGGTGATTTGTTTACATCGATGGTGGTCAACACATAATCTCATGTTACCGTCCTCCTCCTTGAGTGTTCTGCTAGAATCTATGAGAAGATTTTGGAATAATCTGTTGGTTACGCGAAAGAGGACTTCAATGGTCGTGTCTTAACTGACAGCTAGGAATTTAGCAGCCATGGCTAACAAGGCACGTGCGTGGAAATCATAGATAATATATACAGATTTTCCTGATGGAAAATCAAGCTGAATGTATTCAGGAGCCTACACATTACTGTACAAAATCATGAATCGTAGCAGGGTGTGCTGTTCGTAGTCCACAATTAAGATTAAATTCAACTCGTGCCTGACCGAGGTAATGCGTTAGCAACTTGGATCTCATCATTAGGCTGAAGGAAAACCTTCGTATACATGGGGAATACGAATGGTGTCCTTTATGGTCATGAATATGTGAATTATAGGTGCAAGAAAGGAAAGTATCATCGAACAATTGTGACAGATCTCACTGATATGCCGGTGTTGGTACTGAATTTCTTGTGGCCTGATTAATACATGGCACAACAAAATGGATATACCCTTTGGAGGGTACCCTTAAATTCTTAGGGATGTTCCAGAATTAGACGTGAGTCATGTGTCCTGACTCGTGTCTTGGGAAATGTAAGCATGACATCTGTCTCGACTGGTGCCTTGACATGTGTCTTCAGAAAGTATACGTGAGACATGTGTCTTGACTGAGGTCTTGACATGTGTCTCGAGATGCGAAACAAATAGAACTACAAATATTAGGTTATTTTGCCAGAATTGGCGAATCGGTTGGACTACTGATCCTTTGTATTTCTGATCACGTCCGTGGCCGGAGCTTCGGTTGAGATTGCTAGGATAGTTGCTGTCGTAGTAGTGGTTACTATCGTCTTGTCTGTCCGTTCCATGACGGTCATTCTCATGACTGTGATTCATGTAACTATTCAATTGAGTGGCCGGCTGATACCGGTCTTCACTCATATGACTGAAACGACAACTGAATGACGTGTGACATGTAACTAAGAATTTGGGACAATGATTGATGGAACTCGTCTGGTGGTAAAGAATCTTCTCATCCAATTGCTTTGCCCTAACGCCTTTGTCTTCGTCTTGTAGGAGCTCTAGGTTGTGAACAGCATCCGCATCTCGTAGCGTCTCCAAACATCAACAACATCAACCTTTAGTAACATCTCCAAGTTATGAGCGGCATCAGCAATCTTGTAGAATATCAGCAAATTGAAAGTATGCACACGGGATACGGTACATGGAGTACAAATGGAATGTACATTAAATGATCGGTATGGGGTCTATCATTTGACATGATTTCAAAGGTAAATAACTGATTAAACGGTTAGGAAGACCATCATGATAAACTGGCAATGCCAGTATATACCTCATTCTGGTTGCATAGAGAAACGTTAACGTGTGGTTAAACGAATTTCAACAATGATTAGTGAAAACCAACCATGACTATCATGAAAGCAAAATTTACATGAATTCCCACAGTGTCTTGCATGAAAGCCAAAAACAACAAAGGAGACATAAGACATAATCACGTGAAGACGGAATTATCATGGAGAAACATGAAACAACTTAACATGAAGGATGAAACTGAAGTTGTATAACATAATCAACATGAAACTGAAGTTAACCATGACAGTATGCAAACATACTTGACATAGAAACATATTAACTTATGAGGGGACATGAAAAAAATTTATGCCACTAAATCATGAGAAAATTTTTATACATGGAAACAGTGCATGAATACATGATGTAGTTTATAAAAACCTTTATATGCGCGAGGGGACGCCTATGGGTCGGTCCCAAAACAAAAGACATGACGAGGGGACGCCTGTGGGTCGGTCCTAAAGTTAAAAGTTTCGATAAAAGCACATGCGACTAAATAGGGCAATTCCTGTACCAACCATTACTTAGTCAAAATTCATGCAACAATGATACATGAACATAAATAAGTAAAATCATCTGTCAAAACTTGTCATAAAAAAATTTATGTGACTAATTATGAACTACTAGGGTTCAGTCCACATAGCCACAGTTCACGAGGAACATCATGCCTAAAACAATGACACATAACTAAATATGAAAGACGGTTGTCCATCCATATTAGTAAAACAATATCGATGAAACCATCAAGGTTAAAACATCAAGGTGCTGAAAACATCATGGTTAAAACAACAATGCGCTGAACACATCAATACGTGGAATAACAAGCGTTGGTTTAGGAAGCTCCTGGTGACTACCCACTAGTCATAGGTCAAGTTTTAGAGCCTACAGGTCGAAGCCTTGGCTCTGATACCATAACTGTAACACCCCACTTTGATAAGTGGACCGTTACGCGTAATTATGGCGTGTCATCAAAGCATGCAATGTAATATGTAGTAAAACATACATGACCATAGGGTAAACGGGAATCAAACATCGGTTCCCAAGCATAAGCCCAAAACATAATAAAGTAAATGAAATGAATGAAAGACTTAAACAAGCATAAGTATATGAAGGCAAAAGGAGAAGAAGTCAATGGCAGCTTCCATCCTATGCATGTCCTCCAAAATGCTCGAGTCTGCCCTTGGTACCTGCCGTTTTGGGACATGGAAAGGAAAGTAACGACTGAGCATAACGCTCAGTGCACAGATATACAAGCATGCAATGAATAATATAAGCATGAATAACATATAGCAGCGGAACTGTATATGTCCTGGAAAACCTGGTTATATCCTAGTAAAACTGGTTTTATAGTTTGAAAAGACTTATTTTTATCTTGTAAAATCTGTTTAACATGTTTACCATTAGCCAATATAGGTCATGAAAATATCAACGTGCATGAATACTTAGAGGGGTGACCTCGTCATGCAAATTAGAGGGGCTGCCTCTAATTTAATATACTGTTTGGGTAGGAGGGATCAGCTCCTTGTGAAGGATCCAAGGAACACACCACATTCACCTAAATAATCTGCTGAAAACATGTAAACTAGGATGCACCCATACGCCCCACCTGATAATAATAAATGGCCAAAAGCTGAAAGGGACGCCACGAGCTATCACTCCGCTGTGGTGAAGTCACAACACTGGTGCCTCCAGTGTTATGGTTATGGTACCTCCATAACTAGGTGAAACTGGTCATGCATGTATATGGCTTTAGGTATTCTAATTAAACATAAGCAATTCAAAAAGATATAAAACATATAAAACATATACTGGGGAAAACAGTTGGTTGCATATGGGAAATCCTAATAAGGAAGAATGTCTATACTGAAAGGACGGAGAATCCGTACCTTAAGTCCAGTGAACGAAGAAGACGAACGGAAAAGAGTCCTATTTCGATCTCACTAATGCTACATACATAGGATACAAGTATAAGTATTATGATTACTGAGTACATAACTGGCTTTATATCAGGTTTTATCTGGTTTTATATGTTCATGTCTTGTTTTACTGATTTTAACGTTATACTGTGTTTATCGTGTATTCTGTATATTCTGATTAATTATTACTTGTATTTCTTGTATTATTATACTTGTTGTGTAATAATAAGTAACTTTCTAAAAATAGCAGGTTTCCTAAAATAGAAAGTTTCCAAAAAACAGAAAGTTTCAAAAAAAAATTAAAAGTTTCCAAAAATAGATTTACTATTTAAAATAGATAAGTTTATAAAAATAAAAAGTTTCCATAAATAGATTAGCTGCCTTAATTAAATAAGTTTCTAAAAATAGAAAGTTTCTATAATTAGAAAATAAGCTGGATTATTAAGCTAATTATATAAGCTTAAGTGTTTACTGATTAATATTCTAAGTCATGAAATTGAATAGTATAGTTTATTAATTATAATATGTTAATTAAATAAACTATAGGTTATATCCTTTAACTAATTATAGACATGATATAATTAAATTAACTGTACAAATATACTTAGGTAAAAACATGTATTAATATTAATATTAATATAACCTAAGTCATGATAATTAATTAATTCCATGTCATGTTTTAATAATTAATTAATTAATTATTTATAGTCAAAATTTAAATAATTAAATACTTAGTCTAAACTTGTAATTATTAATTAATAACAATATTGCATGATATTGTAGGTATTTATTAATTAATAATAACCCATGATTTACTGATTAAACTTTATAATTCAATTAACTAAGTTTAATTTATCACATGTACATGAATAATTATGTAGATAATTATTTAATCATAAGCTTTATTTAAATAACATGTACAACATAAGCCATGGTTTTAATCAAATAAAACTACATTTAAGTTAAGCATGTAATTAATTTAATTAAAATGTATTAATTAAACTAATTAGGTTAAATAAAATACATGTTTATTAATTTAGCCAAACACCCCCTTAAGTCTGCCTTAAACTGTGAACCAAACGCACCCTTAACTGGTTAAATAATTCCTGCTGATAGTTCTTAATACCTACTATTTTTAATGATTTTTACATGCTGACTGTTTAAAATTACCCACTGACCCACGACTTATTCCTGCTGACAGAACAATTACACCACTGGCCGCAGCTAGTGGTTTCCCCTGATTGGTCGCCGTTGCCACTGTTAAGCCAACGCACCCCTGTTGACACCAGGGGCTTGCGGCTGATGGAGAAAAAAACCCGTTGTGGCCGTTTGGTTTGCAGCTTCTTGAAAGAAAACCACCACCGAGAGTCATAGACTCTCGGTTTGGTGCAAGCCGAACCAAACACCCATTGAACCTTATGTTTTAATAACCCCATGATAAAATTAACATGTTTATTCACTTGTTTTTATAACCCCATGATTTTATGTGTTCTTAATTAATAAAAGAATAATAAAAAAATTATAGGATTACCAATGCATGAATCAAACGAGGATGATAACACGAACGACTATCTCTTGAATTGAATCGCTAAAAATCAACAAACAACCACCCTTGGTAGTGTTATACCCGGCGGCCAAAGAGAGAGAGAGAGGAAAAAGGGGCTAGGGTTTTAATATTTTTGTGAAATCTTGTAAAATGAAACTATGTTTTCCCTTTTTTGCTTGTTTTAGTTAAATCAAAAGTGGGATTGGCCCATGTTTCTTGTTGTGTCCGTGGGTAAGGGGCCCCACATGGGGTAACCCGTACATTTCTCGTGTCTAAATAATAAGTGTGTTCTCGTGTTCGTGTTTTACGTGATTTAAATAATTATTGTTCGTGTCTTATTATATTTATTCGTGTTCGTAATAAATATACATACATACGTAATACTAAGCTCATGATTACTTTACGTTCATGATTTCATGTTCGTATGTTCGTGATTATAATTATTATTGAAATAATTATCGTGTGTTAATACGTAATAAATACTTATCGTGTTATAACACGTACGTAATACTTGTAATTCTTGTTCCTGATACGTGTTCATGTTATATAAGGAAAGTTTTAATCCTGTACGTACGATCATAAGTGTACTGTTCATGGTAAAAGCATGCGGGTTTTACATATTACATTCTTAGGTATCTTGATTATTGCCATCTTGTGCTCTTGTGACTTCTGAATCGAGATAGGTTAGTACTCAGCTACGCCACCTTCTTGATATGGAGCAACATATATAGACACGGATGAAATGGCTTTGAACATTTCACCCTAACTCAGTAGCATTTTACCTTCGATCAGTGAAGACCGTTAGACAGTATTAAATACCATACCTGTGATCGGTAGATTTGATTAAGAACCTCCTTGACAGGGTTTCCTGGCGGTAGTAGCCAGTTCTCTTTACTCGACCGTCTCAAAGCAGACTGCGAACGTAAAGAGTGAATCATATGGATAAATTATCCGTCTGATTAGAGTCACCAATTCAGAATTCTTGGAACAAGTTTGATTCTATAAGAATCGCACCATTGTTGCTTTCCAGTTTGTCACAAGCTCGATTCATAGAGAATCTTGCAAGTTACCTACCATAGTTTTGTTTGAGGTTGATACTGGAAGGATTTCCATTCGTCACTGTGAACACTAAAGAGTGTCACTCTAAATGTTCTGGCAAGATCACATGGATTTTGCGAAGAAACCTAGAATCAAGTTTGAGTCAATTAAGAATCCAAACTTAGTTGCTTCCCAGTTCTCACAAGTTTGATTCGTGTAGAATCACACAAGTTACCTACCATGAGCTTGTTTGATTATGGCTCAAGTAGGATTTCCATCTTCATTGTGAATCGTATCACTCAGATGTTCTGGCAATATCACAAGAATAATGCGTAGGACTCAATTGTGTCCTGATGAGATAATAGATTGATCTCTTTTTGGCTCTAGACTCGATAAGTGCATTTTAGTAGTCGGAGGCTGGAGCAGACTGCCACCTTTTCTATATTAACTAACTCGGAGTGGGAAAGTCAATAGATACGTGTTGATCTCCGTAACAATGAGAAAAGGTTCTTTTGAGAAAAACCCGAATGGCTAGGGAAGGGTTGTGCATTGCATCACTGGGTCGATGACACTTGTCTTCAATAGATGTGTTAACCAGGTTTCTGCCTAAGTTGCATAGAATATTCCAAATCCTTCAATGCTTACCAATACGTCATCACTAGAATCTTGTTGTGATTGTTCCAGTGCTAACTTAAGTAATTGGTCCGCATTCAGCTTCATTCCACTCCATCTTTCCTAAGGACAATGTTAGCCTCAAAATATTGAGTCAAACAAGAATGTTCGGTCATATGTTTATTATGTATCGTATTTAAGAACGTTGTAACAGGTAGTAGGTTAGTCGTGTTTTACGGGCTTAAATTTAAGCAGAAGTTCATTCATAAGTAACTAAAGCCTAAAAGGAAAGCCCGATCCATTAATATATAGCCCATACAAGCCCGCATGTAGGTGGAATATATATACCCTCCTCCTAGCATGTTAGGAGGAGGTTGGCACATTTGCATTCTCACTCTCAATCTAATATTCACCAAGTTTCCAACCATTCTCCCTCTTTTATCTCTCTACTTTCTCTCTCTATAATTCATCTATCTTCTATCTATTTTTCTTGTTTAATCATCAAAAATTAAAGGGACAACAACTGTTGTCCCATATAATATGTGATGATTAAACAAGAAAAATAGATAGAAGATAGATGAATTCTAGAGAGAGAAAGTAGTGAGAGAAAGTAGAGAGAGAAAATACAAAGAATAGTTGGAAACTTGCGAGGATTAGATTAAGAGTGAGAAAATACAAATGACCAACACCGTTCCTAACATGCTAGGAAGGGTATTTATAGTCCCCCTACATGTGGGCTTCTTTATGGACAATATTGTTTGGGCCGAAGCCGTGTCAACCGCATGTTACACACAAAACTGTTCCTTAATTATCCCAAGACACAAAAAGAAACCATATCACATAACTAATGATCGCAAACCTTCACTCAAACACCTTCATGTTTTTGGATGTACGTGTTACATAATTCGAGATGGTGAAAATCTGGACAAGATGAAAGAGAAAGGTGATGCATGCATTCTAGTGGGATATGTAACTCAGTGTAAGGGATATAGATTGTACAACAAGAGAAGAAAATTGATAGTCGAGACTATTCATATCAGATTTGATGAATTACATGAGATGGCACTTGAACAAAGCAGTTTAAGTCCCGATCCACAACGACAAAAGACTTATGTGCACAACCGCACGGAACTCAGAACTCAAGACCATAACAATGAACCATTAAGTTCAAAGCTGGTTCCTGAACATGTTCCAAGAGCAGATATGACAGTGGACACGACACTTGAAGAGTTGGAAATGTTATTTGGACCAATGTTTGATGAATATTTCACGGGGGAGAAACATGTTGTATCAAAGTCTTCCACTGTCACTCATGATAAGAATGATGATACCGATCATCATCAACAAAAGGATACAACTTCATCTACTTCAACACGGGTTGCTGCAGATTTACCTCCTCAGAATATCACTTCAACAATCGATCCTATAACATCCACAACTACTATCATTGCTCCAGAGAACACAAATCAAGCAGACGATGCATTATCTGACAATAACGATTTTCACAACCCATTCGGTACATCAGAACATGAAACTGGAGAGTCTTCTACTCGCCATGTTGATCTGTCAAATATGCACACGTTCTACCAACTACATCCGTCAACACATCATTGAACCTGAGATCATCCTTTCGTTCAAGTAATTGGAAACCCTTCATAGCCTGTTCGTACAAGATGACGACTAGAAACCAATGGCGATGTTTGTATGTTCGCACTCGCCGTGAGTACAGCTGAACTGAAAAACATGAAAGAAGCCATGGCTGATCATGCTTGGATTGAATCCATGACGGATGAACTTCAACAATTTGAAAGACTTAAAGTCTGGGAACTTGTTGACAGACCATACGATGCAACACCGTTAAATCTTCAATGGATCTGGAAAAACAAGATGTATGAAGAAAACACGATCATCAAGAACAAAGCTAGGCTAGTGGCTAAGGGGTATGGCCAGAAAGAGGGAATTGATTTTGATGAATCATTTGCACCAGTTGCTCGTATGGAAGCGGTCAGGATTTTCCTTGCTTATGCTGCACATAAGGGATTAACTGTTTATCAAATGGACGTGAAGACATCATTTCTTAACGTTCCTTTGAACCAATAAGTCTATGTCACGCAACCGGAAGGATTCGTTAATCCTCATTATCCTGACAAGGTGTATCGTCTCCACAATGCAATTTATGGTCTAAAGCAAGCTCCAAGGCTATGGTACAATGAGCTCTTGAAATTTCTAGTATCCAAAGGTTTCTCAAAAGGTTCCATTGATCTAACTTTGTTCACTTATAAATATGGGGATGACATTTTGCTTGTGTAGGTTATTGTTGATGACATTATTTTCGGGTCTACAAACCAAAACTTTCAGAATGGTTTGAAAAAGTAATGCACAACAAATTTGAAATATCAATGATGGGCGAACTAAAATTCTTTCTTGGAATTCAAGTTCACCAATCCCCAAGTGGTATCTTTATTAACCAAGCTAAGTATTGTCAAGAGATAATCAAAAAGCATGGTATGACCTCATGTGACCCTGTTGGGACACCATTATCAATCACATTGCTAGATGCTGACTTGGAGGGAAATGCCATAGATAAAATGAGATATCGTTCCATGATCGGCTCCCTCGTGTACGTGACAACAAGTAGACCAGATATTTCACATGCTACGTGTTATTGTGCATAATATCAAGCACGACCCACTGAAAAGCACCTCAAGGAGGTTAAACAGATCTTTTGGTACCTCAAGAATACCATTCATTTGGGACTCTGGTATCCGAGGGAAAGCGGTTTCTTTCTAACGGCCTATTCAGATTCTGATCATGTAGGGTGTCTTGGTACACGAAAAATTACTTCTGGTGGTGCACAATTTCTAGGTCAAGATAAGCTTGTGGGATGGTCTTCCAAGAAGCAAGATTGCACGTCACTTTCATCAGCCGAAGCGGAGTATGTGTCTCTATCTGCGTGTTGTGCTCAAGTTCTTTGGATGAGAACACAACTAACGGATTATGGCTTCCACTTTGATAAAGTACCTATGTATTGTGACTCAAAGTCGGCCATAGCCATCTCCTACATTCCGGTACAGCATTCCCGTACGAAGCACATTGATGTCAGATACCACTTCATAAAGGAACAAGTTGAAAGAGGTATCGTTGAGTTATACTTTGTTGGAACGGATTACCAATTAGCCGACTTGTTTACGAAAGCTCTGTCGAAAGATAGGTTTGAGTACCTCGTTAGGAAAATTGGTATGAGATGTTTGACTCCAGCAGACCTGGAGATTCTGGCAAAGGTGCCTGCTCGATTTATCTATCAAACATCTACTTGTAAATATCATTAAAAAAGCAAAATACAAAAATATAAAACATATAAAAGCAAAACACAAAATTAAAAATCTTTGAAAATACCAAAAATATTCTTCTACACATGTCTTTCAGTATCGATAATATGGAGGTGCCTAGAAATGTCGCTGAATAACGACACGGGTGTGTACATAAAGCTCGAATAAAAGTTGTAAATATTTTTCACAACATGTCATTTCTATTTAATAAAGAAAAATGTCTATTTTGGACAATATTTCCAAACAACGGGTAGAGCAATCTATCTTGGGTTGAGCTTGTCACAAAACATTCAACGTTTTGAGCTTAACACAATGGCTTTTAATCACTTTCAGATTGCAACCCGGATCGATATTCACGAGGGAGTGTACGATTTAGCTCGCTTACCCTTAGAAAAAGAAGAGAAATCTTCTTACACTTGAGTGGATTTTTCAAGACATTCAAAGTCTATGAACTCAAGTTTATGCATTAGAAAAACCTCTTCACGAAAAAGAAATAGAGTTTTTCAAAAAGCATTGAACACAATTTTTTCAAGAATTTTTCAATGGTTATTCAAAATCTTTCAAAAATTGTGTGTTCAACAACTCCCATCCTCAAAAAGTGAAATGTGGATCACATCCTCACAATGACAATTCAACTGGATCAATTTTTGAGGGGGAGCGTTCCAAATAATTCATGCTATTTAGACACATTTTTCTTCCGAAGATTTTAAAGACTATTTTTCAAAATATATTTTAATCAAATTTGATATCTCTAATATCAAAAGATTTTATATATTAGAGATAGGGGAGAAAATATGATTAAAATGTGATCTAAAGACTCAAGCACTTTAACTCTTACCCACATGTGCGAAACACTTTCGATTATCGATGCACATGTGAAGGGGGAGCTTTTCTGAAATGACAAAACTTTGTTAGACATTTAAAGTGGTTTTTATGGTGACGATCAAATACCCACAACATCTTTAATCCACGAAGTTATTGGTGTCAAAAGGGTGATTAGGTTTAAGTCCTATGATCCAACCAGAACCGGAGGGATCTTCCTAGGCACAATCCAATAGAATATTAGAAGTCCTTAGGAAAGATGGAGTAGAATGTGAATGTAGCTGAATGCCGACTAAGTACTGATGCTAGCACTGGAACAATCACAACAAGGTGCTAGTAATGATGTATTGGTAAGCATTGAAGGGGTTGAAGAATGTAAAAGAAATGTAAGGATAAAGGGTGTAAAAAAATTAGCTCTCCATACAACTTATGTAGAAACCGGGTCAACACATCATGAAGACAACACATCATGGACCTAGTGATGTAATGCACGACCCCTCCCCAGCTACTCAGGCTTCTCTCAAAAGAAGTTTGTTTTATTGTCACGGAGATCAACATGACTTCTATTGAATTTCTCACTCTGAGATAGTTGATATTGAATAGGTGACATCTGCTCCAGCCTCCGACCACTAAGAGTGCACAAATCGAGTCTAGAGCCAAGAGATCAATCAAATCTCGTTAGGACACACGGAATGACGATAAAGAGATTCCTAAGCTATATCCTTGCGATATTGGTAGAACACTCAGTGTGATACTTCTCAGTATTCACAATGATGAGTGGAAATCCTTCCAGTGTTAACATCAAACAGCACTACGGTAGGTCATGTGTAAGATTCTTTATGAATTGAACATGTGTAAACTGAAAAGCAACAGTGGTTTGATTCTGAATTGACTCAAACTTGTTTTTGGTTTCTACGCAATATCTTTATGGTCTTGCAAGAACATTCAGAGTGATATTCAATAATATTCACAGTGATGAACGGAAATTCTTCTAGCGTCAACCTCAAACAGCGCTACGGTAGGTGACTTGCGAGATTCTTATGAATCAAGCTTGTGTCAACTGGAAAGAAACAATGGTAAGATTCTTCATGAATCAAACATGTTCCAAGAATTTGAATTGACGACTTTAATCAAGCGAATATTTATCCAATTGATTCACTCTTTATGTTCATAGTCTTGCTTTGAGACGCTCGAGTAAAGAGAACGGCTAGTACAACCGTGAAACCCTGTCAAGGAGATTCTTAATTGAAACTACCTAATCACAGGTACGGTATTTAATATCGTATAACAGTCTTCACCGACCGGAGGTAAAACGCTACCGATTTAGGACGAATGCCAAAGCCATTCAGTTCGTGTCTATGTTTGTAGGACCTTACACACGAACCAAACAAACACGAAAAGCCTTGATCTTTATATGACGTGATGTATAGGACAAAATGGATGAAGGTACTAGTAGGATGATGATGAAGAAATAACAAAGATGATAAAAGAGATGAAGATCAAAGAAAGATTAAACTAAAAAATAAAGATTAGATTAAAGAAAGAAAAAGAAACAAAGATGGTGATTTTCCTAGTGAGAGAAACACACACTCATTCTCTCTCTAAAATAATAAAATGGAAACACACACACACACACACACAATGTTGATCCCAAACTCATATCTTAAACCTTAGCTTATTTAAGGGATGTGATAGAAAGAATAAATTCAATCTAACACTAGAGAAACTTTGCAACACAAAGTAACTAAACAAGATGCGGAATATAGTGTTTAGCACAAGAACAAGTGCTTAAATCAAACATTAAACTTTAATATATAATAGATATAAGAATACCCAATAGTGGTATTAGGGTTACACAACCTTAAAGTATGAAATGAAATGAACAGAGAAAGATGTGTTTTACATGACAACCTAATGAGTCCTTTTATAGCACAAGGACTCGCGTACAAGATCACTACTAACAAACTAGGAAACTATCTTGGATTAGTAACTGAAATGCGTCATAATCTCTTCCAAGTTTATCTTAGTAGCAGGGTCTTTGACTTTCAGCAGGGGGACCAATCCCCTTGCCTTTGTTATTCATCAGGGGGAACTTACTCTAGCAGGGGGAACTCTGACCAACCACCAGGGGGAACTAACATTCATACATTTATTCCCAACAATCCTCCCCTAAACTTGTGCTTTAGCCTAGAGACAAATTTCTGAATAAATGCTAGTTGATGAGGATGCTTACAAAGTTCCTGGCCAAAGTTGACTATTAATTAATCTTACCAAATCATAAGCATCAGGTGCTCTAGCATCCATAATTAAATCAGCCTATGCCAGCTTCTTCAAGGTCTCTTGAGTGAAAGGATAATAACAATGATTAAGATAATAAACACTTACACCTTCCATGGCTACCTCATAAACCCCAGAATTGGTAAACAGCTTTCAATATAGCATATTTCCCTCATTCACTGCATCAAAGATAGGATCAAACAACTCATGCTCATACATCATGTGCATGCAGTCCCAAATCACCCAGTCCTTCTCTACACCATCCAAAGTAGGAGGATTTGTAGCAAATGTCTTCTTCAAAATTTTCCATAGATCATCTATGTCCTCACTGTCTAAAGTTTGAAATAGCAGATCTAAACCTTAGAAAGGTCTGTGATGTATTGTCAGCTCTTGTAAGCTTCCACCAAGACATACCTTTGTGTTCATAAACAACATACTCTACTATGGCGTACTTACTCCCAAACTCACTTGGTGGAATTTCATCATTCTCTTCCATAATCAAATGCTTATCTGTTTCTTCATTGGAAGGATGCTGAGTTTCCTTAGTATCTGTACCAACCTTTTCCATCCTTTTTATCCTTTTGGCTGCTCTCTGTGCATTAAGAACAGATCTTTTAACTGCTAGAAAAGTTACACCTGCTTGGGATGATGCACCTGCTTTTGTTGTTTCCATTGCCACTCCTTCAGCCTTTCTTTTTCTGGACTCCCTAGCTTTCTGTATCACCTCATCTTTCATCCTAAGATACTCAACCTCTTCAGGAGTGTTTACACTTATGAATTCATCTGTATTTGTCTCCCTTAGTATTGGCCTAACTGCTCTCTCTATCTCCTCAAAAGTCATGTCTTTGAAGTGAGCATCATTCAACCTCTTGTGTCTTTTAAGCATAACCTTGTAGTGTGCGAGCCTCCCCTTCTCAGACCTCAAATACTTTTCCTTCTGAATTTGACTCATCCTTCTTTCCAGATATTCCTTTTGATAATTGAAGACCAAAAGAGTCAGTTCATACCTATCTTCCAAAGGAGCATTCACCAACTCCTTTTCCCATTGGTCTAGAAATTATTGAACATGCGGTACCCTGTCATCCAGCTCTCTATGCATGATTTCAACTTGTTTAAGCATTTCTTTGGGCCTCATTTGTTGCATTCTCTATTCTTGCATGTGTAGCTCTTCTTCTTGAATTCTGAGAGCTACCTGTTCATCATGTTCCTCTTGAGCCCTTAGTTGTTCAGGCGTTTTGTGTTTGTACTTTCTTTTGGGCTGTTCAATCATCTTCCCCTTTCCTTTGTCTTTTGGATCCACTGCTGGTTTTGATTTGGGTGCAGCTTCTCCAATTTTTATCCCCTTCTAAGATGGTTGCCTTCTGTTCTTCCTAACAAATGTTTGAGTAATAGGTTTAGCAGGGGAAGGACTTACAGTAGGGGGATCAATTGTAGCAGGGGAAAATTTTGTAGAAGCAGGGGCTTCTTCTGGATTGCCCATATTCAACAAGGCTTAGGCAATATCTTTTGTGGCACTCCCCTTATCACTTCCTTTCTCATCACTTGCCACCTTTTCTTGTCCTAGATCCTGTCCACTAGGAAATGCATACCACGAAGTAGACTCATCTGTTTGAGGACCTTCCTCCCCTTTGGAAGCATCCTCATCTGTAGAGACAATAAGCTTTGGTCTTCTCCTCCCCTCAAGTGTGGCAAGTCTGGCCTCCAAATTGTTGATAACCAGACTTTGCTTGTTGACAGTTTGTACAAGTTGTGCATTTTGCTCTTTCAAGCTAATGCACATATTCGTCAATTCCAAGATGGATAGTGGTTTCAGTCTGCTCTCAACCCTAGGAGGAGATTTATCCCCTCTTTGAGTATCGCTGAGTGAGGGAGAGGACTTACTTATGGTGTCACAATCCTGCTCATCCCTTGGGGATGAGACAATAGTGGCAGCCAAACCCCCCGTGTGCTCCAACCTTATGGAGACTCTCCTCTCTACTACTTTGGAAGATTCACCAGGTAAGGGAGACCTAGCAAACCTGGTTTTGGTTCTCCTTTCATGTTGTGGGTTGGCAGGGGGAAGTTGACTGTCAGGGGTATCTCTAGCAGGGGTATCAACAAGAGGGGCTTGGGCTGCTCTTGGTTTGGAAGAAGCTTCTCTTCTGATCTGGTCCATCATGATTGGTGTAAGGGGAACTGCCCTTCCAGGAAATTGTAGGGTAGGTGCTGCAAGAGTGGTGAATAGTTTTGTTGTATGGGGGTTAGCTTCAAAATATTCCTTGTGACGAATTTTACCATGTTGCCTCATATCCAACAAAATTTCAACAAACCTTGGATACATACAAAATTTTAAATGACTTGTAACATTTTTGACCATACCTTCAAAAATCATTTGAGAGAAAAAATATTTTCTCCCTGTTGCCAAGCAAATCAAGGCAGAAGCAACTTGACTCCCAAATTCATTAAAAGCTGTAGTTTTTGATGATAAGTGTGACAATCCGTCAATTTATGGTTTATATTTTATTCTCAAATATTATTTAAAAACATTATTTTAATGTTATATTATGAACTCACTTATTTTTGGGAAGAAATTTGGATTTACGTCTTGAAGTAGCATCGACTACGTCTAAACCGGAGGATTCTACGTTACGTGCTTACGTTTACATACACCGTCTTTGGTGACAGTCCGACATTCCAGGAAATAAATTTATCCGTGAATATTATTTTGGAATTTTAAATTTGTGTTGGTTCATAAACTCACAAATTTACGAGAAGAGATTAGGACTTACGATTATAATTTAACGTCCTTTACGACTAAATCGGAAACCTTAGGATTACGTATTTACGTTTTCGAACTCCATTTTTGATGAGACATTTTTTGTTAGATTCGTTTTGTGCCGTTGATTCATAATTTATAAAAACGTTTTTCGTAAAATAACCCGAGGGCACGCAAATCGAGGAAACTAGAATCGAGGAGTACCTGTAAATCAATAGGGATGGGACAAGTTTACACTTGCCCACCCCTATACAAATGGGCTCCAACACATCTCATGATGTGTCAATTTTAACTATTAAGCTAACACTTGTTAGCTAATGCTTAACAAGTAAGCTATCACACCACCAAAACCATCCAACACCTAAACCACTTCTCCAAAACTCATACATACAAACCACTCTCTCCTTCTCTCCCTAATTTCGTCCACTCTCTCTCAAAAATACCATTTTGATCAAATTTTGATCAATTCTAGCCATAAACTATGTGTTATCTACACATATAATGAAGAAACCTTGAAGCCTTGAAGATTGGAGGTGATCCTAACATCCAAGATGGTGATTTGGTGATATCCAAGGGCTAATTTCTACAAGGAGTGTACAAATATTGGTGGTCTTGAAGATTGGTGTTGATTTATCACAAGTTTTTCCATCAAAAAAACCAAGCCTTGATCATAACCTACACAACCTTGGTGGTATAAAGATTGTTCTTCCTATCCTCTTGTTATTTTGATTATGTAATCTTGTATTTTCTTTATTTATGTATATGTATATGATGATGAATGCTGATTAAAAATATTATGTGGGGATTTGGTGTCGATAGATTTGATAAACATGGGTAAAAAGATGGAAAAACCACATGTAAAAATGGTTAAATCTTGCTTAATAAGATGGCTGTATAAAAACAGTAAGTAACCAAATGATAAACTGATAAAATGGTAAAATGGAATCAATATACAGTAAGTATTAGGTGCTATACACATGTGATAGTTGGCCATGCAATGGAATCATCAAAATTAGTGAGATATGATCAAAACAAGTTTAGAGTGCAAATCTGCCTACACTGTTTTGGAAGAATTTATTAAAATATTTAGAGGTTGATTCATCAGTAGCTATGAAGGAAGTAAATAAAGCACATATCATGTAGTTTCTGTGATAAAAATTTAGGGTTCTATCTCCATGTAGAACTCTAGATATGATCATTTTAGTAAACTAGATTTTTAGGACTGATTTTGTGAAATTAAAGTTTAATATTATTATATAAGCACTCAAATAAATATAGTATAAAATGTGAATTAAAACCCACTAACTTATATATTTCATTTATATAAAAATGCATAAGGATAAATAAATGGACATTATATAAAAATGGTAGTTTGGTAAGTTTTATAAGTTATAAAAACTATATACTAAGTTTTACGTCTTTTCGGCTAAAACCGAAAGATTAACGTTTTTGTTAAATAAAACTTAGACATTTGGACCCGTCTAATGTAAACTTTTATAAACTCACATACTGATATATAAATATATATAACAAGTAAAAACCGATAAAACCCGAGATTTACAACATATAGACATTAACGGGCCAAAGTAGCCTTAATGGACAATAAACCCGACTAATTTGGTAAAACACTTATAAACTTATTTATTGGGCTTAACCCATTTGGGCCCAATATATAAAGTATAATACTGATAATAAAAGTATAATTGGGCTAATGAATAGTATTGGGCTTGTAATAGGCCCATTGGGCATCAAAATGTAAACAAATTGAACTAGTGTAACTAGTCTTGAAAATTACCAACACATAAACACTATAATGAATGAGTAAAGATGTATAAACCCACTTGATCATCATCATATATATAAAATCATCATATGTATACATAATTATTATTTTGATAAAGTCATTGGACAAAAGTCTAAGACGAGTATTATTTGTCTAGGTTTCTGTGATTGAAGCACGTACCGTACATCCAAATCGCCGATAATCGCTTTCCCACATCAACGTGAGTTCATAGCCTCGCACTCTTTTAAATGTGTTTATGAAATGTTTTATAAACCCGCGAGGGAGATAACATGTTAGTTTTGATAAAATAGGACACCATTTGTCCCGATTGTTTGTTTATTGATTTGAACCCGAATGATTGTATGACCTGATGAATGATTATATGACCCGATAGATGAAATGAAATAGATTATTAAAGTTAGGTTATGTCACTAAAAGTCCCATTAGCATGAATTGTGAACTACCGGGATTTGGTAGACGCTTATGCATATAATAGTACTATTTGGGGACGATCACCCCAGTTCGCGCCTTGACGGTTGATCCCCGTCGTGCCATATTGATTGGTAAACGAATTTATGTATGAGAAGATTTACACAAGCGTGATTACTGTGACGACACGCTAATTTAGATGGGCAAATTGAGTTTCGGGCTAGCTACCCGTTGTTTGTTGTAGTAAGGTAACAATGTCATGCGGCTTATAATAATCCAATTAACGAAATACTGCTATAAGCACCGAATTACGATATATTGCCTGACTAGCAATACGGGGTCTTATTATTGATATTATGTTCGTGTTTTGGTTTTACATAACCATATCCATATAACAGTTTTTATTTAACTCTATACAACGTTATAAAACGTATTGTATGATGTTTTTAACGACAATGGTTCGTAATATGATTTTGAATGCGAAAGCCCATATTATGATTTTGATAAGGATTTGTATAAAATGACTTTGGCTATTTTATGGCCTATTACAATGATTTGTACAAAATGATTTTCGGTAATAATTTTATACCGATGTTATATTGATGGATTTTATTAAACTCTATGAATTCACTCGGCGTTATCACTGACCTTTTCTTTTAACATGTTTTATCTCAGGTACTTGAAAGTAATTCTCGGGAAGACAACAAGAATTCATGGCCCGCACTTAAATAACATTTCCATTCAAATTCTTTGTAAAACTTGTATGAAATACAATGACTTGGGACCTATGTAAAATTTGATATTTATGAATGGAAATGCTTTATTATTAAACGACGCGATTTTTATGCGTTGTCTATGATGTGAGTAATGTGCTATCCCGTAACACCAACGAGTCTTCCGCTGTATTGAGTTGTATAAATTTGGGGGTGTTACAGTTTGGTACCAGAGCTCTCGTTATAGAGAACGAAAGATTTTAAAAATAAGGTTTTGAATAAAACATTTCAAAATCTTTTAACTATAAACATTTTTCTAAAAATGTCTAAAAATCTTTTGACTATAACGGTGCCGAAGAATTCCCGAGTTACCGACAAGGCCAGACTGAGAAGTGTTATTTTAATATATATATAACTTGGATTATATATATATATATATATATATATATATATATATATATATATATATATATATATATATATATATATATATATATATATATATATATATGATGTAATTTGATTACATGATTGTTTGATGATTATTTTGATATTTATACGAGGTATTTATACGACGTAGATTGTCACAAGAAACACTAAATCCCCTAGTAAATTAATCTAACCTATTCCTGTAGGAAACCTAGCTATTCCAGATCAAAACCAAGTTGTGTATATTTATGATCCCAACAAAATGGTTGATATTCGTAGAAATGTTGATATTAGTTGATTGTGATATTAAAGAAGAACTGGCGAGATTATATCTGATATCGATGTCATGACGATCTTTCCTTATAGAGTGGAGTTTGAAAAAACGTTACCACCTGGAAAGGTGTCATCTGATTCGTTGTCACCCAATTCTTAAACTTGAAATCGAAAGGGTGAATGTTGCACTTAAGGCGGTCATTGGAACCATTATCCAAAAGCCTCATGCCACTAGTACCTTTCCGAGAAGTCTAATTGAATGTGTGAGTCATTTCATACTAGTGACTCATTTGATAACTATTGTTGTAAGAGCTATAGGATTGGAAATTAAGTGTTGATCATATCGAGCTTTTATTGCCCTATTAAGGTCTAAAAATAAGGTTAAAAGTATTGGAGAATGAGGTAAGATATCGAATTGAGCGTAAGTTGGTTGAAACTTGAATAAAGTCAAATTTAACTCATATGGAATATGAGATTGTTAAGAGGAAGTCGTTAAGTTCTGTGATAGAATTATAAGGTTTTAATTGATTGTTGGTTCATGTTAAGGGTTGTTCCTAGGCCATTGTCCAATGACGAGGATGCCCAGTGTCCAAGAAATAAATTGAAGAAATCTTCTTCTGAATTGAGACCGATGGATCTTCTGGGATAGGTAGAACACCTAATGACTCTTGTAGATTAGTATTCATTGTGGTATCTTTTAAAAATAATCCCTAACTTAACTGAGACATCAGTTGGTAGGATGAGTTCTTAGAATTGTATGACATAGTGACACATAATGTGTTACGGTACAATTTTGACTTGTTTGTGATTAATGAAAAGACTACCATTGATTGCTAAATTCTACATGTATCGATGTTATCTATCCTTTATTGCTTCATACTAATGTTCGCATTAGTGATGCAACCATTGGACAAGTACTCATCTTGATTTGAGTTACGTTGTGGTTATTCTTTTTGAGTGCCATCGAGGTCATGAACCTCATGATTAATTGGCTAAGCTCATTTTCTATTATATTATAGTTAGTTCTTGGTGAACAACTTTTCATCACTCTTTTGTAGATCACTCATTGTTTTTATAAGATAAAACAATATCCTTTGAGAAAATTGAATTTTCATCACTATAAGGATTATTCAAAGTGAGAATTATAAGTGATCGTTATCGAAATGAAGTTGTCTATAAAACACCTTGGAAAACTTAATAGTTTTCATAACAAAGAAAATCTTTGTAAATTTATTTTTGATTCTTATTTAAGAATTAAGCATGAAAATGTTTTTATTATAAACATGATGATAAAATTTTGACGAACTGAGTATTGCATCGTTAATCTTGAAATTATATATAGTTGTGCGCCTAAATACAATTTGGAAGTGACCATGCAAGGCTGATTAGTAGTCACCATGAAATAATTAATAAACACTAAATTTTCTTTGAAGATTGTGAAAGATTAAAATTTATGAGATCTACAAGAAGTGAAAAATAAGGACATAGTGTAAGGGACACCTACATATGTTCCTGTAGCATCTATTCTTCTGAGTCGAATTTACTCATCTGTGGAAATTGTCTTATTTGACAATTGACAATTCTTTCTTGTCCAATTCTCCCGTAGTGAGATTCTTAGGAAAAGTATCTGATTACCGAGTGTTTATACCCGATTGGATGTATCGACGTTCCTATCATTTCTTTCGATTAGATTTCATTTGAATGACCTGGGTAACGATCCGAGGAGCTTTCGAATGCGTACTCAAATTATGAAAACATGGGATATATTCATATTCATTAAATGTTTTCGTCTGTATCTGATTTGAAATTCTCTCCCGTAGATTATGCGTTGACCTTACTCTTTTAAGGTTAGTTATGTCTCCTGATATCCTTGAATTTGTGAAGGATTATGAATTATTATTAGTCTTTTGAGAAGTTCACATCTTATCGACGGCAATAAAACTGAAAAGTTGATAGTGCCAGTAGAATGGATTGATTGATTATGACATGAAGACATTGTCTTAATTGATGGGAACTCGAGTAGAAATCCCCTAAATGATAAGATGTTGATTATCAAAAGTGATCTAAATAATTCTTTATGGATGACCATATCCTGCATTTAGACTTGAAATTATACCATGAATGGTTGTGAATTAGTCATAGATATTATAATCTAGAAAGAACCTAATATGAATTTATTAAAAGATGGTTCCGTTATCTGAAACTTTAGGAGGTATTTGTTGGTGAATTACCTAGACTTTCGCCATTAAGGCATGTTGAAATTGGTATTGATTATATTCTCGGTGCTGCACCTGTGGCTTGTGCACTGTACGTCAGCACCATCTGAATTAAAGAAATTACCGTACAACTGAGAGAGTTGTCGGAGAAAGCTTTTATTCTATCAAGCTCGTCATCATGAAAAGCTATGGTGTTATTATTTCTTATGTTTATTGATTACCGTGAACTAGGTAAATTGACGATTAAAAATCTATATCCACTACCCAAGATGATAGATTTGTTCGATAATTTACGAGGTTCTAGCGTATGTTCTAAAGATTTGATCCACGGCATGGTTATCATCAATTTCGCGTCCGCGAAAAAGATTATCTATTCCAATCACTACATCCAGAACTTGTAATGAACATTATGAGTTTCATGTGATGTCGTTTGGATTGACTAATACACATGTAGCATTCATAAATTTGGTGAATCACGTGTGTAGGATGTAATTTGATAAATTCATGCTTGTGATCATTAAGGACTATTTGTTTGTTTATAAGAATAAGAATGAGTTAATAATTATTTATAGATTGCCCTGAATTGGCCGAACAACGAAAACCTGTACCTTGAATATATAACGTGTGATTTAAGGCTCGACCCTTTATATAAAATGATCGTTTGATTAAGGATGGTAAGATATATACATATTGACTCTTCAAAAATTAAGAGCCCTTTTAAGACTTTGGGTTTTACTAAAAAGAAAATAGAAATATGTTTTGACATATATTTTATCAAAGAAATTTTTAAGGGATTATTTCATTATGCCCAAATCATTTAACTAAACTTCTGTTTAGGGGTAAATGTTTGTGCATACCTCAAGAAAACCTAAGAGGGATTGAGGAAACCGTTAAACCGTGACTTAAAATTTGAAACGACAATTTTTGCTTTTCAACTAAGAAAATTTTTACCAAAGAATAAACGAAGGTTTTTCGAAGATTTACGGATCTTACTAATTATTTCCGATAAATAAACAAAAATTATGTTAATTAAATTCAAATTTATTTTGAACATTTTTATATAACTGGACAAATTGAGAAATTTAAAACTTTTTACGTTTACGTTTCATAAAAAATAAATCTTTATTTAATTAGTTGTAATAATTATCGACGCTTTAAACGTCGGATTAAGCAAAACTGATAAAAATGATAGCTGAAACGAAACTCAAACTTAGAAAATATAAAGAAAGGTGAACGTAATTACTGACACATTATGTAGAAAATATAAAGAACCAATTAGGACATGTTCCTTAATAATGACTGTGCAAAATAAATTGCCGAACAATATAAAAATAAACGATGTTTGTAAAAAGGATAATATAGATAATAAAAAGGGTTCACGGCTAATGTGAACCATTAGAATTGAGAAGCCGATGGCGTTAAATGTTTTAAAGTCTGCTTGTGGTTGCCTGACTATAGAGGATTTTGAGATTTTGTCATATTGAAATCTCGTAAGTATAAGTATTTTATTCATGCCATTTCTGATTAAGTGTATCTTTATCTGAAGAAGATGTACTGATGGCAAATTATGAAGGCATATATCGCCTCATACATTATCAAACGTCTAACTATTGCAAAGGTCATCATCTGAATTTGATTCAATTTGAGTCATCGTCGACAGACTGACCAAATCTGATAATATCATTCCTATTAATGATAGATTCTTGATGAAGAAATTGACTCTTTTGTATTTAAAGGAGTTGTGTAAACATGGTGTGCATGTATCAATCATCTCTATCAAGATCCTCGCTTCGCATCGAATTTCTAGAGATTTGCTCAGAAGTCATTGAGAACGAATCTTGATGAGAGTACTGTTTACCACCCCAAATCGAAGGGACGAGGTAAATTAATGATACAAAACACTAGAAGTCTTGTTTTATGTTTGAAAGATTGACCTTTGGTAATAAACCGTATAATCGCTTTCCTTTGTAAAGATTATCATTGATAATTATCGTATTAGGATCGAGACCGAATCTTGTTAGGATCTATATATAAGAGCATCTGTAAGCAGGAGTTGGGATGAAGACACCCAACATACACCCATTGTGAGTTGGACATGTCTTTTAGGTTTAAGTTTGCCTATGATAACAAACCTGACCTTACAAAATACCCGACCCGCGAGGCCTGAATTGATTGTTGAAATTAGGATTTGATTATTGACTGCCCGTAGTGGGCAGGAAGTTATGTGAATATGAAATGTAGATCTTGAAGTGCCAGATGGGTAGCGAAGTTATGCCAAAAAAAATAATTTTTAACCATGGAAAAATGAATTGATGATCTGAATGATCATGGGATATAAGTCCCCGTTGTACGGGACCATTAAGCTGATGTAAAAGATTGGTTTGAAAGGCATATAAGCTGGATCTACCCTAGGACTTCAAGAACTGTGTGAATTATGTTTTGTATATCGAACTTGATAAAATGCCTATCAAGTGAGAATCTGGCTATTCCTTAATGAAGTTTAGATCGGCGAAAAGTTGCATTCATCAAAAACCCGTGAACATCATGGATAGAGAAAGTAAGTCAACATTAAGCCTGATCTTATTCCCGTAATTATGTTTGATGAAACTCGCGTATTGTAATGAATTACACTTGTGAGAAAAGACAGAATGTGGAGGAAATACCCACATGGCTTTAACTCTATAAGAAGAGAGTAGTAAGATAAGATGATCTTTGAGGACAAAGATCTTGTTTAGGGGTAAATACTGTGACAATCCGTCAATTTATGGTTTATATTTTATTCTCAAATATTATTTAAAAACATTATTTTAATGTTATATTATGAACTCACTTATTTTTGGGAAAAATTTGGATTTACGTCTTGAAGTAGCATCGACTACGTCTAAACCGGAGGATTCTACGTTACGTGCTTACATTTACATACACCGTCTTTGGTGACAGTCCGACATTCCAGGAAATAAATTTATCCGTGAATATTATTTTGGAATTTTAAATTTGTGTTGGTTCATAAACTCACAAATTTACGAGAAGAGATTAGGACTTACGATTATAATTTAACGTCCTTTACGACTAAATCAGAAACCTTAGGATTACGTATTTACGTTTTCGAACTCCGTTTTTGATGAGACAATTTTTATTAGATTCGTTTTGTGCCGTTGATTCATAATTTATAAAAACGTTTTTCATAAAATAACCCGAGGGCACGCAAATCGAGGAAACTAGAATCGAGGAGTACCCGTAAATCAATAGGGATGGGACAAGTTTACACTTGCCCACTCCTATACAAATGGGCTCCAACACATCTCATGATGTGTCAATTTTAACTATTAAGCTAACACTGTTAGCTAATGCTTAACAAGTAAGCTATCACACCACCAAAACCATCCAACACCTAAACCACTTATCCAAAACTCATACATGCAAACCACTCTCTCCTTCTCTCCCTAATTTCGTCGACTCTCTCTAAAAAATGCCATTTTGATCAAATTTTGATCAATTCTAGCCATAAACTATGTGTTATCTACACATATAATGAAGAAACCTTGAAGCCTTGAAGATTGGAGGTGATCCTAACATCCAAGATGGTGATTTGGTGATATCCAAGGGCTAATTTCTATAAGGAGTGTACAAATATTGGTGGTCTTGATGATTGGTGTTGATTTATTACAAGTTTTTCCATCAAAAAAACCAAGCCTTGATCATAACCTACACAACCTTGGTGGTATAAAGATTGTTCTTCCTATCCTATTGTTATTTTGATTATGTAATCTTGTATTTTCTTTATTTATGTATATGTATATGATGATGAATGATGATTAAAAATATTATGTGGGGATTTGGTGTTGATAGATTTGATAAACATGGATAAAAAGATGGAAAACCACATGTAAAAATGGTTAAATCTTGCTTAATAAGATGGCTGTATAAAAAGAGTAAGTAAACAAATGATAAACTGATAAAATGGTAAAGTGGAATCAATATACAGTAAGTATTAGGTGTTATAGACATGTGAGAGTTGGCCATGCAATGGAATCATCAAAATGAGTGAGATATGATCAAAACAAGTTTAGAGTGCAAATCTGCCTACACTGTTTTGGACGAATTTATTAAAGTATTTAGAGGTTGATTCATCAGTAGCTATTGGTATAAAATGAAGCACATATCATGTAATTTCTGTGATAAAAATTTGGGGTTCTATCTCCATGTAGAACTCTAGATATGATCATTTTAGTAAACTAGATTTTTAGGACTGATTGTGTGAAATTAAAGTTTAATATTATTATATAAGCACTCAAATAAATATAGTATAAAATGTGAATTAAAACCCACTAACTTATATATTTCATTTATATAAAAATGCATAAGGATAAATAAATGGACATTATATAAAAATGGTAGTTTGGTAAGTTTTATAAGTTATAAAAACTATATACTAAGTTTTACGTCTTTTCGGCTAAAACCGAAAGATTAACGTTTTTGTTAAATAAAACTTAGACATTTGGACCCGTCTAATGTAAACTTTTATAAACTCACATACTGATATATAAATATATATAACAAGTAAAAACCGATAAAACCCGATCTTTACAACATATAGACATTAACGGGCCAAAGTAGCCTTAATGGACAATAAACCCGACTAATTTGGTAAAACACTTATAAACTTATTTATTGGGCTTAACCCATTTGGGCCCAATATATAAAGTATAATACTGATAATAAAAGTATAATTGGGCTAATGAATAGTATTGGGCTTATAATAGGCCCATTGGGCATCAAAATGTAAACAAATTGAACTAGTGTAACTAGTCTTGAAAATTACCAACACATAAACACTATAATGAATGAGTAAAGATGTATAAACCCACTTGATCATCATCATATATATAAAATTATCATATGTATACATAATTATTATTTTGATAAAGTCATTGGACAAAAGTCTAAGACGAGTATTATTTGTCTAGGTTTCCGTGATTGAAGCACGTACCGTACATCCAAATCGCCGATAATCGCCTTCCCACATCAACGTGAGTTCATAGCCTCGCACTCTTTTAAATGTTTTTATGAAATGTTTTATAAACCCGCGAGGGAGATAACATGTTAGTTTTGATAAAATAGGACACCATTTGTCCCGATTGTTTGTTTATTGATTTGGACCCGAATGATTGTATGACCCGATGAATGATTATATGACCCGATAGATGAAATGAAATGGATTATTAAAGTTAGGTTATGTCACTAAAAGTCCCATTAGCATGAATTGTGAACTACCGGGATTTGGTAGACGCTTATGCATATAATAGTACTATTTGGGGACGATCACCCTAGTTCGCGCCTTGACGGTTGATCCCCGTCGTGCCACATTGATTGGTAAGCGAATTTATCTATGAGAAGATTTACACAAGCGTGATTATTGTGACGACACGCTAATTTAGATGGGCAAATTGAGTTTCGGGCTAGCTACCCGTTGTTTGTTGTAGTAAGGTAACAATGTCATGCGGCTTATAATAATCCAATTAACGAAAAACTGCTATAAGCAACGAATTACGATATATTGCCTGACTAGCAATACGGGGTCTTATTATTGATATTATGTTCGTGTTTTGGTTTTACATAACCATATCCATATAACGGTTTTTATTTAACTCTATACAACGTTATAAAACGTATTGTATGATGTTTTTAACGACAATGGTTCGTATAATGATTTTGAAGGCGAAAGCCTATTATATGATTTTGATAAGGATTTGTATAAAATGACTTTGGCTATTTTATGGCCTATTACAATGATTTGTACAAAATGATTTTCGGTAATAATTTTATACCGATGTTATATTGATGGATTTTATTAAACTCTATGAATTCACTCGGCGTTATCGCTGACCTTTTCTTTTAACATGTTTTATCTCAGGTACTTGAAGGTAATTCTCGGGAAGACAACAAGAATTCATGGCCCGCACTTAAATAACAATTTCCATTCAAATTCTTTGTAAAACTTGTATGAAATAAAATGACTTGGGACCTATATAAAATTTGATATTTATGAATGGAAATGCTTTATTATTAAACGACGCGATTTTTATGCGTTGTCTATGATGTGAGCAATGTGCTATCCCGTAACACCAACGAGTCTTCCGCTGTATTGAGTTGTATAAATTTAGGGGTGTTACAATAAGCATTGCAAAATAGTGTGAATTAAAAACTTCCAATGGGGTGCAAACTGACCTTTAGCAAATTTACATTTTTGATCAGCAGAAATGTTGTACCCCAAGTTTGTAAGACCCTCAAAAATTTCAGCCTCTTTGAAAGCAACCACCCTACCCTCATCATCCAAGACTAATTTGTCTCGAATGGAGGCAAGTGTAACCACTTTGGGATGGCCATCAACCAGGCTTTTGATTGTTACCTCTCCATTCACTGTTTCAACCTTGGCATTAGACCAAAAGTGTTGAATGTGTGAGGTGTAAATTCTAGGATTGATGACAAGGGCTAACATGATATAGCAAGATTTTAGGTAAGCAACAGCATCAGTAAATTCAGCAGGCTCTTGTGATAAAAGAGTAATCTGATTATGGTTAGCAACAATTTTGAGATTCGTGGAAGACATTTTAAGAGTAAAAAAAAATTTATGTTTGTAAAAAATTAGTGGGATTTGATCGAAAGAGTAAGTTAGGCCTGCTGGTTAAGGGAATTGAGTTTATATAGGCGAATTGAAGAGCTGTGATTGGACCAAATTTTCAAATTGCAAAAATATCAGAAATAAATCTTGATATGAAAGTAATTAATTTGAAATAATAATGAAAAGGTTACCAATCAGCGAAGAAAGCGCCTTAAATATCTTTTGAAAAGAATAAAATATTCCCTAACCAAAAAGTTAGCAATCAGGCCCAACGGCTATAAGCAGGGCAACGGTATTGTCGGTCAATGGTCAAACACGGGAATGTTTTGCAAAGCAGGGGAAAGTTGTATTAGCAGGGGTATCAAAAAGTAAAGCAGGGGAAACTTTCCTAAGGGTATTAGACTATTCCTGAATGGATCAATGCTAAATAGCTCTGCTCTAATGCACATCCTTGTAAAAACAAGTTAGATACATAGAAACTCAAGAGTCCTCCATTCAGCAAAGTTGTAAACAGAAAAAAGTTAACACATAAGCAATCCTGCACCTAGTCAACCCGAGAAAATAAGCATACCCAGACTCCATCCCTACCATTTCCTTGCTATGGTTAGTTGGTCTTGGCAATATGCACTAAAAATCTTAAATTAGACAGCAAGCTGCTCAATAAAGAATTTTAAGTACACATTACTGTGCCTCAAGGTTTTAGAACTCCAACAGGCTTTGCAACAAGTCTTCATTGTCCCAAACCCCTACTCACTAGTGGATATGATTTAGAATCATATATGAGTATCCTAAGGATACCCTAAGTCCTAAAGGTGTGACCTAACCTCCCTTGAAACATAGAGCATATACCTGATCCTCCCATAATATAGTATGCTCCATTAGGATTTTTACATTGTTAGTCTAAAAACCACATATAACCACTTTAAAAAGAACAAACCCAACTTAAGAGAAAAACTCTTAGCATGGAAAAATGCCTTAGCAGGGGGATGAACCCCAGCAGGGGAATTGATTGTGGCAAAATACGTCTTGTTTAGGAAAACAAAAGAGCGTATATGAGCGGTAAGTATTAAGTGATAATTTAGGAAAATCAAGCACTATTGACCCAATGAAAGTTCAATGTTCATTTCTCAAGGAGGTATATGTGTGTGAATAACTTGATAAATGTTTGAGATTAATATTGAGAAAGAAGGGATGAGAAGTGAGAATGATGGATACGTTAAAATTATACTACGATGACAAAATTAAAAACCGTAAAAAGTGACAAAATAAAAATTAATTCTAAAAAATCTCAAAAAATAACCAAAAATCAGTGAAAATAAACTAAGAGTTTACAAATGATCAAAACCTTTTTAAACCTTTTAATTAATTAATTATTAATTTTTAAATGCTAATTAAAGCCCTAAAAATCCAAATAATTATTAAAAAGTCCAAATAAAGATTTTTCACTTTGTAAAACTCTAAAATGACTCAATAAGACTAAAAACTATTTTTATGAAATTTTAAACTAAAGCAAACTATTTTTAAATGATTAAAAAACTATTAAAATATTAAAATAATTCTAAAAATTAATAAATGATAAGAAAATTAATCTAAGAGTTCTAAAAATCCTAACTTAATATATTTGACCTAAGAAAAATGTAAAAGTTGCAAAAATATTAATAATGAAATTTAATAATAAAATAATATTAAAAATCTAAAAATTATAAAAATTTCTAAAAACTTGAAAAATCGTTTATTTTAACCTAAATAAATAAAAAATGAAAAGTGAAATTACCAAAATACCCCTAATGGGCTAAAAACTAAAACAGACCAAATGGAATGGGCTTTTTAGCCCAAAAAGTTCAAACTCAACCAAATAAGCTGAAAATCACCAGTCTAGCTTAAAATTCAATTTTAAACACAAAAGTCTGAAGGCCCAAAAGCTGAATGTGAGCTTATCACAGCTTAATTTAACAACAGCTTATTCGTAATGGGCTTTTTGGCCCATTAAGCTATAAGCCAATGCCATAAGCTCTAAATTGACACACAACCTTACTTTCAGATGCCTAAGAGATCTATGAAAAGAAATTTTCAAAAAGCTAAACCAATAAGCCAGGAATAAGCAAAGTAAAAATTCACTAAAAGACAAAATAGTCGACTTGGAGTTCTAGACCACCTCAGACCTTGATTCAACTTGCAAAAGACTCTAGTTGGCTCTAATAAGATAAAAAAATCAAGAAAAGTTCAATAAGCCAAGCCAAATAAGCAGAATAAGCTGATAAGCACTTATGTAAAAGTCAAAGGAGTTGGTTTTTTAGTCAAACCTTTAAGTCAACCACCCAAATGCTCCAGTATGAACAAATGGGTCAAATAAGGAACACATATTACAAAATTAAAGTTGTTGCAGGTTAAAATAAGCTAGAACAACTTATTGATTAGCTTAATGCAAAATAACACTAGCAGTGGCTAGCAACAGGGGGAAGGAGTTCCCACTGCTTTGACTATTTGACTTGAAGATTTAGAGAGTTCCAGTTGGATTCAATGGATAACAAAGGCACCCTTACAACCGGTGAGTTGTAAGGAGTCATAAACAAGCAAGAAATCACAAATTGATCCAGCAAAATGATATAGAATAAGCAAACAGTTACCAGATACCACACAGATATGCAAATAATCAACTTATGAAGAAATGAGCAGTTTAAGCATGAATAAGCCAACCAAAACGAACGATATGCATACACAAGCTTAATAAAGTCCAATAAGCACAAATAAACTTGTTTCAACCAATGATTCAATGATTTGATTAGGTTTCAAACTCAAACAGGTTACTGATGAACAAAAGTGATACCCAAAACCCTTTTGCTTATCAAAATGACCACAGATCCAATTTCAACACCCTAAATCTCTTACATAGGTTGTATTAACTTAAATTTAGCACTTGTTAACCCTAGTCTACCCTTAGATCTAGGTGTCCTCAAAATTTTAGTCAAAAACAACTAGTTAAACATATTTTATGGCCTTTTTATGGATTATGGTGATTCAACCCTCAAAACTTGCAGATAAACACCAAATAGCACATATGAAACAAGAACAAACACAATACACAAAACAACACCTACTCAAATCAACCCTAAACCAGGTTATGCAGTTAACCCAAACACCCCTTAATAATCTGATTTAACAAATTTTCAAAGGATTAGTATGAATCAAACCACAAATCCAGTTCAAATCAACTCAGTAACAACAAACAAACCTAAATCAACATATTCAACAACAAAAACACAGATTCACAATCAAATACTCATAATCATCAAAAATCATACAATATTCAGAAAAATGAAAAAGGTTTAGAGATGAGCACCTCCAAAACAAACATCTATGCTTTGGGATGTGTGAGCTTAGGTGCTAGCTAAACAAGCACCAGCTCCTTGTACCTGCTAAGATTCAACAAACACAAGGATGAACAATAAACAATGAAAACTGATTTTTTGAAAACAATAGTTTTAAACCATAAAACCTTTCCTCAAAAACCAACAAACAGATTAATGGAACTCAGACTTTAGCTAATCAAACACCAAACTTTTATAAAAACATAAAAGGAAATCAAAATTTTCAGAAAATCCAACTTTTATCTCATAAAAAGGAATTACAAGGATTTAGCTAAAATCTGGGGGCTCCTTTTATACTCACATAGACGATTCTAGATGCAAAGGTACATGAGAAACCCTAGCTATGAAATCTCAAATATGCCCTTGAGTGCTTGATGGTGTTTGATGTTTGTGAGTTATCCAACTTGATCTCAGACGTTCATATTTGATTTGGGGCCATGTAAGGAGTATGGGACGTTGATCAGGCCATGTGGCATTGCTTGGATAGGAGGGTGTCACATAATTGGTGGACGGGTGAATGGGGGGGGGGGGGTCCTTGGTGAGTGGGATTGTGAGTTCAAGCGTGGGATATGTTTATGTGTGTGCGAATTAAGCGTGGGTATAGGTAATTTTGATTTACCCTTTGTTTAAGTGGAAGGTAAAACTGGGTTCTTGGGGTGAACAATAACTCCTTTTGATCTGGTTTTGGTGGATTGGTTATGTGTTTGGCGCAATAAACATTTGAATGTTTGGTTGTGGCAAAAGTGACCCCCAGTCTATGGCAAAAGTTGTATAATAAGAATTTCAGCCTTATTAAACGCCTCCCCTTTGTATTTGAAGTTTCAGAATTCATGTTTTGGCCACAAAATGTTATCAAAAGGAAAATTAGGGCTTAAACAACTTTGATATAATTACACATTCAGTCCTTTTGTGTTTTAAATCATAAACCAAGGACCAAATATGTAACATTCTTGAACTTGAAGATCTTCTTTGGATCTTTGACTTCATGAAGGACCATTATTGACAATTTAGATTTGTTGAGGGACTAATCTTGCCAATTCTTCAAAGTTAAAGGACCTTTTTTTAATTTTAACAAACTTAAGGGACCAAACTTGTAATTATGAATATAAAAGGGTATTAAGCGTCAATTCTTCATAAATTAGGGATCAATCTTGTACATCTTCAAGTCTTCCAGGGTTTTTCTTTGATAAATCACAAACTAGGGCCCAGTTCATTGTGCGGCTTCGTTTGTCGTGTTCGTTTTTTCTTGTTTCTTGTGATCTTTTGTCTTTTTCATGATATCCATACCTAAAATGCACAAGTAAACAAACACAAGCATATATATGGTATTTTGATGACATTTTATGCATTTAAAGCCCGAAAAGAACGATGAGATCATGTATAAATGCCATCTCATCACTCCCCATACTAAACCATTGTCGTGCCCTCACGCAATGCTAGAATAAAGTATCTAAGCATCTCCAAAATTCAATTTTATTATCCTTTATTGAAAAGTAAAAACTTGTAACCATACTATTAAGATGTGTAAAAGACATAATGTATGATTTTCATCACGAAAGTGACTATTAGGGTCAATGAATAGAAACAAGTGAATGTCTCATAGAGTAAAGTTCGTCATCCTTGATTGTCATACATTCCTTGCTAAGTGCAAAAACGAGATCATTGTTGGTACAAGTCACAATGCTAACACTACTCATACGTCCAAATTGTGTAATACTTTTTTCTCCCCGCAATCCTTGTTATTATGAAAAGAAAAGGTTTCTAGAGTTTTTTAGCTATTTTTCATGGATCACAAGTGATTCATATTGACTTATTTGAGTATTTATTAGTTCGAAAATAAAGTAGCACGATTTAATCGATTGTTAGCCGAATGACAAAATCTTTTAAAACGGCTTCTCGTGTATCTCCTTAAGTTCATATCTTGGCATAACTCGTTTCACGATTTGAGACCTTTCTCGGAATGATATTTGGCATGTACTTCATACTTCAAATCTTCGAAAGACGTTCTTGAAATTATGGTATTCTCTTCATATTTTGGAATTTCTTCACTTGACGTTTTTGAGAGATTCTTCATACTTGGACCACGACTTCATCCTTTTTCTTCAATCTTTATTTTGGATTTTGATATACAACGATCCGCCTCCTTTTAAGACTTGGATATATTTATCCTCATACCTTGTTAGGGTCTTTTTGGATAGACTTTCTCCATGATCTTTAGGGGTGTAATTGCTTTTCGTCGTGTGTCTCGATCCTTCATATTGATTTTGGAATAATGATACTTCACATCATATTGGATCTTTAGCAACAAAATAGAGCTCCTCATGCCTTGTTAGGGCCTTTTTGGATCTTCACCAATCTTCGCATCCCGCTTCAATAAGTTATGCTTTGGCTATGAACTCTATTCAACCCCGAGCAACTTTTAGACGATCTTGGGCTAGAAGCTAAGTAACCTTTCAAATCGTACGACCTTACTTATTGCAATTATTTTTTTCCTAATGCATTGATCTTATGGGAGAAAGAGCCACAATTAAAAACATATGACTTTTTGAAAGAACATTTTCATGTTCTACGTTTAACATGATCACTTTTCTAACTCTATCACTTCTCGTTCTTCACTATTTAAAGACCTCTAATTAAAGAGACTCGTGAATACTTAGCCATGCAAGTCAAAATTAAGCCAAATTTGGATTAGCTTTCATTAAGACTATATCAAATCGAAGTTTTGGGTTTTCAAGTCACCTATAGGATCTTGCACTTTCTTGGATTTTTTCAAGTTTAGAGAATGCATTTTAAAGTTCCCTTGATAAGTGACTTTCTAGGATCAATTATAGGAACTTGCGAAAAGTTCTTGTTCTTAACCCGAATGAGCTAAGACTTTCGCGTTTTTAAAGTTCCCTATATAAAAGTCTAGCAAAACTTGATTCAAGCGGGTTAAGGAATGAAAAGGGCTCCAAATGCCCATCAAGTAAAAAATTAACTCTTATTCTACCCAACGGAAAACATACATTCGTGTCTTAAAAACACTTATGAAAACTAAGAAAAATTTTAAAATTTTGCCATTTTTAGCCTTATTAGCAACAAAACAAAACAAAACGTTGAAAGTTGGAAAACGTGAGGGTGTAGCAAGTAAAGTAGCTATTCACCCCCTCATACTAAAATTAAACATTGTCCTCAATGTTTTGAGTCTAAGGTGGAGCACCCCCATACTAGAGATGAAGAGTTGAATGCTTAGGATCTAGCATGGAAAGGGTGATCAACAATATATCTAAAGCCGTTTATGAATTATGCTAAAAGATAATTGTTAGAACAATAAAGGATATGTCATGGATTCGTGAAAAACTCTTCAAGCAAACGATCGGGGCTCACGTAAACGAACACGAGAGTCTTCAATCGTGGCGATGATGATGATCTAGATAACACATTCACAAACAACCACGAGACAACGAGTTGGAAGGGCACAAATCCTCTCTCATTAACTACTTTAGAAAGCGATAATATGTACAATGGATAAGCATAGGATCTCCCCCATGAGGCACCTCATTTTTTATTACCGAGTCATGAGTTCGACTCGATCCCCTTAATGCTAATTATCATTGGGGAAGGTGACTTGGTCGAGGTCGTCCAACGAAGGGACTTCCCCCACCTAAGTAGTGCTTAAGCCTATGTCCATTCACCTTGAAGTTAGGACCATCATTTTGAGCTAGCTCGATGGTCCAATAAGGAAACACTTGTGTTATGGTGAAAGGACCCGACCAACGAGATTTCAATTTCCCGGAAAATATCTTCAAACGAGAGTTAAAAAGTAACACTTGATCACCAGCGTTAAAAACCCAGTTTTTAATCTTTGAATCATGAAACTTTTTAGTCTTTTCCTTAAAAATCAATGAATTTTCATAAGCATTATCTCTTAATTCATCCAATTCATTCAATTGTATTTTCCGGTGATCTCTCGCGGTCTTCAAATCATAATTTGCATGCTTAAGGGCCCAATATGCCTTATCCTTCAATTCAATAGGCAAATGACAATTCTTTACATAAACCAACTCATAAGGAGTACAACCGATAGGTGTCTTATAAGCGGTCCGAAAGGCCCATAAAGCGTCATCGAGTTTGTCGGACCATAAAGCACGGCTTTCTCCAATCGACCTTTCCAAAGTCCTCTTCAAAGCTCGGTTTGAAACCTCGACTTGCCCACTCGTTTGCGGGTGATAAGCCGTAGAAAGAGGATTTGTAACCCCATATTTCTTTAGAACCTTTTCAAATTGGTCATTACAAGAATGGGTTCCACGATCGCTTATAATAGCACGAGGGGTTCCAAACCGAGAGAATAGTTGCTTCAAAAACTTCACTACCACACGAGCATCATTAGTAGGTAAAGCCTTAGCTTCCACCCACTTAGAAAGGTAGTCGACGGCGACGAAGATAAACTTGTTTCCATGAGACGATGGGAACGACCCCATAAAGTCAATGCCCCAAATGTCAAAAATCTCACACACTTGAATTATTTTTGTGGCATTTCATCACGTTGAGACGATTTTCCTTGACGTTGGCAAGAATCACACGACTTCACAAGTGCGTGTGCATCACGATAGATCGTAGGCCAAAAGAATCCGACATCGAACGCTTTCTTAGCCGCGAGATTAGCACTGTGGTGACCACCCGCGGGTCCCTCGTGACAATCTCTAAGGATATAAGAAGCTTCGGTACCAAAGACACAACGTCGAACGAGTTGATCCGCACAAACCCGAAAGAGATAAGGGTCGTCCCAAAAATAGAACTTGACGTCACGAAAGAATGTTCTCTTTTGTTGTGTCGTCATACCCTTGATTATGAAGTTCCCCGCATGGTAATTTGCAATGTCGGCAAACCATGGGGTGGTGTCTTTAGAATTCACTACACCGAGAGTCTCAAGAGGAAATGTTTCGGTGATTTCCTTGTTCTCGAAAAAATCTTTTTAAGGATCTTCTAGACGAGAGAGATGATCGGCTGCTAGATTCTCGACTCCTTTTTTGTCAAGCACGGTGAAATCAAATTCTTGGAGGAGGATCATCCAACGAAGTAATCTCGGCTTAGCACCTTGCTTAGCTAAGAGATACTTGATAGCCGAATGGTCCTTATACACGATGCTTTTAGTCAAGACGAGATAAGGTCAAAATTTCTCAAAAGCATAAACCACGGCAAGGAATTCCTTTTCCGTTGTGATGTACTTAAGTTGAGCCTCGGTCATCGTCTTACTAGCATAATGGAGAGGACGGAAGTGCTTTTCATACCGTTGCCCTAAGAGGGCCCCTATTGCATAATCACTTGCATCGCACATGATTTCAAAGGGTAATTCCCAATTAGGAGCAACAAGAATGGGAGCTTCGGTAAGTTTCCTTTTAAGAGTTTCGAAAGCTCTAACACAATCCTTATTAAAGTTAAAAGGAGCATCCTTCTCGAGAAGGCGTGTCATTGGTCGAGAGATTTTCGAAAAGTCTTTGATGAAACGACGATAAAAGCCCGCGTGGCCTAGTGATAGGTGTGTAAACACCCATCCTTTTTACCACTTAATTACAATAATAACCGAGCCAAAACGTGTATTTTATGTCTTTTATGTCGGAATTATGCGTGGTTTGTGTTTTTGTTGTGATTTAGGACGTAAAGGTGAAAAGTGGATAAAACACGGCATTTACGGACTTTTATTGAAGAAAAAGATGAAAAGACGAAGTCGAGAAGTCAAGAGTGCAAAAAGAACGGAATTCCAAGACCAATTTTGAAGATTTATCGAAGAAAAAGTTAAAAGACGGAAGTTTACTAAAAGCCGAGGAACTCAAGTCTATTTTATTGAAGAATTAAAAGACGAGTTCAAAAGAAATCCCGAGCCACAAGTCATTAGAGTCCAAGTTTAAAAAAAGATTAGAAGGAAAAAGGACTAATGGTGCAATTAATGAAGATTAAAGGCTAAAGGACCTAATGACGCAATTAAGAAGAAAGGAAGGAGGGGAGGAAGCTTCCTAATCCTCCCCTATATATAGATTAGATCTTAATTACTTTCATTTTGTTGGCTAATAGTGACAATTAGTTCTTCCACTTTTAATTACCTTGTCATTAAAATACTTGTCAAATTTAAATATTGTCTTGCACCTTAATTACCATTTAATTTCAAGTAAGTTTTTCTTTTAATTCTTGTTAATCTTTATCTTTATCTTGTTAATCTCATTCTACCTTTCTTTAATCTTTATGTTGATTTGCTTATGTTCATATTCTTGATTTTTGTTGATTTATTTAAGTGGGTTTTGATTATCTTGATTAGTTTTGTGAGTTTGATTGTTTTGGATTGATTGTTTATGATTAATAGTTGTTTATGTATTTGTTTGATTTCATATTGTGGTTGATTTAGCTTTGTTTTGATTATATTCGTGTTATTTCTTTGTCCCTTGTTCTTCGCATGGTTTGTTTCTGATCTTTCCCAGGTTCTTCTTTCCCTGACATTCCGAACGGAGCAAGTCACTGGTGGTCTATTCGGAATATTGAATATTCCGAATAGAGGTCTTATTCAGCATAGGATCAATATTCAGCATAGTGGATTTATTCAGCATAGGTATTATTCCGAGTGGGGATTTATTCCGTATAAGGGTGATATCCCGCATAAGACTGGACATTCCGCATAAGCTGGGTATTCCGAATAGGATTTGATATTCCGCATAGGGAACTTTATTCCGAGTGGGGTAATATTCCGCATAGGATATTCCACATAGGAGATATTCCGCATAAGCTTGTTATTCCGAATAGGCCTGAAGATTCCGCATAGACCAATATTCCGAGTAGGGTGTCATTCCGGATAGGTGACATATTCCGAATAGCCATTTATTCCGAATAGGGGTTTATTCCGGATAGGGAAATCTTAGTTTTTAGTTTTCTGCCTTTTTAATTTCGAACTTTATTTTGCCCGCCTTTTTACGTAGATGCACTTTAAGTTTATTTGCCTTAGATTTATTTTAGTCTTGCTTTAGTTTAAGGTTTAGTTTTAGTTGCGTTTTAAGTTTGCCTTAGTTAAATTTAAGTTAGCGTTATTTTACTTTAGTGCCCTTTAATTTTAGTCGCGCTTTTAAATACTTGCACCATTTACATTTAAATTAGATTTAGATTTACTTTACTTGTCATTTACTTTAATAGTTTTGCACATTTCCCTTTACTACAACGACACACTTTTGTTCCACCAAAGATAGCAGAGTCGCACACTTAACCGGATCAATTCGATTAGACCAACACAACGAACTTTAATTTTTATACGGGCCAAAAGCCTAGTATCAAATGGCGTCGCTGCCGGCTCTTTTTGTAAAGATTAACGGTTTTCTGTGAAAGACGCGTTGCTTTTTGGGATCCGTTCACTTGTGAGCGTTATTTTCTTGCACAAAAATTTTTAAAAGTTCATAAAAATTAAAAATTATAAAATCCATAAAAATTAAAAATTTCAAAAATCCAAAAAGATTTTATCTTTATTGTGTATATATATTGTCTTTGTGTTTGGTTTCTTTTTCTTTTGCATTTTCAGGTGTATGCGTACTAGATCTTCTAATTATCAAGAGCCCGAGACTCAAGAAGATTTAAGTATGTCAGGTGTCAACAACAATATTCCACCGCACCTCAATAATAACAACAATGTTCTTCCACAACCCGATCTTCGGACAATGGAGGAGCTTTGTCAACCTACCATGTTTGGACGAGGAGGACCGATTGCGCTGATGCAAATCAACGCTCCTGAGTTTTCGTTGAAGCACCATATGATTCAGCAAGTGCAAACTAACAGATTCCGTGGATTTCCTGATGATGATGCCAACAAACATCTCGACAAGTTCATTACAATCACTCAAAGCATGAAGTTGCCTGGTGCCACAATGGATGTTCTTCGCCTACAACTCTTTCCACATACGTTATCACATCATGCCGAGAAATGGTTTGATCATCTCCCGAAGAATTCAATTCACACTTGGGATGACATGACTCAACGCTTTTTGTCGCGCTACTTTCCACCATCCATGGTCACAAGCCTTCGCAATCAAATCAGCGGTTTCATGGAAGAACCCGATGAATCTCTTTTTGATGCTTGGGAAAGATATAATGTCTTGATTGATCGTTGTCCAAACCACAACATGCTCCCTGTGACCTTAATCAATACTTTCTACAACGGTTTAACTTTTCGAGATCGTGATACGATTAATGCAGCCGCCGGTGGCACATTCATGAAAAGGAGACCCGAGGAGTGTAGAGAACTTATTGAGAACATGACTACTCACCACAAAAACTGGGATTTCTCTGCTTCTTCAAGGAACAACCCGAGAGTTAATGTTTCCTCTACTTCAGCAAACCTTGGGATGACCGAACTCACCCGCATGATGACTGAAATGAGCAAAAGTATCACGCTTCTCGCTTCAAACCAACAACAACAACAAGTTAAAGCGGTTGCTAATCCTTGTGAAACATGCGGCGGTCCTCACTCATACACCGATTGTCCTTCGACTCAAGGAAATCCAGAAAATGTGTATGCAGCTTATGGTAATTATTCACCGGAAAATTACCACGCTCGACCTCAAGGGGATAGAAATCTGCTGAGTTACCGTTCCAACAACTACCTTTCACCCGGTTTTTCTCCTCAAAAACAAAACCCCACCAACAACTACAATAGAAGCAACCAAATCCCACCAAGAGCTTCTAATCCTTATCACCAACCCGCCCAACAAACCCCACCCATTATTCCGGATGTTGAAGCCATCATGAGAACCCAAGGTGAGCAAATCAAGAATCTGCAGAGCCAAATTATCAATCTTAAAGGAGATATCACAAAGCAAGGAAATGAGATAAGATCCGAGCTTCGAGATAATATTCAATCCTCCTTCAGCAATCAAACCAATGATTTGAAGAATATGCTTGCTAGTTTCTTGCCCGCAGCTCAACCTTCTTCTTCGAGTTCTCTACCTTCAAACACCGTCACCAATCCACGAGCAAATGTGAGTGCTATTACTACTCGTAGTGGAATTACCATTGTCGATCCACCAATCCCGCCCCCATCATCTACACCTCCTCCACCACTATTTATCCCTACTCCTCCTACACCTAGTATTAGTGCACCATTACCGTCTCCGCCTCGCCATGACGATCTCTCTAGGAAGGACCCTTCAACATCTCAACCTTTACCTACTACACCTGCACCTTCATTACCCAAACCTAATATCCCATATCCTTCTCGCTTGGGCAAGAACAAAATGCTAACCAAAGAGGACTCTCAAGTGACGAGCTATATCAAGATGATTTCTCAAATGAACTTCAACATTATCTTTCTTGAGGCACTTGTCCACATGACCAAATTTGTCAAAGCATTTAAGGAGTTTCTTAACAAGAAACAGAAGTTGCTTGAACTCGCCAACACACGCTTAAATGAAAACTGCTCTGCAGTTATTCTTAAAGAACTTCCGGAAAAGCTTGGAGATCCCGGTCGTTTTGTGTTGCCTTGCGTGTTCAACAAAACTGAAGAATTTACTGCCCTTGCTGATCTCGGGGCAAGTATTAATCTTATGCCTTTGAGTGTTTGGAAAACACTATCATTGCCCGACCTCACTCCAACAAAGATGACTCTTGAACTTGCAAACCGCACTCTCACTTACCCCGTTGGTATAGCCGAAGACGTGTTCATCAAAGTTGGCACATTTACTTTCCCGGTCGATTTTGTCGTAGTTGATTATGAAATGGACCCTCGTATTCCTTTAATACTTGGTCGGCCAGTCTTGAGAACCGGACGAGCTTTAGTGGATGTGGCCGAAGGCGAGTTAATCTTACGAGTCGGGGATGATGCACAAGTTTTCAAAATGGGGAAGCTTACAAGTAAATCCTTTGGAGGCCGAGAATCAGTGAATATGATTAATGTGCATGATGACTTTGTTGTCTACAACAATCCTCTATTCGACTCTTCTATTGATAATCCACTTTTTCAAGATGATGTGGATGATTCTCTCCCTACTTTGGAACCTTCTCCCATTTATGATTCTCCACCGGTCTTTGATGCTTATGATGAGGATGATTCTAGCTCAGATTCAGATGATTTTGATGATTGTACTTCTGAGTATCCCGAGCTGCCCACATATGATGATTTTGATGAGGCTGATACTCTTTCGAGCGATTCTTCACATGATGAAGATCCTCCACCGCCATCACTCGATCCTACTTTGGACAATTACTCATTTGAGGAAGATTTCTCTACGTTTCTCAACACTTACTTCCCTCATGAGAGTGATGCTCCTCCTTTTGATTTTGAAGATTATCGTCTTGATCCTACTTTGGATTTGAAGCACATTCTTTCAAAGTAGAAGCAACCGGTCGACACCACCGTCCGCAACACATATGATTTAACACCTCTTTGTCCACCTTCTGAGGACGAGGTTGTGCATCTTCTTCGCGGATCTTCTTCACTGAGCCTGAGTGCTATTTTCCCCTAAAGGAAAAGGTGTTCGACCCCGGTATCGATATTCTTGAGCCATCTCAGTATCCACCTGATGAAATAAAAGGAAATATTTTTGGAACTTATGGAAATCTGCTTGCACCACTTCACACTTGCTTCCACCGTGCTCCATCGCTGCTTAAGGGAACCTTGCCTACTCTTCTTTGGCTTGCCTTGTTTGCCTTAAGCTTGTGCTATTTGATGGACGAAAACTATGTCTTTGATCATGGTGGATATGTTTCATGCTTCTTCCTATGATGATCAAGGTCGAGTCAAGCTCATGACTCGGTTAACAAACATCAAGCGCTTCTTGGGAGGCAACCCATGCATCTATCTTTTCGCTTTCTTTATCCTAAGTGTAGGGGAGACCCGTTGGTTTGCTATTTCCTCTCCTCTCCTATCTTAATCATGGTTTCGAGCGCTCAATGATCCACTCTTGATGATTCTTGACGACCCGTGATTCCGTGTTCCCTTCTTCCCGGTTCTATCCTAAACTCTTTTCGATTCACTATTTTATATTTTCCAATATTAAAATAGGAATCTCTTTAGTTGTCTTTTCCTTAGCGAGATTTAAACAACGCGCACAATGTCCTAAGTGTAGGGGAGTTTACTCCCATATGCTTAAACATTGAGGACAATGTTTATGTTAAGTGTAGGGGGGACTTCTATCGAAGTTAAGTGGCCTTTTCCTTGTATTTGTCCTCATTTTAACCGGAAAATCAATTTTTCGACATTTTTTAAAATTTTTGATCTATTTTGGCCCATTAGTTTTCCCTTTGTATAGTTATTTTCTTTCCTTATTAGAATAAATGCTTAATAAAGTGGTTTTAATTTTCAAACGTTGTGAATCTTTTGACTCAACCCGAGTTTACTTGTCTAAGTTACTCTAGCTAGTATCCTTAACGTGTTTAAGTCAAGTTTTGCTAGGCTTTTATATAGGGAGCTATAAAACGCGAAAGTCTTAACTCTCACGGGTTAAGAACAAGAACTTTTCGCAAGTTCCTATAATTGATCCTAGAGAGTCGTTTATCAAGGGAACTTTAAAATGCGATTTCTAAACTTGAAAAAGTCTAAAAATTTGCAAGATCCTATAGGCGACTCGAAAACCTAAAACTTTGATTTAATAGGCTAAGCATCCACGAGTCTCATTCCTTGAGATTTTAAACTGTGGAGAACGAGAGATGATAAAGCTAATTATAAGTTTGGTATTCTTTCGTGAATTTATGTGACTTAATTATAAGCCTATTCTCCCATCGCCTGCTAATAAATTTATCTGCAATAAATAAGGTAGTACGATTTGAAAAGTTACTTAGCTTCTAGCCCAAGATCGCTTAAAAGTTGCTCGGTATGGATTAGAGTTCATAGCCAAGGCATAACTTATAGAAGCGGGATGCGAAGATTGGCGAGTCCAAAAAGGTCCTAACAAGGCATGAGGGCTATATTTTGTTGCTAAAGATCCAAAGTGATGTGAAGAATCATTTATCAAAAATCAATATGAAGGATCGAGACACACGACGAAAAGCAAATACTCCCCAAAAGTCATGGAGAAGTGTATCCGAAAAGACCCTAGCAAGGTATGAGGATAAATAGATCCAAGTCAAAAAGGAGGCGGATCGTTGTATATCAAAGTCCAAAATAGAGATTGGAGAAAAATGAAGAAGTCGTGGTCCAAGTATGAATCTCTCAAAACTTCAAGTGAAGAAATTCCTATTGTGAAGAGAAGGCCATTATTTCATGAACGTCTCTAAAGGTTTGAAGTATGAAGTCGCTGCCAAATATCGGTCCGAGAAAGGTGTCAAATCTCGAAGCGAGTTATGCCAAGATATGAACTTTATGAGGTCCCGAGAAGCAGTTTTAAAAGATTTTGTCCTTTAGCTAACTATTGATTAAATCGTTCACTTTATTTTCGGAATAAATAACTATCGAAATAAGTCAAAAATGCATCCTCGTGATCATTCAAGACAACAATAAAATATAAGAGATACACCTAGGAATAAGGGAGTCTAAGTGAATAATTGGCCCACATGAGTTCGTGCTAGTTTACTAACTTATAATAACAATGATCTCGTTTTTAAGCTTGGTTTGGAGAAAGTGAAAACTTGAGGATGATGATTATTCATGACACTCCTAAAACCCAAGGTATGTTTTTGATTTATTTACTTTAATGCTTATAGTTTTCTATCTCTTTAATAAAGGCCACTGTGGATTGATTATGATGAAAAATGTAAACGTGCTTTGTAACTAATGCATTGCATGAGGACATTGCAATGGTCAAGTGTAGGGGATTTGATAGGTGTGTAAACACCCATCCTTTTTACCACTTAATTACAATAATAATCGAGCCAAAACGTGTATTTTATGTCTTTTATGTCGGAATTATGCGTGGTTTGTGTTTTTGTTGTGATTTAGGACGAAAAGGTGAAAAGTGGATAAAACACGGCATTTACGGACTTTTATTGAAGAAAAAGATGAAAAGACGAAGTCGAGAAGTCAAGAGTGCAAAAAGAACGGAAGTCCAAGACCAATTCTGAAGATTTATCAAAGAAAAAGTTAAAAGACGGAAGTTTACTAAAAGCCGAGGAACTCAAGTCTATTTTATTGAAGAATTAAAAGACGAGTTCAAAAGAAATCCCGAGCCACAAGTCATTAGAGTCCAAGTTTAAAGAAGATTAGAAGGAAAAAGGACTAATGGTGCAATTAATGAAGATTAAAGGCTAAAGGACCTAATGACGCAATTAAGAAGAAAGGAAGCAGGGGAGGATGCTTCCTAATCCTCCCCTATATATAGATTAGATATTAATTACTTTCATTTTGTTGGCTAATAGTGACAATTAGTTCTTCCACTTTTAATTACCTTGTCATTTAAATACTTGTCAAATTTAAATATTGTCTTGTACCTTAATTACCATTTAATTTCAAGTAAGTTTTTCTTTTAATTCTTGTTAATCTTTATCTTTATCTTGTTAATCTCATTCTACCTTTCTTTAATCTTTATGTTGATTTGCTTATGTTCATGTTCTTGATTTTTGTTGATTTATTTAAGTGGGTTTTGATTATCTTGATCAGTTTTGTGAGTTTGATTGTTTTGGATTGATTGTTTATGATTAATAGTTGTTTATGTATTTGTTTGATTTAATCTTGTGGTTGATTTAGCTTTGTTTTGATTATATTCGTGTAATTACTTTGTCCCTTGTTCTTCGCATGGTTTGTTTCTGATCTTTCCCACGTTCTTCTTTCCCTGACATTCCGAACGGAGCAAGTCACTGGTGGTGTATTCGGAATATTGAATATTCCGAATAGAGGTCTTATTCAGCATAGGATCAATATTCAGCATAGTGGATTTATTCAGCATAGGTATTATTCCGAGTGGGGATTTATTCCGTATAAGGGTGATATTCCGCATAAGACTGGACATTCCGCATAAGCTGGATATTCCGAATAGGATTTGATATTCCGCATAGGGAACTTTATTCCGAGTGGGGTAATATTCCGCATAGGATATTCTGCATAGGAGATATTCCGCATAAGCTTGTTATTCCGAATAGGCCTGAAGATTCCGCATAGACCAATATTCCGAGTAGGGTGTCATTCTGGATAGGTGACATATTCCGAATAGCCATTTATTCCGAATAGGGGTTTATTCCGGATAGGGAAATCTTAGTTTTTAGTTTTCTGCCTTTTTAATTTCGAACTTTATTTTGCCCGCCTTTTACTTAGATGCACTTTAAGTTTATTTGCCTTAGATTTATTTTAGTCTTTCTTTAGTTTAAGGTTTAGTTTTAGTTGCGTTTTAAGTTTGCCTTAGTTAAATTTAAGTTAGCGTTATTTTACTTTAGTGCCCTTTAATTTTAGTCGCGCTTTTAAATACTTGCACCATTTACATTTAAATTAGATTTAGATTTACTTTACTTGTCATTTACTTTAATAGTTTTGCACATTTCCCTTTACTACAACGACACACTTTTGTTCCACCAAAGACAGCAGAGTCGCACACTTAACCGGATCAATTCGATTAGACCAACACAACGAACTTTAATTTTTATACGGACCAAAAGCCTAGTATCACCTAGGAAACTCATAACCCCCTTTACGGTTTTGGGATGAGGTAACTTGGCGATGACGTCTATATTAGCTCTATCGACCTCAATCCCCGCTTTCGAGACCTTGTGCCCTAAGACGATTCCTTGTTTACACATAAAATGACATTTTCCCAATTAAGCACAAGGTTGGTTTCTTCACAACGTTTTAACATTTTCTCGAGATTAGATAAACATGACGTGAACGAATCAACAAACACCGAAAAGTCATCCATGGATACTTCCATCGACTTCTCGATCATATCATGAAAAATAGCCATCATACACCGTTGAAACGTACCCGGTGCATTGCAAAGTCCGAAAGGTATTCTACAATAAGCAAACGTTCCATAAGGACACGTAAACATAGTTTTCTCTTGATCACGAGGGTCGATAGGGATTTGAAAGTAACCGGAAAAACCATCTAAAAAGCAATATAATTCATTTCTTGCGAGTCGCTCCTACATTTGATCCATGAAGGGCAAGGGAAAGTGGTCTTTATGAGTGGCGTCATTTAACTTTCGGTAGTCAATACACACCCTCCAACCGGTCACAACACGAGCGGGAATTAACTCGTTTTTTTCATTGGGCACAACGGTCACTCCTCCCTTCTTAGGGACACAATGGATTAGGCTCACCCATGGGCTATCATAGATAGGATAAATCATTCCCGCGTCAAGAAGTTTTAAGACTTCGTATTTGATTACATCGTGAATTTTAGGGTTTACCCTTCTTTGACTTTCAATTGCGAGTTTATAGTCCTCCTCCATTAAAATCTTGTGAGTACACAATTTTGGGTTAATACCCTTAATGTCAGAAATTTTACACGTAATTGCCCCTTTATGAGCTCTAAGAACTTTCAAAAGTGTGGTTTTTTCATCATTAGCAAGATCTTTTGCAATAATAACCGGCAACTTGTCATCACCTTCCAAGAATGCGTATTCAAGGTGAGATGGAAGATCTTTAAATTCAAGGATAGGCGGTTCCTCAATTGAAGATTTTTGTTCAACACTCATAACTTCCATCGGCGGAAGAAATGGTGGAATAAGAGTATCATTACCAATAATCACCTCATCTTCATTGTCGAATTCATTTGAAGTAAAATCGCCTCCTTGGAATGGAGTGAGATTTGTTGGGTTTGCTTCTTGAAGGATCTTTGAAACCTTGATCACAATACAAAGACTGTGCGGAAACCAATCTTTATATATAGAAAAGAACAATAGAAAGAACCAAACATTCAAGCCTCAATATATTAATACGATCACTCTAAACAGTGATAGGGTTTTACATCTATAACAAATAATGAGAGAAATGTGTAGAGAATATGTGTGTGTAGAAGTGTGTTCATCTCTACACCCTAGGACCTCCTTTTATAGTGCAAGGGGTCCTAGGTGGTTACAATATAATTAATACTTGCCTAAGTATTATACATGAATATCCTTTAATAGTTTCCTAAACAAACTTGTAACCTTCTCATCATCCTTATCATGTTTTAATACTTTCCATAAGACCAGGAAGACTAAGTATTTGATCTTATCTTCTACAATCTTCCTTGATCATATCTTCTATAATCTTCTTTCAACTTTATAATACGACCAGGAGAAACTAGAAGCTGCCAGGAGGAATGAAATACTCCAGTAGGAACTGTTATATGATCAGGAGTAACTTCTAAATACATTATTCCTAACACTCCTCCCCTAAACTTGAATTTAACCTTGTTGAGTTCATGTTTCCAAGTAGATGTGCCACCAATAAGCATGAGGATTGGAATATGAACTACAGCAGCAACAATCTCACTTGATAACACTAGAGAAACACAAAAGTAGCTGATGATACAATAACTACTGAAGTACTTTAAAGCTTGAAAACATCTGCACATGTTGAATCTTGACAGCAACAGGAGCAGATTTGATAAGCCTTTACCAAGTAGCTACTCACTCTTGGGCTAGCCAGACTTTTGGTGGAATCATGACATCACCCTGGGAGACTAGTACCCAGTCTAACTCTTCGAACGTGAATCATCGGTGAGTTGGAGTACCCTGATGATTTTAGGCAAACCATCATAGCCTTCAACGGATCTGATTAGTCTTTACCAAAAGCCGTACCCCCTGAACTATCCAACTCTTAGCAATGAAGCATCGGTGAGCTGAAAACCTTATAGCTTTGAGCAAGCTATTACAGCTATCAACGGATTTGAGAAAAGTCTTTGCCAAGAGCCGTACCCCCTTGGACTAGCCACTTTTCAGTCTAAGACCAAGGCAAGTGAAAACCCTCCAATTTTTGGTAAACTGGCAACCATCAACGGATTTGACAATCACACCAGAGCCGTACCCTCATGGTGAATCAACTCTTTCTTGTCTGTTAAACATGGTGAGTTGAGCACCATTTGTTGTGTGGGGTGCAGCCAACACCTAAGTACCAAACAGAAACAACCCAAAAAGTGAAATATGTACACAAGTATTTTGATTCGAAAGTTTCTATTTTTTTGTTATAACCACTCAAAGACTATGAGTCAACCAACAGGAACGTAGAATGCAGCAGGAAGAACAATGGTTCACCAAAAGAAGGATGAGTGCAACCAGGAGGAACCATTGGTCGGCTAGGAGTAACTTAGTTCTACTAGGAGGAACCATATCCACCAGCACCAATGTCAATCTGCAAAATTGATTAGATAGAAAAACACAAGAATATATATAGTTATACATACAACAAGCCTCCCCTTAGGCTAAAACCTCCCCTCAAACGGAGCAAAGTATTCACCATCAAGGAATTTTTTTTAAGACTTCTCTTTTCCTACAAAAAGTTAGTTCACATAAATATAGAAAATACAAAACATAGTAATTTATAATCACACTTGCTAAAATAAACACAAACCAAGCAAAGATTAGTGTTTATGGAAGTCCCAAGCTAAGACAGATTTAAATCTTCCAAAAACATCAACATAGTCATATCTTGTTAAGGTTTTTGATACACTATTTGATTTGGAGACATGTTGTAAACCATATTGTTTAGGTTTCCAAACCCACTGTGCTAAGGCCTTAACAATATTAACCTTTGTTTTTGACCCGGCACTCTCAACCCTTCTACCTTTGACATTGTTAAAACATCTTGGTTGTGGAATTATGTTATTTTTAGGATTGGGGTGAAAAACTCTACCAAAGTTCTTGTGATTCACCCGTCTTGAGTTATTCCATACTGGTTTAACTTGTTGTTGATCATTAATCTTTCTCTTGTGTTTACAAGTAAAGTGCAAGTGATCAAAACTACCACACACATAGCAAGCCTTATTGTTTAACTTAAAGTTATCACCTAATTTCTGAGTCATCATGCCATTCCAACCTCTTTGATTACCTCTAGGACTCTTATTGTTTTTCACTAGGATTATCTGATTTCCTATTACTTTCATTCTTAGTACAAGCATATTGAGGATAGAACTTAGGTGGTTCAGCACTTAAGGTAGACTTACATGAGACATATTTACTAGTCATGGGTTCAATTATAACAGGATCAGGCACAGACTCAAGTGTATCAACACTGGAGTCAGACTCACAAGAGTCAAGGTCATTGGTATTAGGTTCTAAAGACTTGTCACTAGAGTTACAAGAGACAAAGTCATTAGATACAGAAATAGTTTCACTTGAGCTAGTAGACCTTGTACCATATGTAATTGGAGATTCATCAAAGTCAGAGTGGTTCGAGGTAGGCATGAATTCCCCAGTGATAGGTGGAGGAACAGCATGCATCTCTGCAGTTGGTTTATACCTATTGAAAATAGGCCTACCTTCCACATCTTCAGGGGTAGTGTCAAACACACTAGACAAAGAGGAGTCAAAAACATCATTTGGCCCAATATAGTTTTTAAACCCTAAACCAATTTTAGTCCTACCAGACATGGAGCTATCTACTAATTTGATTAGGTTTTTAGAAGAACTTGTCCATTTATCAAACCTATCCAAAGCATTATCTAGTTTAGTCTGTAGCTCTTGCTTCTCTTTATTTACCTCAGTATTAAGTTTTTCAGAATATTTCAGTAGATTAGACGTGTTCTCTAAGTCTATAGTTAACACTCTAATATTTTCTTCATACTCTAATTGGGTTTTTTGAAACCACTTTTTCTGTTGTTCCAAGGTTGTAAGAGAATATTGATATGCTTGAACTTCTAGATAATATTTGTCATTTTCAGCATTTAGATCAGCATATTGTTTTTGAAGTTCTAAAAATTTATGTTCATATGTTTCAGAATAACTAATTACTAAGTCATAGTTGTTATAAGCATGCATATTATTCTTTAATTTAGCATTATCTTCTCTAACTTCAGATTCAGTCATAAGAATTACCTCATTGTGTGGGATTGAAGTTCTGCACGCCATGTCTTCTTCGGCAAAACGGATGTATGAATATTGTTCTTCTCAATCAAAGCTTCTCAACTAGGCTCTGATACCACTTGTTGGGTTTGATTCTCGAAGGATCTTTGAAACCTTGATCACAATACAAAGACTCTGCCGAAACCAATCTTTATATATAGAAAAGAACAACAGAAATAACCAAACATTCAAGCCTCAATATATTAATACAATCACTCTAAACAGTGATAGGGTTTTACAACCTTGAAGCTATAACAAATAATGAGAGAAATGTGTAGAGAATATATGTGTGTAGAAGTGTGTTCATCTCTACACCCTATGACCTCCTTTTATAGTGCAAGGGGTCCTAGGTGGTTACAATATAATTAATACTTGCCTAAGTATTATACATCAATATCCTTTGATAGTTTCCCAAACAAACTTGTAACCTTCTCATCATCCTTATCATGTTTTAATACTTTCCATAAGACCAGGAAGACTAAGTATTTGATCTTATCTTCTACAATCTTCCTTGATCATATCTTCTATAATCTTCTTTCAACTTTATAATACGACCAGGAGGAACTGGAAGCTGTCAGGAGGAATGAAGTACTCCAGTAGGAACTGCTATATGACCAAGAGTAACTTCTAAATACATTATTCCTAACAAGATTTGGTGTAGAATTAGCAAGAATCGGATCCAAAATAGTGGGATTGCCACTTGACGAACTATCGGAAAAACTTAACACTTCTTGTGAAAACTCATCGCAAACCACATCAACTAAGTCAATGTGATTGATGGTAGCGATTGCATAAACATGAGAAGATGTCGAGTTTTAAGTAGCGTTTATAACAAGTTCCTCTTCGTTGAATCTCAAAGTAATAGTTCTTGCATGAACGTCTATAAGCGATCTCGAGGTGTCTAAATATGGACGACCTAAAATTAGAGGAACTTGAGGATCCGCGGGGATGTCAACTACTATAAAATCAACGGGATAGTAGAACTTCCCCACTTTCACGAAAATATCCTCGGCTACTCAACATGCTAAAATCGTAGAATGATCGGCCATCTCGATAGACATGTTCGAAGGAGTAAGAGCAAGAAGCGAAAGCGATTTCCAAATGGAGAATGGCATCAAATTAATGCTCGCACCAAGATCGGCCAAGGCGAGGCATTCTTTCATATCTTGTATATCACAAGGAATGAGAAACTTCCCAGGGTCACCAAATTTTGTAACACCAGTGAAAGTGCCATATGACGCTAAGTTATTGTCTCAAGAGTTGTTCAGTATGAGCATCTCTCTTAAGTTGTGACTCACTTGTGGATGTGATATCCCGAGCCCAACGTTATTTATTTAATCATATTTTACGAATATTTTTGAAATTTTTAAGAAATTTCGTCTGCTATATATTTGACGGTTTAAGTTGAAACCAACGTTTACGGTCGTAATTTAACGTTTGACGATTTAAGAAGAACCGATAACGACTACGATACCGACGGATACCCAAAACTTACATTTTATTATCGATTGATCGATATTTGAGTTTTTCGAGATTTTATTTTTATTACGTGTTAAGTCGAGTCGGAACCATATGAATATTCGTTTTGTGTGCGTTTGAACCATTTAAAAGTATTTTCAAGTGTTCGGGGCGACCCCGACATCCGTAAAATTTTCAAGTCGACTAATAGGTCGTTTCCCGCAAAGTTTTGGTGTCGTTTTTGCTTAAGGCCAAAAGAAAGCTTAAATTACACTTAGGTCCTTCCCATTTCACAAAAAGGAGCTAACAACACACACAAAACATTTTTACAAGAAAAAGATCAAACACCCCCTCCCTTGTGTTCTTAGCCGTCGGCCACCCACCAAAAACCACCATCCACCACCACCAAACTTGATTTTGAAGAAAATAAGCAAAGTCCCATCTCCCATTTCATCTTGTAAGTGAATCCCACAAACAAAAACACACATGCAATCAAGAAATCTTTCCAAAAATTTATAATTTTTCAAAAATGGATTTTGGTCTAATTAAATGGTACAAATGTTTAATTCGTGTGTTTATAAGGATGAATCATCCATAAAACATAATGGGGTTTATGATTTTTGTGTTTCCACAGCCCCTAAAGCCACGAATTTTTGGGGGTTTTTGGTGTGTTCAAGGTGTTTGATGAAATGTCATGGGTTTGTGTTTATAATGATGTTTTGGGTGTGTTTGAATGGGTTAAACACATTGCATGTTTGTTTTATGATTTTGGTTTTATGAGGTTGATGATCAATAGGGGTTTAGGACTGAAAATAATGTTTGGTTGTGATTAGGGATGTTTAGGATGATGTCTAGTGATGACAAATGGGTTTGAAAACGAGCGTTAGCGTGATTTTGGTATGGTTGATTTTAGGCAGAAAGTTTAAGGCATTTTCATAAAAATTATTTTGAAAACAGGTCTTGTGGATAGGATAGATTTGTAGAGCATCTTCTTAGCTTCGATTTGGTATAAGGTAGAGCTTACGACTCCTAACGAGTCAAAAGTTACGACGTTTTGAAATTCGTGTACCGGGAGATGAAAACCGACATAATCCGAAATTATGCTTGGTTTAGGTCAAATCCCGGGGACTATAAGTCTAGTTTGGAAAATGGTCAAGGGCTGAATTTTGGTGTCAAACCTGCACATTTGAGTCTATTATAGGACTTAGGTGTCAAATGGGTCAATGGAGTATTTTAAACGGGTCAAATGAGTCCGACTTGGTCAAAGTACAATTTCAGTCCGAAAAACGTAGTTTTGGAAAAAGTGTTGAGTAATGAGTCGTAGAAGTAAAAACTTTTATTGGGATAAAATATGTGTTTTCTACAGGTCTTATAGTATTTTTGAGAACTTTGTCAAATTTTATAAAAATGGTTAAGTATAGTAAAATAGTCCGTACTTTCGGTAAGTATCGGCGAAAATGAGTAAAAATGGATAACGTTAGTAATAAGGACAAATGGTATAAAACAAGTAACACTTGTCGTTTTGTTTTGGCGTGAGTTGTAATTGTCACAAGTGACTATTATTTATGTATTTTATACAGTACCATAAGGTTTTAAAATGAGATTACTCATTACGCGTTATTTGGTTTGATAGGTGTTGATTTACCCGGGCATCCGTATCGTCGTCAGTGACCGTCTCTCGAACTATCGACTACTTGTTATATAAGGTGAGTCTATAGCCTCGCTCTTTACTTATTTCAAATGATTTTACCCGCGAGGGGGATACATGCTATTTAAAGGAAAATGACCATAAGTCATGAATGATTGTTGGACCCGAATGTTGCCTCGAAATTGTGTTGAGTACCTAGTTGCAAAAGTCCCTAAATTCATGAACTATTAACTATTGTTTAGTCCTAGCGTGGATTAGAAATAGCCGCTTATACAAAGTGATAGTACTATGGGGTTGACTACTGATAAGTGTGAAAACACTCATCAATAATGATCCAAATACCACTAAAAACACAGCCAAATACATAATATTTAACTGTAAATTATCAGAATTACGTGTGTATTTTGTGTTTGTGTAATTTTCAGGTAATATAGGTACATTTGAGACAAACTCGAGCTTTCAAGGATTTATTTGAAGAAAAGACGAAGAAAAAGACGAAAAGATGATTCAAGGACCTTATTTGCCAAATTTCCAAAGATCAAGGGCTTAAAGTGCAATTTCTACAATGATGAAGGATGAAAAGTTATTACTTAAAAGCTTTTATAACCTTTTGAAAAGAAAGGAAAAATGAAGGACTTAAATGGCAAAATAAAAGGAAAAGTTTATTAACTTTTCTTATTTACTTGGTCACTTTGACCAAGACTGGTCAAACAACACAAACACACAGACGCGTCTTCAACCTTCAAGAGAGAGAAAAGAAATGAGACGGTTTCATCTCCTTCTACCTCCCAAACCTGCAAACGCGAATCAAGACAAATCCAAGGGGTTTCAGCCAAAGCTCATAACTACAAAAGTGATCCTCTCTTCTCCCTCTTCATGATGATGCCAATGAATTTGATCAAGAAGGAAGAACGAAGAAAGCCCCAATTTTGAAGATGATGAAGAACGAGTGTAAACCTCGTATTAAACACGTGTCCACTCCTTATTGGAGCAAACACGTCATGAAGAACTCTACTTCACTCCTCTCGACGCCTATAAATTGAAGACGAAGACCTCATTTGCAACCGGTTAGCCTAGGTGTAGTTTACACATAGTTGTAGGTGTAGGATTAGTTAGATAATTAGCTTTTAAAATCTTGTAACTGATTCCGTTACATTTTCAGTTTTCAGTTGTAACTAATTTACCATTTTTCTCCATTAATGAAAGCTTAGACCTTCTTAACCTTCTTTCTTCTAAAACTGTTTACTGTTGCTTTTAATTCAGAATGGTTACTGTTCATGCTAAATAGAAGTTTGATTGCAGTTTTTGATTTTCAGTGTTTAAATGTTTTCAATTCGTTAGCCAGATTTACTTTCAGTCGAATTTCAGTCAAGTTTCTGTTAAGTTTGTTATAACATCAGAAAAGTTAGTTGTAGGTTTGGATTTGTTGATTCAGTAGTATAAGATCAGTTCACATGAGTTCTTTGTTTGTGGATTTATTAGGATTTTCGATTTTGTGAATCGCTGATTTCGTTGGTTTTAGTCAGTTATAAGTCGGTGATTTGATTTTCAGGTTTTAAATGTTTTCAATTAGCTAGTTTGTCAGTTTGGAATATAGTCAGTTAGGAAGTTTTAGAATTAGGTGATATTAAGTTTTTCAGGTGTAATAAGTTTTTTTTTACGCTCATAATCTCATAAGAATTTATGAGAGTTTTGAAGGAATACAGTATTCAGTCAGATAGCAAAATTTGTTAGTTTGTTTTTCAGTCTGAATCCAGTCAGTAGAAGCTTTAAAATCTGTCTAGTTTTTCTTGCTTTGTTTCAATTTTTGCAGGTTTTGGATTTGCTTGAGTTTTAGCAGGTTTAAAGGTTGCTGAATATTTTCTAGTTTAGCCGTTGATTCAGTTTCTTTGATAAAGCTGTTAAGCTGTAAGATAGACAGCATACATATAGTTGGATTCTTGTATTCGAATTGTTTTGCAGGTTTATTGTGAAGGATATGCAGATTCATGATTAGCAGTTCAGAAAGTTCAATTTGTCGATATCGGTAGATAAAAAAGATGGTGGTGTTTTGTATTAAACCGGCTCAGCGCCGCGTTTCGACAACAACGGTCTGGCCTGGATGTGACGGTTAAGCACCTTTTGATTTTCTGCAAACTCTTAGTGTGAATATGCATGAACTGCTTATGTTTGATCCGCTTATGTGCACTGTTTTTCGTTGAAGTTTATAGCGAATACTTTTTCATGTGATATAGCTTTATATTTTTCTTGTATAATTCTGTTGTCCTGTGTTTGTTTAGTTTGTAGAAATAGTAGAGTTAAGCTGGAGTTTGACATTAGGAGATTAAGTTCATTACTGTTAAAATCAGTAGATTGAATAGGTTGTATTAGTTGTAATTCTAGTATACAAGTATGGAATTAGTATAAGTTTGATGTGAAGCATATACAGTAAGAGTTCTTGTGAATCAGTAACTGTTTGTTTACTATTTCATTTTAGTTGGTTAAGTGAACGAATTATGATTTTCATTTTGAAGTAGTCCTTATCTGTTTAGTATAATTAGGACTTTTAATTTTCTTTTGGACTAATTCTTGTTGGGCCTGTTATAGACTTAGAATGTAACTTTCATTTTGTTTTTTTTGTATTTTCATTTTAGGTGATAGGATATGAGTTTAATATTTTAGCTTTACATTTTGAATTTTGTATTTCTCAATTTGTAGAATAGACTTGTATTTTTATTAAATTTCGTGCATTTAAATGTTGTAATTGCAATGTGTTTTAGCGTAGTACATATACGTAGCTAGATAATATTTTTACATTTTTAATTGCTTTGTGCTAATTAGACATAGATTACCAAGAAAAGATCTTACAACCAAAAACAATAAGTCGAGCTTAAAATTGTTATATCAATTCGAATCGAGCTGAGAAGACAACTACACTATAAACGAAACATTTCAAATGGCGCCGCTGCCGGTTCTTTGACTACACGAGAGACTATCGATTGACGGTTTTCATTGGCTTTTGGGATCCGTTCATTTGGTGAACGTTATTTTTACGTATCATAAATCAAAAACAAATAAAAAAATCAAAAATATAAAAATATATAAAAACTAAAAAATTAACAAAACAATTCTTTTCCTAAAGAATTGACCAAAAAAATTAAAAAATCCAAAAAGCAATCTTTTTCCTAAGAGATTGCACCCAAAAATATATATTATTGGATTCTCTCGGTTTTTATGTACATATAGTATTTTCCTTTAAAAAAACCCATAAATACAAAAATATTTTCCATATATTATTATAAGTAAATACGTATACGTATAACAATCAATCTACATATCTTCCATAAGTATTGCCGAGGCAATACACCGTGTTGAGGGGCGTTCCGGTCCTTGACACGCGTATCGATCAAACAAAATAAAGCAAGAATAGATAAATACTCTTAATAAGCAACAATTCGAAGAATACGAACATTTAAGTGAATAGAAAGGCGATGTGCTATAAAATGCCATCTAAGGGTCAATAGGTACTTAAGTGCTTCGCGCCACCTAACCCCCCGTTCACTTGGGAGTATTCTAAGAAGGAAGGCTTCATTGAGGGTCTTGCACCCAAAGTAGTAAATACATATATTGTTACTTTCTTGTGGATATTTAATATTGAAACTCGAAGAGAATAATCCATTTCTCTTCAAAGTCACACGAGAGCTTCTCTCTCATTCCTCGTATTGAGTTGCATGCTCACTCGCGGGCGTGCACAAATACCGATTGGTGTACAACCTCTTCCTCCGAAAAGGAAGAAAAAGAGAAAGAGTAAGACCACCACCGTCCACCAAGCCGATCACGAGAATCGTGCTTTGTCACCACCACAAGAAGCCATGGCTATTGATAATCGTACTTTGTATGAACGTATGCAATCCAACATTCATGGATATGTTAGTGCCATTAAGATTCCCGACTTTCCCGCTAACACATTTGAGTTACATACATCTATGATCAATATGGTTTCTTCATCACCTTTCTTTGGAAAACAAAATGAGGATCCCCATGCTCACCTTAAGAGATTCCTTTCACTTTGCAATACCATTAAGCATAATGGGGTTCCACCTGAGGTCATTAGATTGATGTTAGTGTCATTTTCCTTAGATGGGAGTGCTAAGCATTGGTTAGACACCCAACCACCCGATAGTATCACCACATGGGATGATTTTACCACTAAGTTTTTGAACAAATTCTTTCCTCCACAAAAGACTATGGTTTTGAGGAATTTGATTATGGGCTTTACACAAAAACCTAGTCAATCCTTTGGTGATGCTTGGGAAGAGTATAGTGAGTTGTTGAGGCGATGCCCTAACCATGGAATGGATGATCTAAGCTAAATCAATACCTTCTATAATGGCCTTAAACCTCACCACCAAGATTCACTAAATGCTTCCGCGGGTGGGAGTATTCTTTTCAAGACATACCACGAGGCTTTGAACATTATTGAGACTAAGGCAATGGTTCAAACAAACAATCCATTTGAAGAAAAGGTTCATGTTATCCAAAACACTTCTCAAATACCTTGTGATAACCAATTCCTTAAATATCACCAAGAGATCCTTCAACAAGTCAAACAAGGACAACAAGAAATGACTCAAGAGATAGTTCAAGCCCTTAAGACCGTTTCATTGAACAATTCTTCAAATAATGTGAATGCCATCACCAATTCTTGTGTTACTTGTGGAGGCCCCCATTCTTATGAACAATGTGACAAGGTGCAAGGGTATCAAGGGGAATGTTATGCTTACCAAGAGGAACATCGTGAACTCTTCAAGCCTAACATCAATCCAAATAACCTTTCTTACAAATCCCAAAATTACCTTACTCCACCCGGCTTCCCACCCCAACCACCCACCCAAATTCCACAAAATCCTCCTCAAATTTTAGCAAGGAATCAAGGGCAAAGACAACCATACCAAGGAAATAACTACAAGGCACCCAATCAATTTCAACCTCAAGCAAATACCTTTTATCCACCAAATCAAGGATTTAACTCCCAACCTTTACCTTTCCAACCTCAAGGTTTTCAAGGTTATGTGCCACAAGAGTTAAACACAATGGATCTTTTGCAAAAGATGAATCAAGAGAATGAAAGGAAATTCCAAGCTATAGAAAAGAAAATGAATGACCAATTCAATAAGCTTTTAATGGCGGTAACTCAAAGACCACAAGGGGCTTTACCTTCCAACACACAAACAAACCCTAGGGCCAATGTTAATGCTATTACAACAAGGAGTGGTACAACAACAAAGGATCCTTCACCTCCTAAACCTACTATTGTTCAACCCACTTGTGCTCCTACTTGTGATAAGCCTTCTACTTCTACTCCACCTCCTCAAAGTGCTCCTATTCACTCAAACACACCTTCTCAACCACCTCATACTTCTCCTTTACCTTCCACACTTCCCAATGAAAAGGCTAACAAAGACAAATCTTCCACCACAACACCTATTCCACCTACACCAAAACCTACTCTTCCATACCCTTCAAGGTTGAAAAAGGACAAGTTAAAGAACAAAGATGACATACAAGTCTCCAATTTCTTAAGGATGTTCAAGCAACTCAATATCAACATATCCTTTGCGGAAGCTCTTGCTTATATGCCTAAGTTTGCTAAGATGTTCAAGGATTTGCTCTCAAACAAAGAAAAATTGGTTGATTTGCCCAACACATCACTTAATGAAAATTGCTCCGCGGTGTTACTTAAAACCTTACCAACAAAACTTGGAGATCCGGGGTGCTTCTTGATACCTTGTAATTTTCCCGGTGTTGAAAATTGCATGGCTTTGGCGGATTTAGGGGCGAGCATAAATCTCATGCCTTTATCGGTTTGGAAACAACTATCTCTTCCCGAGCTCACTCCCACTAGGATGACTCTTGAACTAGCCAACCGAACCATAGCTCACCCCGTAGGTATAGCGGAAGATGTGTTTGTAGGTGTGGATAAGTTTACCTTTCCGGCCGACTTTGTAGTGGTCGATTATGACATGGATCCTAGAGTGCCTTTGATTGTTGGTAGACCGTTTTTGAGAACGGGTCGTACCTTGATAGATGTGGCGGAAGGAGAATTAATTATGAGAGTAGAGGATGAGAAAGTGGTGTTTAAGTTAGGCAAAGTTTGTGCTAGAAAAGAGGTTAAGGAGTCTAGACCTTGTGAGACTATTAACATTGTGGATGTGCTAGATGAAGTGTGTAATGAACACTTTCATGATGCTTGTAAGAAGGCTAGTGATGAGATTCCACATATTGAAACCGTGGCCTCAATTGCTCCCTCTTTAACACCTTTTGGAGAGAGTGATTTCCTCTTGGAGGAATTTGAGTCCAACTTTCTTGGTGATGATGATTCTCCCATTAATTGGGAAGAAGATATTCTTACAATCCAAAAGTTGCTCAATGAGGACCCTATTCCTTCCCCTATTCCACAAGAGATTACCATTGAGGAACCTTCCATAGTAAAACCTTCCATAGAGAGTCCACCTCCCATTGAACTTAAGGAACTTCCATCCCACTTAGAATATGCTTTCTTAGAAGGAAAAGACCAATTACCGGTGATTATTGCTAAGGAATTGAAAGAGGATGAGAAGGAGCAACTTATTGAAGTCCTTAAGAAACATAAGAAAGCCTTAGCATGGAAAATATCCGACATAAGGGGAATTGATCCACATTTTTGTACTCACAAAATCCTTATGGAGGATGATTATAAACCCGCCATTCAAAACCAAAGGAGAGTTAACCCAAAAATTCATGAGGTTATTAAGAAGGAAGTGATTAAACTCTTAGACGCGGGTATGATTTACCCCATTTCCGACTCTCCATGGGTTAGCCCGGTTCATTGTGTTCCAAAGAAGGGTGGAATCACCGTGGTACCTAATGAGAACAATGAGCTTATTCCCACGAGACTTGTAACCGGTTGGAGAGTTTGCATTGATTATAGAAAACTCAATGAGGCAACTAGGAAAGACCATTTCCCGCTTCCCTTTATGGATCAAATGCTTGAACGCTTAGCGGGAAATGAGTACTATTGTTTTCTTGATGGCTTTTCGGGTTATTTTCAAATACCCATTGACCCTAAGGATCAAGAAAAGACCACATTCACTTGTCCATACGGTACATTTGCTTACAAGAGAATGCCTTTTGGCCTATGTAATGCACCAGGAACGTTTCAAAGGTGCATGATGGCGATTTTCCATTACATGATAGAGCAAACCATGGAGGTTTTTATGGATGACTTTTCCGTATTCGGGAACTCCTTTAGCTCATGTCTCACCAATCTTGAGAGAATGCTTAAGCGTTGTGAGGAAACACGTTTGGTGCTTAATTGGGAGAAATGTCACTTTATGGTGAAAGAGGGGATTGTTTTAGGACATAAGATATCAAATAAGGGATTAGAAGTTGATCGAGCCAAAATTGATGTGATTGCTAAGCTTCCCCCACCCACCTCGGTTAAAGGTGTGAGGAGTTTCTTAGGTCATGCGGGCTTTTATAGGCGCTTTATACAAGATTTCTCTAAAATAGCTAGACCGATGACTCATCTCTTGGAGAAAGAGGCTCCTTTCATTTTTGATCAAGCTTGTTTAGACTCTTTTGAGACACTTAAGGAAAAATTGACAAAGGCTCCCGTTTTGGTTTCTCCAAATTGGGAATTACCTTTTGAGCTTATGTGTGACGCTAGTGATTATGCGGTGGGGGCCGTTTTAGGACAAAGAGTTAATAAGCATTTTCAACCTATACACTATGCGAGTAAAACCATGACCGGTGCACAACTTCATTACACTACCACGGAAAAAGAGTTGCTTGCTATAGTATATGCTTTTGAGAAGTTTAGACCATACCTTGTGCTTTCCAAGACCATAGTGTATACGGATCATTCCGCTCTCAAGTATCTTATGACAAAACAAGATGCTAAGCCTAGGCTTTTGAGATGGGTTTTGTTGCTTCAAGAGTTTAAGATAGAGATTCGTGATAAAAAAAGGGGCCGAGAATTTAGCGGCGGATCATTTGAGTAGACTTGAGCATCCTTTTCAAGGAGATTTCCCACATCAAGAAATCAATGAATCCTTTCCACTAGAGGAGCTCATGTCTATCTCTTCCCAAGAGGATGCCACACCGGTTTGCGGATATTGCAAACTATCTTGTGGGCAATGTGCTTATTGAGGGTATTACTTACCAACAAAAGAAAAAGTTTCTTAAGGAAGTTAAGTATTACTTTTGGGATGATCCATATCTTTTTAGGCAATGTGCGGACCAAATCATTAGACGGTGTGTAGATGGGCCCGAGGCATTTAAAATCTTAGAGGCATGTCATAAAGGCCCTACGGGTGGACATTTTGGGCCTAACTACACCGCCAAGAAAGTCTTTGATTCGGGTTACTATTGGCCTTCCATTTACAAGGATGCCCAAGAGATGGTGAAATTTTGTGATGTTTGTCAAAGACAAGGAAAAATTACACAACGTGATGAGATGCCACAAAATTTTATCCAAGAGTGTGAGATATTTGATGTATGGGGAATAGATTTCATGGGACCTTTTCCATCCTCTAAGGGAAACAAGTTTATACTTGTGGCGGTGGATTATGTGTCCAAGTGGGTGGAGGCTAAAGCCTTACCTACTAATGATGCTAGAGTGGTTGTAAAGTTCTTGAAACAATTGTTTGCTAGATTTGGTGTACCTCGGGCCATCATAAGTGATCGTGGTACGCACTTTTGTAATGATCAATTCACGAGAGTTATGAAGAAATATGGAGTGAATCATAGACTTTCTACCGCGTATCACCCTCAAACAAATGGTCAAACCGAGGTCACAAATCATGGTTTAAAGAGAATTTTAGAAAGAACGGTGGGAAAGCATAGAGCTTCTTGGTCGGATAAGCTTGATGATGCTTTGTGGGCATTTAGGACGGCTTTTAAGACACCAATTGGTTGTACTCCTTATAGGCTTGTCTATGGAAAAGCGTGCCACCTTCCATTTGAGTTAGAACATAAGGCATCTTGGGCTCTCAAGTGGGCTAACTTTGATTTAAACCAAGCCGGTTCACATAGGAAAGATCAAATCAATGAGATGGATGAGTTGAGAGCCAATGCCTATGAGAATTCTTTGCTATACAAGGAAAAGACTAAGAAATTGCATGATGCTAAGATCAAGAATCGTGAGTTCAAAGTTGGAGAGCCGGTTCTCCTCTTTAACTCAAGATTGAAGCTTTTTGCGGGCAAGCTTAAGTCGAGATGGTCCGGTCCATTCACTATTGCTCAAGTGTTTCCATATGGAATTCTTGAGTTGTCCCAACCCGATGGTCCAAATTTTAAAGTGAATGGTCACCGTGTTAAACACTACTTTGGGGAGGACATTTCCGTTGAAATGGTCCAAGAGGTCCCCATTTTCCCCATGAATTAATTCACTGAGGGACGAGTCGAGCTAGAGACTCATTAACTCAAGCATCGTATAACTAGGTTTAGAGTGTTGTAGGTTAGAAATAAAGGCATAGATTTGGAGATAAGTGTAGGGGAGACCTTCTTTTGTCTTCATGCTTGTTTGTAGGGTTGCTCACTCATTTCATGCTTTGGAGCTTATGGAGGAGGCCCTTGTATCCGGTTCACTTCGTTACTTTAGTGATTTTTCATTGACACCTTGTGCTTAAACATGATTTCACTAATAGTAGTCCTTTCCTTAACTTGGGTTAAGCAAAGTCTATTCATTGTCATAAGTGTAGGGGAAGTTTTTATACTTCCATGCTCTTAAACATTGAGGACAATGTTTAGCTTAAGTGTAGGGGGGTCTTCTATCGAAGTGACCTTACCTAGAACTTGTCATTGTCTTGCATGATAACATGGAAAATTGAATTTTCAACATTTTTCAAATTTTTGATCTACTTTGGCCACCAAAAATATGCATTCATGATTTTTGCATCAATCATTTTTCATTTGCATAACACATTTGCATTGTATATATTTCTTCTTTTATTTTTCATCAAAAAAATATATAAAAAGAGAAAAATAAAATAAAACATGGTTTTAACAAATTTAGATTTCTTTGACATATTAGGCCCGCCATGGATATTTTGACTCAACCCGAGTTTGCTTATTTTAGCACTCTCTAGCTAGTATCCTTAACCATGTAGTCCTTCATTGGTCTATTAGGCTAAGCTTCCACCAATTTCATTCTTTGAAATTTTAAATTTGTGGAGAATGGGAAATGATAGAGTTGAAGCAAGTGTAAAAGGGCTAGATAGACTTCATGGCAATTACTTGTGGCTAAACCCTTCTCTTCTTTATCTCTATTTTCTTCGCATGTATATAATTGTTAATAAATAATCAAGTACGGTTTTAATTGGTTCGTAATCTCTTATGCATTTTTGACTAATCATTTATGGTTGATATGAGTACGTCTTAAGATTCTAAGTTAGCACGTTTTATGTGTACTAGACTTATGTCATGCTCCATATTTAGCGGGTGTTTTTCCTTTTCTTCTTTTCAAATTTCTTTGTGAGGAATAAAGAAAAATAAGAGCGGCTTATGAAAAAAAATGAGTGGCTAGAAAAAAAAAGAAAAAGAAAAAAAAAATAATGCAAGACTCCCAAGAGGGGCAGTGTGGTGTTAATTATAGTGACTATTGAGTTCCAATATTACCCTGACGGGTTGCGGGGATTCAATAGATTGCTCCAATCCAATATTACCTTGACGGGTTGCGGGGTTGAAGATCCAAAATCTCAAAAAGATGCGGATGTAAATTAATGCGTGAGTTTTATTTTTCTTTCCTTAGCGAGTGTGTAGTTACTTATGAAAGCATGACATGAGGATTTTACACATAAGGCGAATGACTTATTACTCTTAATACGGACTTATATTAATTGTGAGCGGTTTTTCAAGTAATGGATGAGAAGATTACTTAGGATTAAAACCGTGCTTCCTTATTTTTGGATTTTACACTTCTTATATTTCACACTTGAAATAAATGACAAATTTGCTCCAAGCAATTTGCTCAATTAATAACCGGTTCCACATTTAATTGTCATGAATAAGTTGATGCACTTTTTACTTGTGAATACAATGATCCCATTTTTAAGCTTGGTATGGGGAAAGTGAAACTTGAGGGTGATAAATGTCCATGGTACCCAAGCCCTAATCTAAGTCATTGATTTCTTTATGAGTTATTTCCATCAAAACCATTTCAATAAATTCAAAAAGATATAAATAGAATTGACTCTTTTGCATTGCATTGTATATAATCAAAATCATGCATCATATAGTGTAGAGTAGTGTAGATGCATTCCATAATGGCCAAGGTTGGTTAATTATGAGAAAACTGTAATTTAGAGCTTTAAAATGCTGCATTGCATGAGGACATGGCAATGGTCAAGTGGAGGGGAGTTGATAAGTGTGAAAACACTCATCAATAATGATCCAAATACCACTAAAAACACAGCCAAATACATAATATTTAACTGTAAATTATCAGAATTACGTGTGTATTTTGTGTTTGTGTAATTTTCAGGTAATATAGGTACATTTGAGACAAACTCGAGCTTTCAAGGATTTATTTGAAGAAAAGACGAAGAAAAAGACGAAAAGATGATTCAAGGACCTTATTTGCCAAATTTCCAAAGATCAAGGGCTTAAAGTGCAATTTCTACAATGATGAAGGATGAAAAGTTATTACTTAAAAGCTTTTATAACCTTTTGAAAAGAAAAGAAAAATGAAGGACTTAAATGGCAAAATAAAAGGAAAAGTTTATTAACTTTTCTTATTTACTTGGTCACTTTGACCAAGACTGGTCAAACAACACAAACACACAGACGCGTCTTCAACCTTCAAGAGAGAGAAAAGAAATGAGACGGTTTCATCTCCTTCTACCTCCCAAACCTGCAAACGCGAATCAAGACAAATCCAAGGGGTTTCAGCCAAAGCTCATAACTACAAAAGTGATCCTCTCTTCTCCCTCTTCATGATGATGCCAATGAATTTGATCAAGAAGGAAGAACGAAGAAAGCCCCAATTTTGAAGATGATGAAGAACGAGTGTAAACCTCGTATTAAACACGTGTCCACTCCTTATTGGAGCAAACACGTCATGAAGAACTCTACTTCACTCCTCTCGACGCCTATAAATTGAAGACGAAGACCTCATTTGCAACCGGTTAGCCTAGGTGTAGTTTACACATAGTTGTAGGTGTAGGATTAGTTAGATAATTAGCTTTTAAAATCTTGTAACTGATTCCGTTACATTTTCAGTTTTCAGTTGTAACTAATTTACCATTTTTCTCCATTAATGAAAGCTTAGACCTTCTTAACCTTCTTTCTTCTAAAACTGTTTACTGTTGCTTTTAATTCAGAATGGTTACTGTTCATGCTAAATAGAAGTTTGATTGCAGTTTTTGATTTTCAGTGTTTAAATGTTTTCAATTCGTTAGCCAGATTTACTTTCAGTCGAATTTCAGTCAAGTTTCTGTTAAGTTTGTTATAACATCAGAAAAGTTAGTTGTAGGTTTGGATTTGTTGATTCAGTAGTATAAGATCAGTTCACATGAGTTCTTTGTTTGTGGATTTATTAGGATTTTCGATTTTGTGAATCGCTGATTTCGTTGGTTTTAGTCAGTTATAAGTCGGTGATTTGATTTTCAGGTTTTAAATGTTTTCAATTAGCTAGTTTGTCAGTTTGGAATATAGTCAGTTAGGAAGTTTTAGAATTAGGTGATATTAAGTTTTTCAGGTGTAATAAGTTTTTTTTTACGCTCATAATCTCATAAGAATTTATGAGAGTTTTGAAGGAATACAGTATTCAGTCAGATAGCAAAATTTGTTAGTTTGTTTTTCAGTCTGAATCCAGTCAGTAGAAGCTTTAAAATCTGTCTTGTTTTTCTTGCTTTGTTTCAATTTTTGTAGGTTTTGGATTTGCTTGAGTTTTAGCAGGTTTAAAGGTTGCTGAATATTTTCTAGTTTAGCCGTTGATTCAGTTTCTTTGTTAAAGCTGTTAAGCTGTAAGATAGACAGCATACATATAGTTGGATTCTTGTATTCGAATTGTTTTGCAGGTTTATTGTGAAGGATATGCAGATTCATGATTAGCAGTTCAGAAAGTTCAATTTGTCGATATCGGTAGATAAAAAAGATGGTGGTGTTTTGTATTAAACCGGCTCAGCGCCGCGTTTCGACAACAACGGTCTGGCCTGGATGTGACGGTTAAGCACCTTTTGATTTTCTGCAAACTCTTAGTGTGAATATGCATGAACTGCTTATGTTTGATCCGCTTATGTGCACTGTTTTTCGTTGAAGTTTATAGCGAATACTTTTTCATGTGATATAGCTTTATATTTTTCTTGTATAATTCTGTTTTCCTGTGTTTGTTTAGTTTGTAGAAATAGTAGAGTTAAGCTGGAGTTTGACATTAGGAGATTAAGTTCATTACTGTTAAAATCAGTAGATTGAATAGGTTGTATTAGTTGTAATTCTAGTATACAAGTATGGAATTAGTATAAGTTTGATGTGAAGCATATACAGTAAGAGTTCTTGTGAATCAGTAACTGTTTGTTTACTATTTCATTTTAGTTGGTTAAGTGAACGAATTATGATTTTCATTTTGAAGTAGTCCTTATCTGTTTAGTATAATTAGGACTTTTAATTTTCTTTTGGACTAATTCTTGTTGGGCCTGTTATAGACTTAGAATGTAACTTTCATTTTGTTTTTTTGTATTTTCATTTTAGGTGATAGGATATGAGTTTAATATTTTAGCTTTACATTTTGAATTTTGTATTTCTCAATTTGTAGAATAGACTTGTATTTTTATTAAATTTCGTGCATTTAAATGTTGTAATTGCAATGTGTTTTAGCGTAGTACATATACGTAGCTAGATAATATTTTTACATTTTTAATTGCTTTGTGCTAATTAGACATAGATTACCAAGAAAAGATCTTACAACCAAAAACAATAAGTCGAGCTTAAAATTGTTATATCAATTCGAATCGAGCTGAGAAGACAACTACACTAAAAACGAAATATTAACTACCCTATCCGAGACGAGGGCTAGTACGTTGATACCCCCTGCGGACGGATAATTTGTGATAAGAGATAAGGTATAATTGCAACTGATGCCTTATTAGGGGCCTTGGTTTCATCTGAATCACGCCGGTAATTATTACGCGGGTGATTGAGTTAACGGTTTAGTGTCATGAGCTTAAACACAATTGTCATATCCTTGAATAATAGATTGTATGGCCACAATGCTATTGAATGATCATGATTGGTTTTTAATACTTATGTTCAACTGATGATTTGATAAACCTATAGATCCGCTCAACCTTTGTGTTGACGATTTTAAGCATGTGTTTCAGGTAATCAAGGTTGATAGCAGCGGAGCATGCGAGGATGGAAGTTGTTGTGGCTTGGCGGTCTACTTTGTTTTTCTTCCCTTTATCACTTAAATCTTTTATATTATATCATGTGAACGAAAATTGTATTTTGGGTTGAGATTCAGTGGGGACCTAAACGCAAACTCTGTTTTGTATCATCTTGGGATTTGGAAAACTGTAGACTTCGATGATTTAATCAATCTTTAATTTATGTTTAAACTTTTACGTCTCTTTGAGTCGTTTAATATAGCTTATGTGTGATGATAACTACGTAGCACCCAAATGTTGTAGTTCCGCTGCGCATAGCATTTGTGGGGGTGTTACAAATTTTTCCGGTATTCGATTAAGATAAACCGTAGAACAATTAGATAGCTTTGAGAGTTTTCCTTATCATTCATCATACCTTTAAAAGTGGAAGCGAAACGAGGCAGGTATAACAACGCGTCGGTTAAACTTACATCAAAATGAACTTGTTGAAACATTTTTATAAAAAGCTCGATTTGTTGTTTGTTACGATCTTGCATTTTCTCTTCGTGTCATCTCGATGGGTAAGGTAAGGGTGGTGTTGGGGCATAGGCATCGACCTTGGAATCTCGCGTTCCATAATTAGTATTGATTCAACCATAGGTGTGGTATGAGCGGTACTTCGTGGGCTTGTGATGTGCTCTTTTTCGACCATCACCTCAGGCTCTTTCTCGATTTCCTTCTCCGAATAAGTACTAGGAAGAGAGATTGGTTCCTTGAAAGTTTTACCACTACGAGTAGTAATAACCTTCATTTCTCCCTTCGGGTTTGTAATGGTATCACTAGGAAGACTACCCGAGGAAGAGGTTTTACACATGATTGCTTCAAACATTTTAGCCATTCGATCTTCAAATTTTGATTGCCTTAAATCCGCTTTTAACAACTCTTGCTTAATCTCATGTTGACCTTGTTCCATCTTATGTTGATTTTGTTGAAGACATTGAACGTTTCCTTCCATTTTATTAGCATGAGTTTTCAATTCATTAGCAAGTTCATTTTTAAGCTCGTTTTTCAACTCGGATCTTAAGCTAATCATCTCACGTTGCATGTTATCAAACTTAACATCGTTTACTTTTGCATAATCTAAAAATTCACCATTAAGATTTTTAGTGTGAGCTTTTTGAAAACCTTGTGTAGTGTTTTGAAAATCAATGTTTTGGTTTTGATTTTCAACTTGCCATTCCCACTTTGGTAATTCCCTTTGTTATAGTTACGTGAATTGCCTTGATAACTACCATTTTGATTGTTGTTTCAATAGTTGTTAGCATTTTGATTTTTTGGAGCTTGATTTGGGCGGGAACCTTGGCCGTTTTGGTTGTAAGTTCCCGTTGCTACGTAAGCACTCGAAGTGTTACCACCGGCGGTAATGCACTCGGAAAGATCATGAGCTCCACCACAAGATAAACAACTCTTTTCAACCGCTTTAACCGATGCGGAATTTAAAGCATCTTGTGCTTTCCAATGTGTCATAAGCGTCCAAAATCTATCGAAAAACTGCTTTTCCTCATTAGCTTCATCATGTAAGGCATTCATGTTACGAGATGATGACGATGATGAAGAACCCATATTGGCAACACTCGGTGTGTTACGAGGGTTATAAACCTTAGATATATTCTCGATAATCTTTAAAGCATCATCGGTCGTTTTGAACAAAAAATTACCACCCGCGGCGACATTCAAATAATCTCGTTCATGATCATTAAGCCTATTGTAAAAAGTATCCATTTGATGCAATTCCAAAAAATCATGGTGTGGACATTCATTTAACATTTTTTTAAATCGTTCTCATGTCATTGAAAAACTTTCAATATTACGTTGTGTAAACCTTGAAATCTCATTTTTCAAATGTATTGTTTTAGATGGTGGAAAAAATTGGTTCACAAACTTAGAAACGAGATCACCCCATGTCAAAATCAAATTTGGCTGATCTTTCTCGAGCCAAATTTTTGCGGGTCCATCCAACGAGTATGGAAACAACGTCATCTTAATGGCGTCATGCAGAACATCCTTAAACTTGCTTGTTGCGGTAAGATGATTGAAATTCCGTATGTGATAATGCGGGTTGTCTTTTTCATGACCTCGAAACTTGTTTGCTTGTAGCATCGACATTAAAATCGTCTTAATCTCGAAATTCTCCGCAAGGATGGCGGGAATCACAATAGCTTCTCCAAAACCCTCGGTGGGTGCTTGAAGCAACTCCATCATAGTACGATTAGCCATGGCGACTATTGGTTCTACAACGGGTTCGACAATTGGAGTTTCTTCTTCAATCAAATTGCCTTGGTTTTGACGACGTTTGCGAGCTCGTTTTGCTTGATTACGAGTTTGCATAAACGTGACATAGAATGGGAGGTGAGCAAAGAAGATTCTTTTGGATGTTTTGTGAATTTTCAATTTTTTTGTTTTTTTGATTGTTTTTAATTTTTTTGGATTTTGTGTGTATTCGTAGACAAAAATCTACCAAATCTCTCCTCGAATCAAAATCTTGATTAAAGAAGCCTCAAAAGAATGAAAACGATCACGTGGAGTGAACGCCTTCGATTGACTTTTAGAACTTTGGTGAAAACCAAATTGTTCAAGAGGGTTTAATCACAAAGAAATCAAGCAAATATATATGATACGTAATAATACTTTGGGTGGCAAAACCCTCGATTAGCCTTCAATCTCAAAATATTCACAAGCAAGTGGAGAAACGAGGCGGCGCAAAGCACTTAAGAGCCTTTTTCTTTAGGGTGTATTTTATAACACCCGCCTTATACCCACCTTATAGTTTGTATTTTTCAAAATCGAGCTTCACGAAAGTATTTATCTATTCTTGCCTTTTTCTTTTTGTTTGAGATTCTAATACAATAATTAGGAGATCAAATCCTAATTAAGGTTGTGTTTTCACACTTTTAGAGATATTTGGAATTTGTTGTGATACTTATACAATATAGTAATAATATTTCACAAGAAAAAACGAAAAAACCGATAATACGTATTAGTAGAGTTCTAATAATACAAATACTATTTATGGTTAGATATTAAAAACAAAATGAAAAAATTAATCACGACACACCTCCCCAGCAGCGGTGATAGGTGTGAAAACACCCATCCTTTGACCACTTAATTATAATAATAACCAAGCCAAAACGTGTATTTTATGTCGTAAATGTTGGAATTATGCGTGGTTTGTGTTTTTGTTGTGATTTACGATCAAAATGTGAAAAGGGAAGAAAACACGGGCTTTCACGGGCTTTTATCGAAGAAAAAGACAAAAGATGACGTCAAAAGATCAATAGTGCAAACAGATCCAAGACCTATTCTAAAGATTTGTCTAAGAAAACGTCTAAAGACGGAAGTTTAATAAAAGCCGAAGAACTCAAGTCTAATTTATGAAGAAATTACAAGATGAGTTTAATTAATCTCGAGACAAAGTCGAGAAAGTCGAAGAACTTAAAAAGACGAAAGACGAGAAAGAAAGAAAGAAGGAAGCAACACATGCTTAACCTCCCTAATCACTATAAATACCCTTCATTTCACCACATTTAGTTTTGTTAGCTAATTTGACAAATTAGACTTTCCATCTTTACTTATTTGCACCATTTCCATTTCCATGTCATTTTTTTTACTAAATTGTTCTTTTAATTCATGTTTTAAATTTCGTGCACTTTGATTCCAAGTAAGTTAATTGTTAATCTTTGTTTTTCTTTAATCAAGCTTGTCTTTATCATTCTCATCCTGCTTTTCTTGTTTTGATTTATTACAAATTCGGATTAAGCAATCTATTGCTTAATCTCATTGCTTATTTGATTTAAAGGTTTGTCTTTTCATTTCCATCTAAGCTTTTATACGAATTAAGCTATAAGTTTGACAATCTTATTGGCTTATTTTGTGTTCAGCTTATTTGTTTTTAAGTTTTCTTAAAAGTTTTATCTTTTTGAAGTCCATTTTATAAAGTTTAGTATTTTGTGTCTTGAAAGTTTTTAAATTTGCGCTTATTTTGTTCATCTTATTCTTGTTTATCTAGTTTCGGTTCATGCTTATTAGTCTTAGCTTATTTAGCTTTTGCTTATTGCGGATTATTCTTTATCGGAAAGGGAGGTTATTGACATTCCGTCGGTTCTACTCTTATTCCGATAGTGACAGTATTGGAATATGGTTATTGGATTCCGACAGCTCTTTGCGACAGAACTTTGCGATCTGAGGTTTTTCCCCTTATTCCGATTGGGATTGCGATCACACATTGCGATCTCATATTCCGACGGCTCTTAAGGTTTCATTGAGACGAAGTGCTGCCCAAATTTCCTTAGCAACATTCCGATCAAAGTGATATTCTGATGGTTTTGAGTTTACTCTGATAGATTTAGTTTTTATACATTCCGACAGCTTACTTTTCTTACATTCCGATAGAATTCCATAGCATTATTCTGATAGACTCATTCTGATATCTATATTCCGATCTGGATTCCGATGGTTTATGGTGACAGCATTCCGATCTGGATTCTGATGGTTTTGCGTTTTGAATTATAGTTTGCTTTGATTTATTTTTAAGTTTACATTATTTCAAGTTTACATTTTTATTATATTGTCAAATTAATTTTTTGTCAAGCATTAAATTCCTGTCACTTAATTATTTACTTTTAAATTTTTTAATATTGCACAATCACTTTTTAAATTAGTTTTAGTTTTAATTAACCGTCATTTACTTTAACGTTTTTAATTTAATTATACTACAACGACCAATTTATTGTTTCCCACCAAAAGACGAGTGAGTCGCACTTAAACCAATAATCAATTCGAAGAGACTGGTTCAACGATATTTTTAACTGGGTAAAATCGAGTTATTAAATGGCACCGCTGCCGGCTCTTTTCGTAAAGATTAACGGTTTTCTATGAGAGACGCGTTGAATTTTGGGATCCGTTCACTCGTGAACGTTATTTTTCTTGCTTAAAAAATTCCAAAACTCCATAAAAATTAAAAAATTTATTAGAAATCCATAAAAATTAAAAAATTTAAAAAATCCAAAAAGATTTTATTTTTATAGTGTCTATATATATTGTCTATTTCTTTGGTATCTATTTCTTTTGCTTTTGTAGGTGTATGCGTACTACATCTTCAACTTATCCAGAGCCCGAGACTCGTGAAGATTTAGCTATGGCAGGTGTGAACAACAACAATAACCCACCGTACTTCAACAATAACAACAACAATGTTCCCCCACCCGATCTTCGGACAATGGAGGAGCTTATTCTACCCACCATGAACGGACGCGGAGGACCAGTTGCGTCGATGAAAATCACGGCTCCTAAATTTTCGTTGAAGCATCACATGATCCAACAAGTTCAAAACGCTTGCCAATTTAGCGGATTACCGGATGATGATGCCAACAAACACCTCGACAAATTCATTACCGTTACTCAAAGCATGAAGTTGCCCAGGGTTACTATGGATTTTCTTCGCCTTCACCTATTTCCACACACCTTATCCCACCATGCCAAAAAATGGTTTGATCGTCTTCCGAAGAACTCAATTCATACTTGAGATGAGATGACTCAACGATTTTTGTCGCGCTACTTTCCACCATCCATGGTCACGAGCCTTCGGAATCAAATTAGTGGATTTATGCAAGAACCTGATGAATCACTTTTTGATGCTTGGGAACGATATAATGTTTTGATCGATCGATGCCCAAACCACAACATGCTCCCCGTTACTTTGATCTATACTTTCTACAACGTTTTAACGTTTCGTGATCGTGATACGATTAATGCAGCCGTCGGTGGCACATTTATGAAAAGGAGACCCGAGGAGTGTAGAGAGCTTATAGAGAACATGACTACTCATCACAAGAATTGGGATTCTTCTGCATCTTCAAGGAATAACCGAGAGTCACTGTTTCTTCTACTTCTGCAAACCCTGATATCACCGAATTGACCCGCGCAATGGTCGAAATGAGCAAGAATATGCAACTTTTGGCTACAAATCATCAACAACAAGTTAAATCTGTAGCAATTTCTTGTGAGACTTGCGGCGGTCCTCATTCATACATTGATTGTCCTTCTACTCATGACAAACCGGAAAACGTGTATGCGGCTTATGGTAACTACTCAACGGACAATTACCAAGCCCGACCTCAAGGTGACCGTAACTTGCTAAGTTACCGTTCTAACAACTTTCTTTCACCCGATTTTTCTCCTCAAAACCACAACCCCAACAACTACAATAGAAGCAACCAAATCCCACCTCGAGCTTCTAATCCTTATCACCAACCCGCTCAACAAGCCCCACCCATTAATCAAGATGTTGAAGCCTTAATGAGAACCCAAGGAGAGCAAATTAAGAATCTGCAAAGCCAAATTATCAATTTGAAAGGGGATTTCACTAAGCAAGGTAATGACATTAGATCCGAGCTTCGACATGATATACAAACCTCTTTTAGCACTCAACAAATGATTTGAAGAATATGCTGGCTAGTTTCTTACCAAGTACTCAACCCTCTACTTCGGGATCTCTACCTTCAAACACCGTCACCAACCCGAGAGCGAATGTGAGTGCTATTACTACACGCAGTGGAGAAACCTTAGTAGGACCATCTATCCCTCCCCCAGTTACTCTATCTACACCTCCTCCACCACCATTTATCCCTCCTACTCCTACGCCTAGTATTAGTTCTCCCTTACCGTCTCCACCTCTTACTGAAGTACTCAAGAAGGACCCTTCACCAACCCCACCTTTCACCTTTAAACCTTCAACATCTCAACCTTTACCTGCTACACCTACACCTTCCACCTATAAACCCAATATTCCTTATCCATCTCGCTTAGACAAGGCCAAACTGCAAACCAAGGATGACATTCAAGTGTCAAACTATTTTAAGAAGATTTCGGAAATGACCATCACTTTTAGCCTTGTTGAAGCTCTTGCACAAATGCCTAAGTTTGTTAAGATGTTTAAGGAATTGCTTAGCAAAAAGGAGAAGATAACCGAGTTTGTTAATACTCGATTGAATGAAAATTGTTCTTTCGTCCTTCTTAAAGAACTTCCGGAGAAACTTGGAGATCCCGGTCGTTTTGTGCTACCATGTACTTTTCACCAAACCGAAGAATTTACTGCCTTAGCCGATCTCGGGGCAAGCATAAATCTGATGCCTTTAAGTGTTTGGAAATAGTTATCATTACCCGATCTTACACCAACAAAGATGACTCTTGAGCTTGCAAATCACACTCTTGCTTACCCTCTTGGTATTGCCGAAGATGTGTTCATTAAAGTTGTCACCTTCACTTTTCCGGTCGACTTTTTTGTTATTGATTATGAAATGGAACCTCGTATTGCTTTAATACTTGGTCGGCCATTCTTGAGAACCGGAAAAGCTTTAGTTGATGTTGCCGAAGGTGAGTTAATCTTAAGGGTCGGGAATGATGCACAAGTGTTCAAAATGGGGAAGATCACAACCAAATCTAATGGAAGAGAATCAGCGAATATGATTAATGTGCTTGATGATTTTTTCGTCTACAACAATCCTCTATTCGATTCTCGCTATGATAATCCACTGTTCCAAGAAGATGTGGATGATTCTCTATCCAATTCTGATCCTCCACCAATTTATGATTCTCCACCGATCTTTGATGCTTATAATGACGATTCTAGTTCCAATGGAGATGATTATGATGATTTTACTTCTGAGTATCCTGACATGCCCACTTATGATGATTTTGATGAGGCTGATACTCTCTCGAGTGATTCTTCACATGATGAAGATCCTCCGCCAACAACACTTAATCCTACTTTGGATGACTACTTATTTGAGGAAGACTTTGCTACTTTTCTCAACACTTACTTCCCAAATGAGAGTGATGCTCCTCCTTTAGATTTTGATGATTATGGTCTTTATCCTACTTTGGATATGAAGAAACCCATTGCAAAGGAGAAAAAGCCGGCCCACACCGATATCCGCAGCACTTATGTCTTGACACCTCTATATCCACCTTCTGAGGATGAGATTGTAAGATTTATGATCGGATCTTCTTCAAGATCTGCTGAGCCCGAGTGTTATTTTCCCCTAAAGGAAAAGGTGTTCGACCCCGGCATCGCACTTTTTAAGCCATCTTAGTATCCATCTGATGAAATAAAAGGAAAAATCTTTGGAACTTACGGAGATATGCTTGCACTTCACCCTTTCTACCACCATGCTCAATCGCTGCTTAAGGGACCCCTGCCTACTCTTCTTTGGCTTGCATTGTTCGCCTTAAGCTTGTGTTATTTGATGGACGAAGACCATGTATTTGATCCTGGTGGATGTGATTCAAGCTTTTTCCTATGCTAATCAAGGTCGAGTCAGGCTCACGACTCGGTTACCAAAAACACGCGCTTCTTAGGAGGCAACCCGCAGTATCTATCCTTTTTATTTGTTTCTATAATAAGTGTAGGGGGAGACCCTAGTATGTATTTGTTGTTTTCTTTCTTATCATGTGCAGGGATTCAAGCTTTCAAAGATCCATTCTTGATGACTTTTGACGAACCGTGATCCCGTGTACCCGTCTTCCCGGTTTTATCCTAAACTCTTTTGATTCTCTATTTTACATTCTTCAGTATTAAAATAGGAATCACTTTAGTTGTCTCTTCCTTAGCAAGATTTAAACAAAGTGCACAATGTCCTAAGTGTAGGGGAGGTTACTTCCAAATACTTAAACATTGAGGACAATGTTTATATTAAGTGTAGGGGGGACTTCTATCAAAGTTTAGTGGTCTTTTCCATATATTTTTCCTCATTTTAACCGGAAAATTGAATTTTCGACATTTTTCAAAAATTTTAATCTATTTTGGCCTAGTAGTATAGTTGTATTTACCGTTGTTATAGTTATTTTCTTTCCTGCTTAAATAACTTTTAATAAAATGGTTTTAGTTTCCAAACGTTGTGAATCTTTTGACTATACCCGATTTTACTTATCAAAGTTTACTCTAGCTAGTATCCTTAACGTGTTTAAGTCAAGTTTTGCTAGGCTTTTATTTAGGGAACTTTAAAACGAGAAAGTCTTAACTCGTACGGGTTAAGAACAAGAACTTTTCGCAAGTTCCTATAACTGATCCTAGAAAGTCGTTTATCAAGGGAACTTTAAAATGCGATTTCTAAACTTGAAAAAGTCTAAGAATTTGCAAGATCCTATAGATGACTTGAAAACCCAAAACTTTGATTTAATAGGCTAAGCATCCACGAGTCTCATTCCTTGAGATTTTAAATTATGGAGAACAAGAGATGATAGAGTCAATTATAAGTTTGGTATTCTTTCATGAACTTATGTGAGTTGATTATGAAAGTCCCTAATCAATGCTAGAAACACTAAACTTAACTAATCAACACAAGTTAATACTTTACAAACGTAATCTTATTATTGTATAATAAAGAATTACAAGTGTTATGGATAACACCGTTTGATGACAATGTGTTGTGCACACTTTGAACAACTATAAACCCTAACTTATGAATACAGTCGCAGCTGTTTGATTCAATAAGTTCTAAGCATTAATGATATGAATATTCTCAAAGTGTTAAACATTAATGCTTGGATACACATCCTATTTATAGTGATATGAGGTTGACCTAAATAGTACTTGATGGTGACTACACAAGACATTCACTTTTTAGACATCAGTCACATGATGCTCTTCTATTCTTGGTAGTCTGCCATTATGCTTTAAGGAAACAGATCTTGAAACAGTTTCCTTTTTCTTCATTGTCTCGAACACACAAATGGCATGTCCAAAGTGTGCTGAGTGTTAACAGGGTATTGCCATCCCTGTTAACCCTCAACCCCTCAGAGTCCCTGATACATCTTGGCTGTTATCCATCACAGCCAATGAGTCTGTCTTCAAGTAGTCTTTGACTTCCTTGACAATGTCTCTGACATGGACTCCTCTAAGGTTGCTCACAGAGACTTGGATCTCTGTGAGTCTTGCGATACTTGCCTGCCTCCTAGGCACAGGCAAGTGACTATCTAACAGCTTACTTTGTGTTTAAATCTATGATCAGGGAATCTAACAAACTTAGATTCCCAACAATCTCCCCTTATTTAAACATAAATATAGCTAGATCTATCTAAGTTAAGGTAAGTGAGTTAACAGCTTCTTCTTACTCATAACGGATCTGAACAAACATACCTCATGATTTTATTCATACTTAAAGAAAAATTACAAGTACATTACAAAAGTGAAATAAAATGGGAAGGTAGAATTGAGCTGTGAGTTTCTTCAATAGTCATCAATTTTGATCTTTTCTTCAGCTTCAGCTATGTCTGATCTAGTATCCAATTCTGCCTGCAAAGCTTTTGCAAAAACTTTGGAATACTCTGTGTTAATCTTGAGTCCCTTCTTGAGACAAAGCAGCTGAATTGTTGATGCTAAGCCTAGCTCATCTTCTCTTTGAAATGCATACTGGCAAGCTCTGTTCATGAATGCCATTCCTCTTTCAGGCTCTGTGTATGTCTGACCATCAACAGGGCCAACAATACCATTTGGTAGGATCAAATCCCTGTGCATTCCATCCACTTGAACATCATCTATGACAAAAGTTTCCTTAACAAGTTGAGAAACTCTTCTTCTTTTCTTGCCAGACTTTGGGGGTTCTTGTTCAAAAAGATGTGGTGGGGGATCTATTTTGAGTTTGGCAGCCGTTTCTTTGATCCAGGTAAACTTAGCCTTAAGAGTTTTAAGCAAAAGAAAATTAGCCTGACCAGCCCTTTTGGCAGCTAAGGCTTCAAGTTCAAACCATTCAGATAACCCAAGTGTCTTTAGCCTGAAGTCGTCAAATACGTTCTTGTTTCCTTGTTGGTTGTCTCTCCACAAGATCATCTGTGGGGTGTTGGTGGATTTGTGAATTGTGTATTTGAACTTGGTTATCTTGCCAGGTGCATACCTGTTGTTAACGCAGGCATCATAATCAGCTTTGACTTTTCTTAGTGCCTCTGCGCGTTTAGCTTCCATTTCCCTCAACCTTTGTCTCTGCTTCTCTCTTTCAGGTGGAGTCATCTTCCTCAGAGTAGCCTCATTCAGTTCTTTGGCTGTCTTGATTTCATTTAGTCTTTTGAATTCCTCAGCATGTTTCTCTATTTCTTTAGGTGTTAAAGGATTCTCATTGGAAGGTGTAAGGTTGAAAACTGGGAAAGGTCTGTGGTGGATCCTCCTGTCTCTAGCATCGCAGCTATCTTCTTTAGTTTGGTGTATGTGTCAACCAAAACTATCTCCTTTCCTTTCTTCGAGACAGAGGATTCCATACTCATGTTTTTCAAAACTTCAGCTCTTCTGATAAACGCTGTCTGAGCCTGAGTTTGTATTGCTTTGGGAAGGGAGCTAACAGTAAACTTTAGCTTCTTGGCAGCTGGTTCACCATCATCCCCAGACTCGCTGGTGTTAACCAGAGTCAGGGACTTTGATGAATAAACTCCATCTTGATTCTGTTTCTCCCCCTGAGTGTTATCCTCATCATCAGGTATGATAACAGGTGTGATGACTTGGAGGGGGACAGGTGAAGAAATGGTGTTGTCAGCGGATGTAGAGCCTTGTTTAGCAGATTCAAGGTTAAGAACCTTTTCCTTCTCCCCATCACGTTCATCCTGTCTACTCAGACGTTTGGATGAACGTGTTTGAAAGTGCCCTGCAATCTGTTCAACAGAGGCAGCCATAGCACGTTGCCTTTTCCTTGAAGCTCTGGCAATCTTCAACAGAAGGTTGTAGTTTCCATTTGTATTGCCCTGAACTCGATTAAGGATGAAGTTTGCATGACGATATTGCCTGTTTCGAATGGCTTCAAACTCTCTGTGCATAGTTAATTCATGTTCATTAAATAAGGCAGGGACCTCTGTGTCAATTACATCCTTGATTCTTGTGGATAAGTGACGAAGTCCTTGTGCTACACCTTTTCTTGCACCATCCTTGATGGGTTCAGTAACTGCATTAGCGACAGCCTTTTTTATGATCCTTGGATATGTGACTGTGAAGTTATGCATTTCTGACTTGATAACATCCAACTTTCTTGATAAACGTTCAATGTCAGATTGATGATGAACAGGCTGAAGATTATGGATGTTCAGGCTTTGTTGAGCATAATCATCCCCCCTTGGTAAAAGATCAAAGTTGGTTTGGGCAGGATGATCAAACATGAGAAATTCAGCTGTTGGATCATAGGCAGGGCGTTGGAAGACTGTTGTTGTGGAGGTAGCAGAGTTGGGAGTGACAACAGCTTCCTTGGGAGGAGGAGTATTATTTCCAGCTGGAGTAGACACCGCTATTTCCTTGGGAGGAGAGACAGATTGTTGATCATCTTCTTCTTCTTCATCCTCCTCCTCAAACATCCCCTTAGGGATTTCATCTTCAGGCATTGATTCAAGATCAGAAACATCATCCACAAATGACAACATTTCTTCTTCAATATTAAGCAGAGGCTCTTCGTCATTTGTTTGGTCCTGAATAATTATATCAGCCTCTTTCTCCTGTTGCTCCAGGGATGATGTGTCTGGTTGTACAATTTTAGCCTGCAAGTTGTTGTTATTAGTAACAGGGAAGTAAATAAGGGGAATGGTCGCCATTTCGCTGTCCCAGAGAGGCTGAGGGTGATTACTCAGCCACTCCAAAGGATAAATCCTTGGGATTCTTTTAAGATTGAAAGTTATATGGTTAATGATCGCCATTCGCTTCCCCTAGGAAAGCTGAGTGTGATTATTCAGCCCCCCTAAAAGGTTAAAACCTTTGGGACTCTTTTGATTGTGAAACATATGTTGTTTAAGGATCGCCATTCGCTGCCCCTAGGAAGGCTGAGGGTGATTATTCAGCCCCCCCCCCCCCCCCCCCCGAAAGGTTAAAAAACCTTTGGGACTCTTTTAATAGTGAAACATATGTGGGTGAAGGTCGCCTGTTACGCTGCCCCTAGGAGAGCGGAGGGTGATGATTCAGCTCCCCCTGAAAAGGATAAATCCTTTGGGATTCTTTTAAGGTGAAAAAGTTATGGGTTAAGATCGTCTTATTACGATGTCCCTAGAAGAGCTGAGGATGATTATTCAGCTCCCCTAAAAGTAAAACTTTTGGGATTCTTTTTCTGAGGGAACCAAGAGGCTGTGTGAAGTACAACTGATCAAGGTTGAGACATATGTGTATTCAGGTTGTTGTTAGCCTGAATACTTTCTAGAGGGTGCAGGGTCATCGGGGTGCTTTATAAACACAAATGAATCATTCCCTGGTGCATAGACAGGGTGTACAGAAGTCATAAAGAGTTCTAAGTACATCGACAGACTTCTATGGGTCGAGGATTACCCTAACTTCACCACTCTCACCTAAAGACATTTGAGAGTGGCTGGTTGTGAACCTCTAAAAATTTACACTGATTACCTGTGTGATATCAGCTGGATTTGGCTGGTTTCCTGTTGTCTCAGCTGACATTGAGATGCTAGACCCTTGTTGTTGGTCAGCTGAAGTCTCTGATTCCACATGAGTATCTGGAATAGAGGATGTGTCTTGGTTCACAGTCTTCTTTCCCTTGGCCATAGCAAAAGATTTTGTGTGGGAAGAAGATGGGTTTTTTCTTCTTAGGCTGTTGGCCAGATGAAGCCTTGGACGTCGTGGTGTGCTGCCCAGAGGTCAAAGACTTAGACTTGCCAGACACACCAGAGGTAATCACCTTCTCAGAAGAAGGGAGCAAGGACTTCTCAGTTGAGGGTTGTTTGTTAGCAACGTTCATCATATGGGATGTGACAGGGACATCTTCAGCTCCAATTTCTTTGTAGATGGCACCTGTGATGCGATAGGGTTTCAGAGAAGTAAGAGCAGAGTTATGATAGTTGTCTCCCAACAGGCTTTCAAAGATCAGCGATAGAAAGCGAACGTAGCAAATGTTCTTTTCCCTGACTTGGTTCCTTCCTTTCAGTTGTTCAACTACGTTGGAGAAGAGAATGTTTCCTACATCAACATCAGCTCCCCAGATCAGCCCATAAGCTATAGATTGGTGGTTGAAGGACATCTGATCTTGGGATCCCTGTATTCCTCCCAGGGATTTGACAGTGTGGGTGAAGAGGACACGCCACATAGGTGTAAAGTACTTAATCTTCAGAGAAGACTTCGAGAAAAACCTCAGCGGGTGTAAAAGCAGGGTTTACATCATGGAGGGTTTAAGTGTGGCCAGAGCATCCTTGACAACCTTTTTATCAACCACCTTTAGGCATTCATCACCATGTTTTAACCCAGCCACACTAGAGAAATCTTTGAGTGAGAAGGCAAAAGGGTGTTCGTTGCAAGAGAGGCTAAAGGTTATTGTGTCATCAACTACTTCAGCAGAGTACCAGAATTCCCTAAGGTATTCTTAGTAGAAGGTGGTTGGAGATTTTGTGAATGAATCACTTACATCACAATTTAGCATGAAGTTAACCAGATCTAAGTAGGAGTCATTTGGAGCCTTGATCCATCCAATGGAGTTGTTTGATGCAAGGATGCTTTCATTGAGTTCAAAGTTAACGTTTGCTGCCTTAGGAACGGGAAAAGCCATGGATTCAAGGTCGAAGAAGAATGAAAATAGAGGATGGGTTTAGAGAGAGAAGATCTTAGAGAGAGAAATAGATTTGTGAAATGAGAATAGTGGTAGGTGAGGAGAGACGAGAGACAATATATATATTCAAATATGTAAACAGTTATCCAACCGCATTTAATGCTAAGTGGGAAAATGACTGCTCATGTGGGTCCCTTGACCTTTCAAAACTTATTTGTCTTCTCGTTATTCGAAAAATAACTGATTAAATATAGAGAATGTTTTTTGCATTTACTTGGAAAGTAACTACCTAGTTTCGTGTGAAAAACATTTAATATAGAATCAGTCATTTAATGAACACATTTATTATCAAGCCACAGGGTCTGAGATATTGAGCATCCCTAGCTCAGCAACTAGCCTATTGAACGAAGGTTCAGCCAAAGGCTTTGTGAAAATATCAGCTAGTTGCAGCTCTGTGGGAACAAAGTGCAGCTCAATATCTCCCTTCATTATGTGATCCCTGATAAAAAGATATCTGATATCAATGTGTTTGGTACGAGAGTGAAGAACATGGTTGTTGGAGATGGCAATGGCGCTGGTGTTGTCACAAAAGATTGGCACTTTGTCATATAAAATTTCATAGTCAGCCAATTGACTTTTCATCCAGAGCACCTGAGCACAACAGTTGGCTGCAGCTACATATTCTGCTTCAGCTGAAGACATAGCCACAGAGTTTTGCTTCTTAGCACTCCATCCAACCAATTTTCCTCCTAGGATTTGACAGCTGCCTGAGGTGCTTTTCCTGTCAATACAGCATCCAACATAGTCTGAATCTAAATAGGCCTTGAGATCAAAGCCTGATTCCTTGGGATACCACAGTACTAGGGAAGGTGTTCCTTTGAGATACCTGAAAATTTTCTTAACAGCCACTAGATGGGATTCTTTTGGGTTAGCTTGGTACCTTGCACAGAGACATGTGGAGAATTGGATATCAGGATGACTAGTTGTCAGATACATGAGTGACCCAATCATGCCTCTATACAAAGTCTCATTAACAGAGACCCCTGACTCATCAGGACCCAAGTTGTTGGGTGGAAGCATGGGGCATTTCACTTATGCACAATCAGCTAAGTCATATTTTTCAAGTAAATCTTTAACATACTTTTCTTGACAAATTGAAATTCCCTTAGGACATTGTTTAATTTGAAAACCCAAAAAGTAAGTTAATCCACCCATCATACTCATCTCATATTTCTTGGTCATTAATTTAGCAAATCGTTTACTAAGATTAACATTTGTTGACCCAAAGATGATATCATCCACATAAATCTGCACAATGATGAAATCACTCTTATCCTTGAAGGTAAAGAGTGTTTTATCAATAGAACCCCTGACAAATTTGTTTTCAGTTAAGAAATTAGAAAGAGTTTCATACCATGCTCTTGGAGCTTGTTTCAGCCCATACATGGCTTTGTGTAATCTGTACACATGATTGGGAAACTCGCTGTTCTCAAATCCTTCAGGTTGTTCAACATACACTTCTTCAGCCAAATCTCCATTGAGGAATGCACTCTTAACATCCATCTGATACATAGTGAAGTTCATATAAGCAACATAAGCCAGGAAGATTCTGATGGCTTCAAGTCTTGCAACAGGAGCAAATGTTTCATCATAATCAATTCCTTCAGTCTGAGTATACCCCTGTGCCACCAGCTTGGCCTTGTTTCTGATGATGTTTCCAATTTCATCCATCTTATTTCTATAGATCCATCTAGTGTCTGTGATATTCTTTCCAGGTGGAGCTGGTACTAGTGTCCATACTTTGTTCCTTTTGAACTGATTGATTTCTTCCTGCATTGCAGCTACCCACCCATCTTCTACAAGAGCCTCAACTACTCTCTTAGGTTCAATTTGAGAGAGAAATTCAGCAAAGAGACATTCATTGGCTGATGCAGATTCTGAGTCATGAATTCGCTGTCTAGTGGTAACCCCTGCATTAGGTTCCCCAATGATGTTGACAAGAAGAATGTGTTGATCTCTTGACCACTTATTTTGAGGAGCTAGGGACTCAATGACAGGAACACGTGTGGGGACAGCTGGTACTATTTGAGTTTCATCCTGCTGACAAGGAGGGATTTCTTCAAAGATTACTTCAGTGTCAGTGTCTACTTCAGCCATATCAAGAGGTACAAGTTCATTATCAGCAGGAGATTCTTCAGGGATTTGAAGAACTGGCGAGTCATCAATAGCAGTAGGAGAAGAAGGACTACAAGAGGTCTGTGGTTCTTCTTCATCAAGCTCCTGAGAGGTAGGAACTTCTATGTTGTGAGTAGACAGAGGGTCAAAAGTAGGAACATAAGGAGTGAGAGTGTTGGAGTGATGATGGTGATGACTGGCAGGTCTAGGTTCGGAGAAATCATCACTTGGGAAAGACACATTTTCATTAATATCAATTTCATCACCCTCTGTTCTAGTTCTCTGTATGACATCATCATCTTCATTGAATCTGACATGAAAGGTTTCTTCTACTTCTTGTCTTCTGATGTTGAATACTCTGAAGGCTTTGGCTGTTGGAGAGTATCCCAAGAAGAAACCATCATCAGCTTTTTCATCAAATTTTCCTACTTTATCCCTGTAGTTGTAAATGAACACAGGGCATCCAAAAACATGAAAATAGCTAACATCTGGAGATCATTTTCTGAAAACTTCATAGGAAGTTTTGCCATGTCTTTTGACAATGATTGATCTGTTTTTTATGTAGCAGGCAGTGTGAACAACTTCTCCCTAAAATTGCTTTGGTAAGGATGTACCATTTAACATGGTTCTGGCTGCTTCAATCAAAGTCCTGTTTCTTCTTTCAGCCACACCATTTTGTTCATGGGTGCCAGCTGAAGAGAAGTTTTGTGAAATACCTTTTTCATCACAAAAAGATTCAAGTTGATGATTCTTGAATTCAGTACCATTATCACTTCTTAGATCTTTGACTCTAACATCATTCATATTTTCAACCTGTCTGATGAAGGACATGATGGTATCAGCTGCATCACTTTTCCTTCTGAGGAAGAACACCCATGTGTATCTTGAAAACTCATCAACTATGACAAAGGTGTATTTGTTGTGATTAATGGTCTGAGGTTTGACAGGCCCAAACAAATCCATGTGAAGGAGATGTAAGCACTTGTCAATAGAGAATGATTGCCTAGTCTTGAATGAAGACCTGATTCTTTCCTTTGACACAGGCAGAACAAGTCTTATCTTTAGAAAACATCACTGAAGGTAGACCAGCAACCAGGTTTTGTGTGGCTATCTTGTTGATATTCTTGAAGTTGAGATGAGACAGTCTTTTGTGCCATAGCGAATTGACACTTTCAGAGGCTTTAGCAAGAAAACAATTTGAGCTGTCTTCAGAGCAAACAGCCATGTTGATGACATAAACATCTCTCCTTCTAGGTGCAATAAGCACAACATCATTGTGTTTGTTGAATATGGTTCCCTGAGTCTTAGTAAACAAAACCTTGTAGTCAGCATCACACAATTGGCTGATGCTAATAAGATTGTGTTTAAGACCATTCACATATGCAACCCTGGTAAACGTTATCCCATTGCAGTTCACTGAGCCGTATCCCTCTGTGTCACCTGAAGAATTATCTCCAAACACCACTTTAGGACCTGGATCCCTTGAGTATCTGTGCAGGTATTGTTGAATCCCTATCATGTGTCTAGAGCAGCCATTGTCTAGATACCATACCGATTCCTTGAGATGTTTCTGCACAGATACATAGAAACATGTTAGTTCCTATGGTTAACCCACTTTCCAGTGGGTTCCCTGAATTGCTGATTAGCAATTCTTGTGTTCCTGTAGAACTTTTGGTGATGGGAGGGACAATTAGCTGTCTCATGGGTAAAACTTCCACATATATCACAACCTGGGAAGTCACCACACTCGTCTGAGTGATGGTCTGTGAATCCACAGAATTTACAGGGAGGATAAGGTCTGTAGTTTCCCAGTTGTCTTTTTGAACCCTGTTGTTTATCCCTAGAGGGTGTCTGAGCTCTCTTAATTGCCATATGTCTATCATGATCTAAGGTCATGTGGTGAGAGTTCTTACATATATTGCAATAAGGTTTGACTAACCTTTCCCCTTTGGGTTCACCTAGGACAGACTTAGGTTCACGAGAAGTAGAGCATTCAGCGGAAGGCTTAATGTGTTGTTTTAAGAGTTCTACTTCTTTCATTAGAGACAACAGGCGTTCTTCAGTGGAAGGGTCAACCTTGTTCACAGCTTTAGTTGAGACAGGCTTAAAAGCATCTTGCTTACCAGATTGTTTAACAGGTACATTAAATACTTTAGCTGGTGGTTTCTCAACATCTGTTCTAAGTTCACCCTTAGCAGCTCGTGAGGAACTGCTAGGTTTAACTCCTGAGAGTTTGGGCAAGGGTGGTAATTCAGCCATATCTTCAGAGACAGGGTCATCAGTCAAAATGGGATCTGAAATATGAATAGTCTTTGTAGATTTGAAAACAATGTCTTTGGGTTTGGTGAGAATTCTCAGCTTATTTTTCTTAGCAGATATATCCCTTTAATGTCAGCAGGCAGCTCATCATTAAGCAATTGATCTATAGTGAACCTACTACACAACCATTTTTCGATAACCTTGTTTGATTCAGAAACTTGATCATTTAAGGCAATGTTTTTCAAGGTTAACCTAGTGACTTCATTTTGAAGGGATATTTTCTCTAATTTAACCCATCTAAGAGTTTCACATTCAGATTTAGCATTTAGCAGTTCAGTTTTAACAGAGTGAAACTTATCAAGTAGGTTCTTTCTTTGTTCCTCAACAAAGTGTAAATCAACAATGGTGTAGTCAAGGACATGTTTGCGTTCATCGCTATCAGACATAGATAAAAGCCTGTGTACCTTTTTCATTGTGATGTCAACCCATTGTCCTGATCTTGCATCACCTTTTCCAACAGCTGGTTTATCCTCAGCTATAGCCATGAAATCCCTGACTCTAGTAGTATCTTCCTCATCTGAAGTCAATGGCTCATCATTCCAATCATAAGCTTCAGCTACCAACCCTTTCTCTGTCTTTTTATCACCTCCCTTCTTCTTAGACAGAGCTTCAAGCTTCAAATTCATCTGTTCTAACTCAGCTTTAAGTGCCTTGTACTTGTTTTTGTAATCCTTCTTCTCATTGTCTGATGAGTTGGATTGGTGAGATGAGTTATTGTGTTGTTGTTTAAACTTGTAAGGTTTGGTGGAAGATGATGGATAGGAAGGTGAGGATGTCTTGGTGGAAGGACAGTCTTTTTGGAAGTGTCCAATCTTTCCACAGGCAAAGCAAGTTTCTTTTAATCTGTTAGTTTATTTACAAGCTGATCCTATTCTCCCTGATCTTTTGAAGAATCTTCTTTGGTTGGCTAGCAAGGCTCTTTCATGAAACTCTGCATTGAGGTCTGTTAAGAACTCTTGGCTGCTACGTGTGTCTTCTTCAATATCAGAGTCGCTGTCATGAGGATGTGGTGCAGAGATCAAGGCTTTGGAAGATGCTCCTTGAACTACAAATCTTTCAGTCTCTGACTTTTATATGGTATCAATCAGCCCTTCTTCATAATTATACATTCTATAAAGCTGAGCTAAGGTGTCATTCTTGATTGAGTTATTTGCTCTCAGAGTTTGATTCATACTCAGCCACTTTCTTGGAAGGCTGTTGACAAATGTGGCATTAATCTCAGCTTGACCAATGGAGACATCATTCATAGCTAGGTCATTGAGAAGAATCTTCAGCCTTGTATAGGTTTGCTGAACCTTTTCACCTTCAAGTGACTTGAAGGCACTGAACTGAAGTCTAAGTGCCTGAATCTTTATTTCTCTGGTTTCAGAGGGTCCTTCATGGCCAAGGATGAGGTCTGTCCACATTTGCTTGGCTGTGGGATACTGAATGACAGACTTCATGATGTGTTTGGGAAGAAAGGATATGATGATGCTTTTGAGACGTTTATCTTGGTTTGCCAATTTTCTATCAGCTGGAGTCCATTGTTAGAGAGGTTTGGGAAGAGGGTTTTCTTCAGTGGAGGTAAGCGCCATTGGAACATAAGGACCATTTTCTAAAATTTCTAGAAGAAATGGTTCAAGTCCGTCGAGATACACAAGAAATGGACTCTTCCAACTAGCAAAATCTTCTTCATCAAAGACTGGTACACTTGTGACATGTGATCCACCTCTTGAGTTAAGAAGTTGGGGTAGATCATCGTCATTAGGAGGAGGGGTGAGTCTTGGTGAAGATGGTGTTGCATTGTTATTATTACCAGAAGGTGAATGTGGTGGGTTAGAAGTTTCTGGCATGGTGGATCTTGATTATAAAACTGAGAACGATGTTTCTTGAAGGTTTTAATATCAAACACCGCTCTGATACCAATTGAAAGTCCCTAATCAATAAAGAATTACAAGTGTTATGGATAACACTGTTTGATGACAATGTGTGACAATCCGTCAATTTATGATTTATATTTTATTCTCAAATATTATTTAAAAACATTATTTTAATGTTATATTATGAACTCACTTATTTATGGGAAGAAATTTGGATTTTACGTCTTGAAGTAGCACCGACTACGTCTAAACCGGAGGATTCTACGTTACCTGCTTATGTTTACATACACCGTTTTGGTGACAGTCTGACATTTCAGAAAATAAATTTATCCGTGAATAATATTTTGAGATTTTAAATTTGTGTTGGTTCATAAACTCCAAATTTACGAGAAGAGATTAGGACTTACGTGAATAATTTAACGTCCTTTACGACTAAACCGGAAACCTTAGGATTACGTATTTACGTTTTCGAACTCCGTTTTTGATGAGACAATTTTTATTAGATTCGTTTTGTGCCGTAGATTCATAATTTATAAAAACGTTTTTCGTAAAATGACCCGAGGGCACACAAATCGAGGAAACTAGAATCAAGGAGTACCTGTAAATTAGTGGAGGTGAGACAAGTGGGACACTTGTCCCACCACCACCCTTGTGTGTCAAGCTAATACAAGACTTGAGACACTTGTCTCATTTACTTGTAAACTACTTACACAAAACCATCTAACTCCTCCTACTTTCTCACATACATGCAAAACCACTAGCTAACTCTCTCTCACTTTAACACACATGCAAAACCATCCCAATCTATCTTCCTCTTCTCTCTATGAACGTCCAACACCACCCTAAATCACCATCTTCATCATCAAATTTAACCATAAACTTTACATACAATCTACATATGTTGATCCCCATTTGAAAAGATGAAGATTGGAGGTGATTTTAACATATAAAAAGGAGTTTTCATGGAGGTCTTTGGGTTGATTTTCAAGGAGGTTTAGGTCTGATTTCCATGAAGGTGTTAATCCATTTGAAGAACTCAAAAGTTCATTTTCCAAGATTAAAGATTTGGTGACAAGAACCAAGCCTTGTTCATCAAAAACCTCATCTTTTCATCACTATTGGTGGTATAGAGATTGTTTCTTCCTATCCTCTTATTATTTTGAATATGTAATTTTGTATTTTCTTCATTTATGTATATGTATATGATGATGAATGATGATCAAAAATATTATGTGGGGATTTGGTGTTGATAGATTTGATTAAAATGATTAAAAGCTACATGAAAGGATGTTAAAATCATGGCTAAAAATGTAGGTTGTATAAAACAGTAAAGAACCTTATGTTAAACTGTTAAAATGGCATAGATGAATTAATATATAGTAAGTTATAAGACTTGTACACATGTGAGAGTTGGCCATACAATGGAATCATAAAAATGAGTGAGATATGATCAAAACAAGTTTAGAGTGCAAATCTGCCTATACTGTTTTGGACGAATTTATTAAAATACTTAGAGGTTGATTTATCAGTAGCTATAAAGGAATAAAATGAAGCACATATCATGTAGTTTCTGTGATAAAAATTTGGGCTTCTATCTCCATTTAGAACTCTAGATATGATCATTTTATTAAACTAGATTTTTAGGACTGATTTTGTGAAATTAAAGTTTAATATTATTATATAAGCACTCAAATAAATATAGTATAAAATGTGAATTAAAACCCACTAACTTATATATTTCATTTATATAAAAATGCATAAGGATAAATAAATGGACATTATATAAAAATGGTAGTTTGGTAAGTTTTATAAGTAATAAAAACTATATACTAAGTTTTACGTCTTTTCGGCTAAAACCGAAAGATTAACGTTTTTGTTAAATAAAACTTAGACGGTTGGACCCGTCTAATGTAAACTTTTATAAACTCACATACTGATATATAAACATATATAACAAGTAAAAACCGATAAAACCCAAAAGCTTTACAACATATAAACATTAACGGGCCAAAGTAGCCTTAATGGACAATAAACCCGACTAATTTGGTAAAACACTTATAAACTTATTTATTGGGCTTAACCCATTTGGGCCCAACATATAAAGTATAATACTGATAATAAAAGTATAATTGGGCTAATGAATAGTATTGGGCTTGTAATAGGCCCATTGGGCTCCAAAATGTAAACAAGTTGAACTAGTAAACTAGTATAAAAGTTACCAATACATAACACTAAAATGAGTAAATGAGAACGTATAAACCCACTTGATCATCATCATATGTACAAAAATCATCATATGTATACATAATTGTTATTTTGATAAAGTCATTGGACAAAAGTCTAAGACCGATTATTATTTATATAGGTTTCCGTGATTGAAGCACGTACCGTACATCCAAATTGCCGATAACCCGATTTCCCACATCAACGTGAGTTCATAGCCTCGCACTCTTTTAAATGTTTTTATGAAATGTTTTATAAACCCGCGAGGGAGATAACATGTTAGTTTTTATAAAATAGGACACCATTTGTCCCAATTGTTTGTTTATTGATTTGGACCCGAATGATTGTATGACCCGATGAATGATTATATGACCCGATAGATGAAATGAAATGGATTATTAAAGTTAGGTTATGTCACTAAAGTCCCATTAGCATGAATTGTGAACTACCGGGATTTGGTAGATGCTTATGCATATAATAGTACTATTTGGGGACGATCACCCCAGTTCGCGCCTTGACGGTTGATCCCCGTCGTGCCATATTGATTGGTAAGCGAATTTATGTATGAGAAGATTTACACAAGCATGATTATTGTGACGACACGCTAATTTAGATGGGAAAATTGAGTTTCGGGCTAGCTACCCATTGTTTGTTGTAGTAAGGTAACAATGTCATGCGGCTTATAATAATCCAAAAATAGTGAAATAGTGCTTTATGCATTGAATTATGATATATTGCCTGACTAGCAATACAGGGTCTTATTATTGATATTATGTTCGTGTTTTGGTTTTATATAACCATATTCATATAACGGTTTTATTTAATCTATACAACGTTATAAAACGTAATGTATGATATTTTAACGACAATGGTTCGTATAATGATTTTGAAGGCGAAAGCCTATATTATGATTTTGATAAGGATTTGTATAAAATGACTTTGGCTATTTTATGGCCTATTACAAAGATTTGTACAAACTGATTTTCGGTAATAATTTTATACCGATGTTATATTGATGGATTTTATTAAACTCTTTGAAGTCACTCGGCTTTATCGCTGACCTTTTCTTTTAACATGTTTTATCTCAGGTACTTGAAGGTAATTCTCGGGAAGACAACAAGAATTCATGGCCCGCACTTAAACAACAATTTCTATTCAAATGTTTTGTAAAAATTGTATGAAATAATATGACTTGGGACCTATGTAAATTTGATATTTATGAATGGAAATGCTTTGTTATTGAACAACGCGATTTTTAAGCGTTGTCTATGATGTGAGTAATGTGCTATCCCGTAACACCAACGAGTCTTCCGCTGTATTGAATTGTGTAAATTTGGGGGTGTTACAGTTTGGTACCAGAGCTCTCGTTATAGAGAACGAAAGATTTTTAAAACCAAGGTTTTGAATAAAACATTTCAAAATCTTTTAACTATAAACATTTTTTTCAAAATGTCTAAAGTTCTTTTGACTATAACGGTGCCGAAGAATTCTCGAGTTACCGACAAGGCCAGACTGAGAAGTGTTATTTTAATATATATAACTTGGATTATATATATATATATATGATGTAATTTGATTACATGATTGTTTGATGATTATTTTAATATTTATACGATGTAGTTATACGACGTAGATTGTCACAAGAAACCCTAACTCCCCTAGTAAATCAATCGAAGCTATTTCTGTAGGAATTCTAGCTATTCTAGATCTAAACCAAGTTGTGGATATTTATGATCCCAAAAAATGGTTTATATTCATAGAAATGTTGCTATTAGTTCATTGTGATATTAAAGAAGAATTGGCAAGATTAAATCTGATATCGATGTCATGACGATCTTTCCTTATAGAGTGGAGTTTGACAAAACTTTACCACCTGGAAAGGTGTCATCTGATTCGTTGTCACCCAATTCTTAAATTTGAGAATCGAAAGGGTGAATGTTGCACTTGAGGCTGTCAATGGAACCATTACCCAAAAGCCTCATGCCACTAGTACCTTTCCGAGAAGTCTAATTGAATGATCGAGTCATTTCATACTAGTGACTCTTTTGATGACTATTGTGGTAAGAGATATAGGATTGGAAATTAAGTGTTGTTCATATCGAACTTTTATTGCCCTTTCAAGGTGTAAGAATAAGGATGAAAGTGTTGGAGAATGAGGTAGGATATCGAATTGAGTATAAGTTGGTTGAAACTTGAATAAAGTAAAATTTAACTCGTATAGAATATAAGAAAATGTTAAGAGGAAGTCGTTAAGTCCTGTGATTGAATTATAAGGTTTTAATTGATTATTGATTCGTGTTAAGGGTTGTTCATAGGCCATTGTCCAATAACGAGGATGCCCAGTGTCCAAGAAATAAATTGAAGAAATCTTCTTCTGAATTGGGACCGATGGATCTTTCGGGACATGTGGAACACCTAATGACTCTTGTAGATTAGTATTCATTGTGGTATCTTTTAAAAATAATCCCTAACTTAATTGAGACATCAGTTGGTAGGATGAGTTCTTGGAATTGTATGACATAGTGACACATAATGTGTTACGGTACAATTTTGACTTGTTTGTGATTAATGAAAAGACTACCATTGATTACTAAATTCTACATGTATCGATGTTATCTATCCTTTATTGCTTCATCCTAATGTTCGCATTAGTGATGCAACCATTGAACAAGTGCTCATCTTGATTTGAGTTACGTTGTAGATTATTCTTTTTGAGTGCCATCGAGATCATGAACCTCATGATTATTTGGCTAAGCTCATTTCCTATTATATTGTAGTTAGTTCTTGGTGAACAACTTTTCATCACTCTTTTGCAGATCACTCATTGGTTTTATAAGATAAAACAGTATTCCTTGAGAAAAATTGAATTTTCATCACCGTAAGGATGATCTAAAGTAAGATTTATAAGTAATCGTTATCGAAATGAAATTGTTTATGAAACACAATGGAAAACTTAATTGTTTTCATAACAAATAAAATCTTTGTAAATTTATTTTTGATTCTTATTTAAGAATTAAGCATGAAAATGTTTTTATTATAAACATGATGATAAAATTTTGACGAACTGAGTATTGCAAACTTAATCTTGAAATTGTATATAGTTGCGCGCCTACATACAATTTAGAAGTGACCATGCAAGGCTGATTAGTAGTCACCATAAAACTGAATAATAAACACTACATTTTCTTTAAAGATTGTGAAAGATTAAATTTTATGAGATCTGCAAGAAGTGAAAAATAGGGACATAGTGTTAGGGACACCTACATATGTACCTGTAGCATCTATTCTTCTGAGTCGAATTTACTCATCTATGGAAATTGTCTTATTTGACAATTGACAATTCTTTCTTGTCCAATTCTCCCGTAGTAAGAGTCTTAGGAAAAGTATCTGATTACCGAGTGTTGATACCCGACGGGATCATTTCTTTTGATTTGATTTCATTTGAATGACTTGGGTAATGATCCGAGGAGCTTTCGAATGCGTACTCAAATTATGAAAACATGGGATATATTCATATTCGCTAAATGTTTTCATCTGTATCTGATTTGAAATTCTCTCGCGTAGATCATGCGTTAACCATACTCTTTTTAAGGTTAGTTATGTCTCCAAATATCCGTGAATTGTGAAGGATTATGAGTTATTATTAGTCTTTTGAGAAGTTCACATCTTATCGACGCCAATAAAACTGAAAAGTTGATAGTGCCAGTAGAATGGATTGATTGATTATGACATGACGACATTATCTTAATTGATGGGAACTCGAATAGAATTCCCCTAAATGATAAGATGTTGATTATCAAAAGTGATCTAAATAATTCTTGATGGATGACCATATCCTGCATTTAGCCTTGAAATTATACCGTGAATGGTTGTGAATTAGTCATAGATATTATAATCTAGAAAGAACTTAAAAGTGAATATATTAAAAGATGTTTCCGTTATCTAAAACTTTAGGAGGTATTTGTTGGTAAATTACCTAGACTTTCGCCATTAAGGCAAGATTGAATTTGGTATTGATTCTATTCTCGGTGCTGCACTTGTGGCGTGTGCACTGTACGTCAGCACCATCTGAATTAAAGGAATTACCGTACAACTGAGAGAGTTGTTGGAGAAAGATTTTATTTTACCGAGCTCGTCATCATGAAGAGCTATGGTGTTATCATTCCTTATATTTATAGATTACTGTGAACTGAGTAAATTGACAATCGAAAACGATATCCATGACTCGAAATGGAAGATTTGTTCGATCATTTACAAGGTTCTAGCGTATACTCGAAAATTTGATTCATGGCATGGTTATCATCAACTTCGCATCCGCGAAAAAGATAATCTATTCCCATCACTACATCCAGAACTTGTAATGAACATTATGAGTTTCATGTGATGTCGCTTGGATTGACCAATGCACATGTAGTATTCATAAATTTGGTGAATCATGTGTGTAGGCTGTAATTTGATAAATTCATGCTTGTGATCATTAAGGACCATTTGTTTGTTTATAAGAATAAGAAGGAGTTAATAATTATTTATAGATTGCCCTGAAATGACCGAACAATGAAAACCTGTACCGTGAATATTTAACGTGTGATTTAAGGCTTGATCCTTTACATAAAATGACCGTTTGATTAATGATGGTAAGATATATATATATATATATATATATATATATATATATATATATATATATATATATATATATATATATATATATATATATATATATGTATATATATATATATATATATATATATATATATATATATATATATATATATATATATATATATATATATATATATATATATATATATATATATATATATATATATTGACTCTTCAAAAATTAGAGCCATTAAGGCTTTGGGTTTTACTAAAAAGAAAGTGGAAATATGTTTTGACATATATTTTATCAAAGAACTTTTGAGGGATTATTCCCTTATACCCAAATCATTTAACTAAACTCCTGTTTAGGGGTAAATGTTTGTGTATACCTCAAGACAACCTAAGAGGGATTGAGGAAACCGTCAAACCATGACTTAAAATTTGAAATGACAATTTTTGCTTTTCAACTAAGAAAATTTTTACAAAAAAAATAAACGAAGGTTTTTCGAACATTTACGGATCTTACTAAATTTCCAATAAATCAACAAAAAATGTGTTAATTAAATTCAAATTTATTTTGAACATTTTTATATAATTGGACAAACTGAGAAAATTTAAAAACTTTTTGCGTTTACGGTTCATAAAAAAAATAAATATTTATTATTTAAATACTTGTAATATTTATCGACGCTATAAACGTCGGATCAAGCAAAACTGATAAAAATAATAGTTGAGATAGAACTAAGACTTAGAAAATATGAAGGAATAATTTCTGAATAAATACGGTCATGATATTTATTTCATCGAGGAAGGTGAATATAAATACTGACACATTATGTAGAAAAAGATAAAGAACCAATTAGGACATGTTCCTTAATAATGAAGGTGCAAAATAAATTGCCAAACAATTTAAAAATAACTAATGTTTGTAAGAAGGATAATATAGATAATAAAAGGGGTTTCGCGACTAATATGAACCATTAGAATTGAGGAGCCGATGGCGTTAAATGTTTTAAAGGCTGCTTGTGGTTTCCTGAATATAGAGGATTATGAGATATAGTCATGTTGGAATCTCATAAGATTAAGTATTCTATTCATGCTATTTTTTGATTTAGTGTATCTTTATCTGAAGTGTTATTCCCATTCAATCCATAACACAAGATTTAGAAGAGATATTTAGAGAGAGAAAGAGAAGAAAAGTAGAGAGAGAAACAAGAGAGATTTGGAAGGTTTATGTTTACTAGAGAGAGAAAGTAAAATGAACCAACACCCTCTTTCACATGTGAAAGAGGGTTATATACCCCACGGCTCTAAGGCCTTTGTGGGCTTCATCTTGGGCCGGGCTTGGCTTTGCTTTGGGCTTACGCCCCTAACTTATACAATATTAGCTTAAAGTCCAAGCCCAGTTTTCCCGACTAACCTACTACAATACAAGACCTTTTAACGACTAAGATGACCTATTACATTCTTGTTCGACTATATAAAATATAGGTCTAACAATCTCCCCCAATGTATCGGTCATCTTAAAATGCTTAAAAAGCATAAGATGGTTGAGTGAATACATTCTTGTAGAGGAGATCTTCCTGCTTTGGTCTTGTATCTTGGTCTTGATCTTGTTTGTAACAGCTTTGTTCCTTCATGCTTTCGTGATCTTTATCTTGAGCCTTTGTCATTTGACTTTGAGTACTTGAGATCTTCATCTGTACTCCTTGTGACTAAGATGACCTATTACATTCTTACATTCTTAGGTATCTTGATTATCGCCATCTTGTGCTCTTGTGACTTCTGAATCGACATCGGTTGTACAGCTACGCCACCTTCTTGATATGCAGCAACATATATAGACACGGATGAAATGGCTTTGAACATTTCACCCTAACTCGGTAGCGTTTTACCTCCGGTCGGTGAAGACCGTTAAACGGTATTAAATACCGTACCTGTGATCAGGTAGATTCGATTAAGAACCTCCTTGACAGGGTTTCCCGGCGGTAGTAGCCAGTTCTCTTTACTCGACCGTCTCAAAGCAGACTTCGAACGTAAAGAGTGAATCATAAGGATAAATTATCCGTCTGATTAGAGTCGTCAATCCAGATTTCCTGGAACAAGTTTGATTCTAAAAGAATCGCACCATTGTTGCTTTCCAGTTTGTCACAAGCTTGATTCATAGAGAATCTTGCGAGTTACCTACCGCAGTGCTGTTTGATGTTGACACTGGAAGGATTTCCATTCGTCACTGTGAACAATAACGAGTGTCACTCTGAATGTTCTGGCAAGATCACATGGATTTTGAGAAGAAACCTGGAATCAAGTTTGAATCAAATAAGAATCGAAACGTAGTTGCTTTCCAGTTCTCACAAGTTTGATTCGTGTAGAATCGCACAAGTTACCTACCAAGAGCTTGTTTGATGCTGGCTCAAGCAGGATTTCCATCTTCATTGTGAATCGTATCACTCAGATGTTCTGGCAATATCACAAGGATAATGCGTAGGACTCAATTGTGTCCTAATGAGATGATAAATTGATCTCGTTTGGCTCTAGACTCAATAAGTGCATTTTGGTAATCGGAGGCTGGAGCAGACTGCCACCTTTTCAATATTAACTGACTCGGAGTGAGAAAGTCAATAGATACGTGTTGATCTCCGTGACAATGAGACAAGTTTCTTTTGAGAGAAACTCGAATGGTTGGGAAGGGTTGTGCATTGCATCACTAGGTCCATGATGACTTGTCTTCAATAGATGTATTGACCCGGTTTCTGCCTAAGTTGCATAGAATATTCAACTCCTTCAATGCTTACCAATACGTCATCATTAGCACCTTGTTGTGATTGTTCCAGTGCTAACTTAAGTACTTGGTCCGCATTCAGCTTCATTCCACTCCATCTTTCCTAAGGACAACTATTTCTAGCTATGGAATGTCCTTGGGTAGATCCCTCCGGTTCTGGTTGGATCATAGGACTTAGTTTCCTATCCTAAACCACCTTTTGACTCCATCGTTCCGTCGTGGATAGTAGGTTGTTTTGGGTATAGATCGTAACCATTAAACCATTAAAAACCATTCAAAGTGTTTGATAAAAATCAAAACTTTTAACACTTGAAAGTTTTACATTTCCGAAAAGCTCCCCCTACACACATGCATCGATATACGAAATAGTTTGGCATGTGAAGGAAAGAGTTGCACTTGAGTCTTTAAGATCACATGTTGCGATATATTACATTTTAATCACATTTTCTCCCCCTATCTCTAATATAAAAACATCATATTAGAGATACTAATTGATTAAAATATGACAATTTCTGAAAACCGATTGGGAGAGAAACATGTGTGCACGAATGAAGCATGGAACATTTTCAGTCGGGTCGCTCCCCCTCAACAATATATGTGTGTCTTGAGACAAAATTTGACAAAATTTTAGAAAAACGACACCACAAAATATGTTGAGGTACGGAGTTGAGATGCCTTTTCCGATATAATATATTACATTTGATAATTTCATATCATTTTCGGAATGTGTTGGATACATAAAATATGACAATTTTGGAGATGTACCCAACAACATTAAAGGCTTGATTTTAAAACGCTCCCCCTCAAAAATTGATCAAAATAACATATGACAATTTTGAGATATAAAAACCACTTATGAGGAAGGGAGTGTTGAACACACAATTTTGAAAGATTTAGAAAAACCTTTTGAGAAATTCTTGAAAAATTGTGTTCAACGGTTTTAAAATAATCAGGATAGAAGACTTCTCTTCTATTGATTAGGGAAAGCGCACTGAAACGTACACTCCCCTTTCGGGTCCGTTTTTCATGAGCTCAAAACTTTGATTGTTTTGTGACTAGCTCATGACCGAGAAAAATAAATTTCCCGTTGTGAAGGATAAGTTATCATCCGTGATGAACTTTCCTTAAGTTGAAGTTCGAGTTCTAAGCTGACATTTACTTAGAAATCGTTTTCATGAACTTAAAAACTTTGAATGCTTTTATGAGAAGCTCATGACCGAGAAATATGAATTTCTCGTTGAGAAGGATAAGTTATCGTCCGAGATAAACTTTCCTTAGTTGAGGTCCGAGTTCTAAGCTGTGATGCGCCTAGAAGTCATTGTGAGAGAGTATCAAGCAGCTTCATTTGCCAAAACCTCCAGGTCTTCTGGAGTCATATACTTCATACCAAGACGGCCAACGAGATACGCAAACCTATCTTTCGATAGAGCTTTTGTAAACAAGTCTGCCAGCTGGTACTCAGTTCTGACAAAGTATAATTCCACGATGCCACGTTCCACTTGTTCCTTGATGAAGTGATATCTGAGATCGATGTGCTTGGTGCGGGAGTGCTGAACCGGATTGCAAGATATGGCTATGGCCGACTTTGAGTCACAATACATAGGTATTTTATCAAAGTGGAAGCCATAATCTGTAAGTTGAGTTCTCATCCAGAGGACTTGAGCACAACACGCGGATAGAGCCACATATTCTGCTTCAGCTGATGAGAGCGAAGTGCAATCCTGCTTCTTTGACGACCAACTGACAAGCTTGTCTTCCCCTAGAAATTGTATGCTACCAGAAGTGCTTTTACGACTATCAAGACAACCTGCGTGATCAGAATCTGAAAAAGCCGTTAGATGAAAACCGGTTTCCCTCGGATACCAGAGTCCCATGTGAATGGTATTCTTAAGGTACCGAAAGATCCGTTTAACCTCTTTGAGGTGCTTTTGAGTAGGTCTGGCTTGATATCGTGCACAATGGCATGTGGCATGATGAATATCAGGCCTGCTGGCTGTAAGGTACATAAGTGACCCGATCATACTGCGATATCGCGTTTGATCTACGGGATATGAGTACAAGTCAGCGTCTAGGGATGTGGTCGACAATGGTGTACCAACGCGAGCACATGAGGTCATACCATGCTTTTTAAGTATCTCTTGAGCATACTTAGCTTGGTTAATGAAGATACCACGTGGGGATTGATGAATCTGGAGGCCTAGAAAGAATTTTAGCTCCCCCATCATTGACATTTCAAATCTGCTGTGCATTAATTTTTCAAAACGTTTTGAAAGTTTTGGGTTCGTAGAACCAAAAATAATGTCATCAACATAAACTTGCACCAGCATTATGTCATCCCCATATTTATTAGTAAAGAGAGTAGGATCAATAGAACCTTTAGAGAATCCTTTGGACACCAAGAAGTTTGAAAGTTCTTCGTACCATGCCCTTGGAGCTTGTTTAAGTCCATATACAGCCTTCTTGAGACGATAGACTTTGTCAGGATGATGAGGATCGACGAATCCTTCCGGCTGATTCACATACACTTCTTCATTCAAATGACCGTTGAGAAAAGCTGTTTTAACGTCCATCTGAAAAACCGTGAAGCCCTTATGTGCAGCATAAGCAAGGAATATCCTGACTGCTTCCAAACGAGCGACTGGAGCGAATGATTCATCGTAGTCTATGCCTTCTTGTTGACGATACCCCTTAACCACAAGACGAGATTTGTTTTTGATGATGGTTTGTTCTTCATCCAGTTTGTTTTTCCAGATCCATTTGAAATCTAAAATTGACATTCCATAGGGTCGGTCAACAAGTTCCCAAACATTTAGGCGTTCAAACTGATGAATTTCGTCTTGCATTGATTCAATCCACGCATGATCAGTCATGGCTTGTTTGATGTTTGTAGGTACAGTTGAACTCACGGTGAGTGCATACATACACACATCGCTATCGGTTTCGAGTTGTCTGCGTGTTCGAACCGGTTGTGAAGGATTTCCAATGACTTGCTCCAATGGATGATCACGTGTCCAATGGTGAGTGGATGGATATGGTTGGTAGAATGTATGCATGTTGGAAGGATCAACATGTTGAGTAGAAGACTCTCCGACTTCGTGTACCGGTGTACCGAACGGATTGATAAATTCTTCATCGTCAGGTTGTGCATCGACTGCTTGATTGTTGTTTCCTCCTTCAGCATTGACGGTTGGTGATGTTGGTTGTATGACTGTTTCTTGAGTTTGTTGAGTATCCAATGGAATTGTCTCTTGAGCAACGGTTGCTGAAGTAGATGCAGTTGTGTCTTTTTGACTTTGATCGGGTGCATCAGTAGTGGTGATAGCGGAAGGCTTTGACATAACTTGATTGTTTCCATAGTAAAATTCAACAAACATTGGATCATATAAATCAACCAACTCATTCATTTGTGTCGTATCCGTCGAGTCTACTGTAGGAGTATTTTGTTGACATTCTTGCACGGGACGTACACTGTTGTGTGTAGGTGCCATTGCTGGACATTGAGGTGCGGGACTTGAGCTGTTGTGATCAAGTACCATTTGTGGCAATTCGTCAAAGTTCACATGAATTGTTTCGACAATAATCTTTGTTCTCTTGTTATAGACTCGATATCCTTTCGACAATGTAGCATACCCCACAAAAATACATGCATCACCTTTTTCTTTCATCTTGTCGAGATTTTCACCGTCTTTAAGGATGTAGCATAAAGATCCAAATACGTGAAAGAATTTGACAGTAGGTTTCCTGCCATTGATGATGTGGTAAGGTGTCTTTTCATGTCTAGGGATGACGAGAGAACGATTCTGAGTATAACAGGCAGTTGCAATTGCTTCAGCCCAGAAGAATAGCGGTAATTTTGAAGCAGAAAGCATTGTTCGAGCAGCCTCAACCAAAGTACGGTTCCGTCTTTCGACAACGCCGTTTTGTTCAGGAGTTCGAGCAATAGACGTTTGATGTTCGATGCCTTCTTCTTGAAAGTAAGATTGCAAGTTCTTGTTCAAAAATTCAGTACCCCTATCCGTTCTTACGGTTAAGACTTGAGCTTGAAGATTTCGTTGTATCATCTTGAGAAAGTTTTTGAGAACCTCTGGTGTTTCATCTTTGGACCTTAAGAAGAAAGTCCATGTGTATCTAGAGTAATCATCAACAATCACAAGAATATACTTTTTCCCGTTAATACTTTCTACACGCATGGGACCACATAAATCCATGTGTAGAAGTTCTAATCGTCCTTTTGAGCTTGGGGTAGTCTTTGACTTGAAAGACTTCCGTTTTGCTTTCCCCAACTCACAAGAAGAACAAAGATGGTCTTTGACGAATTTCAACTTAGGAAGACCGGTCACAATATCATTCTTAGAAAGCAAGTTGATTGTGTCAAAGTTGAGATGTGACAATCGTTGATGCCATAACCATGCTTGAGATGATGAGGCTTTAGCCATTAAGCATATTGGATTTGTTGAAGATGTGTCTTGAAGAGTTACTGTGTAGAGATCAGAACCACGAGAACCTGTAAGAAGGTCATTCCCATCGTAGTCTCTAACATAGCAAGTAGATTTCCGAAAAGCCACTTCCAAATCCGCATCACAAAATTGACCAACCGAGAATAAATTGTGATTCAGTCCTTCGACGTAATAGACCCGTTTTATAGTGATATTCCCTTGAACCAAGTCTCCATATCCAAGTATCGGTGCAAATTGATCATTTCCAAATCGCACCGTACCCAGAAACTTCTCCACGAAGTTAATGAGAAGCTTGAGATTGCCCGTCATGTGCTTTGTGCACCCAGAGTCCATTATGAATAGGATGAGTTCGACGAGCTGCAGAAGAATTAGAAGACAATGTAGCATTTGACAAATGGGAGCCCTTGATAGAAACGGGTTCCAAAATAGTAGTGGACCTAGATTCTAAAGGCAAGCTAACATTCATAGACCCAATTAGAATGGGGGTGGTCTTAGGTACCCATTTGTATCCGGGTGGTGTAAATCTTGAATACCCCCGTGTACATGTCCTAATCATGTTCTCATAAAGCTTCTTTAACCTGCTTTGTTTACGTAGAGTAGTGGATTCTAACGCACTTAGTTTCTTAAGTGGTTGCTCAGTGGATTGGTTCAAAGTTCTTGTGGGTTTACTAGTACTAGTGGGCATACGAATAGGCTTCCTAGTTCTAGTATTCACGCCATTATAATTAAGAGCACAAGCATCATGATTGAAAGTACGAACACATTTGCCACATTCAACACAAACAAATTCAACATTCGAGGTCTTAGCATTTAAACTGTCATTACATGCAGTTACAGACGTTTTATTCTTAGAAAACTTAAAATTCCTACGGTGATCTTCTACTTCATGCTTCTTCCCTTGACTATTGTTAGGCATGACTCTATCTTCAACTCTAGTGCTCTTAAGCTGTGGTCCGCTAACACTAGTAGTGGGATTTACTCCTGTAGAAGAAGACACACGTTGATTAGTTTTCCTAGTATTCTGAGGTAACTGCGTTGTTCCAGTTTGAGTGGACCTAGTGTTCATCTTATACATTCCAGGTGCTATCACATTAGTGCTCTTATCATTTCCTATCTTAGGCAAAGTCTGTGGGGATTGTCCCAAAATAGATGATTTAGGGCATTTAACCGCATTCGGTTGACGAACAGCGGATGGTTTACCCAAAACAGACTTTCCTTTCATTTTCTCAATGAGTTTCTGTAACTCACTAATGGCAATGTCCCTTTCTTTTAGCTGAGCTTTCAAATCATTTATTTCGAAATCTTTTTCATTTAGTAGACGAAACGAAGAAGCTGACATTTCTTGACACTTATTATGATTATGAGATTTTTCACCTTTTTGTAAAGCAAGTTCAAGAGAAATGGAGTGTTTCTCAAGTTGAGAAAAGCTTTTCGAAAGTTTGTTGTATGACTGAATTTGTTTTGAAAGCTCTACTTCAAGATTGTGACATTTCGCATCCGATTCTGACACTAGACATGCTACATGACAATATTGATCAAGATCGGTATACACACCAAGTATAGCATTCATATGGTCAGCATAAAATATTCCTTAGAAAGTCGATCAATTTCGTTAGAAAGTTGGTGTTCTTGTGTCTTTAATTTAGTATGAAGAAAATCAACTTCATCTTCAAGAGATTTAACATAACTTAAATCAGTTAACATTTCCTCAGTGAGAGCTGTATAAAACATTTCCACATTTTTTGAAAGATCATCAATGGTTGGAACAATACATTGTTGAATGACGACTTCTACTTGTGGGTTAGGTTTAATATTCCAAATGGTATCCCTAGAAACTTTTTCATAGTCGACGACACCTTTGTACAAATTTAAAACCCCTTGTTTTATAAACTCAAATTGCTGAACACTTTTGCTTTTCTCATTCCATTTACGTTTGTCATCCAAAATTCGCTTTTCTAACAAAATTGATTGCTTTTTGAAACTCCTTTTTAAAGAAACTTTCTTTTGTGGTTCATCACTTGGTGGTGGAACACTATTATACATCTTTTGTTCTTTTGAAAGTTCTTTTTGAGGGACAAACTTAATATGATTGTTAGAATCAGAAAGGTTTATTAAATCACTTAAGTTTGATCGACTTTCTTCTTGTTGACGAATGATTTCGTCGCAGTCAGGGGAAAGCATAAGAGCAAGATTATCAACATAACAACCGATATCATAAAGAGCAGGCTTGGTACTTTGAGCTTTCTTGAGATATTCAGGCTTGACAAAACTCGTTTTCATATTTCTATTGAGCATATTCATAGTTTGAATAGACTGACCCGTTTTGTAAACAATGTTGTTTAACGTGTCGAATCTCTTTTCCAAAGCAAGAATTTTTTCAATATCCTTTTCTTCACGAGTTTTATAAAGCTCAGTTTGTTCTTTGTTAACCGACTCTAATTCAGTAATTTGAAGTTTATGTAGCAGTAGTTGTTCTTCAAGTTCTGATATCTTTTGTTTTGACATATGAATTTCGTGTGTTACTTCAGAACAATATTGTTCGTTGAGCACCTTACGTTCATATACCAAACCATTAGCTATTGCAACTCGTCGATCAGCTTCTTTTACATAATCACACTCTTTAAGCCTGTCTATCTCCTCGGCTAAGGATGTGTTTGCTTGCTTCAAACGTTTATTAGCATCTTTGTTTTCCTCAATTTCATGTTTTAAAGAATCAATTATAGACGCAAGCAAATCACGGTCCTCATCCGAGTCAGTATCCTGAGCAGCATTACCGTCATCATTACACATATGCTGTGAATCCGTAGAGATATTGCTATCCTCCGTGTCCATTACATATGTGTCATTGATGCTTTCGGGTTGCTCAGGATGCCGTCGTTCATTAGCAAACACATTATAGTTATCATTTGTTGGTACCTTTTCAATTGGCTCAGTATCAAAGATAGGTCCAGAAGTATCAGTAGTCTCTGGAAACACTTCTTGAATCTTTGCCATGTACACATAATGTGCCTCTAGCTCTTGATCATCGGCTTCATCATCAGTGTCATCACGCCAGTCAACTTCATCTGCTGTGAGTGGAATTCCTGCTTCTTCTTTCTTACACAGCAGCATCTTTTCCTTGTGATACCCTGAGTCCTTAACCCGTTTTGGCTTCTTGCATTCCCTAGCCATGTGCCCAAATCCCTTACAGTTGAAGCATTGAATCCCAGTCTTCTGCACAACCGGAGTGCCTACAGTATCTCTAGCCCCAACTTGATTCAGCATCCTCTGATTATCATACCTAGCATCATGATCATACCTAGGTGCATGATCAACTTCCTTATATCTAGCATTGGATGATGATCTGAGGTTGTTGTTGGTAGGTTTGTAGATCTTCTTATAAGTTGTGGTGAGTAAAGACATGAGTTCTTCAATCTTCTTGTCCCTTGAAGTTTGTTCATCATCACTGTCTCCATCTGACTCGGTGTCATACTTTGGAGGTGGAGTGGGGACAATTGCTTTTGCTTTGTGTTTAGCAGCAACTAGAGGTTTGGTGGATGAGCTTGATGACTTTGAGGAATGAGTAGGTGGTTGTTGACGGGGAACGGGTTTTGTTGAAGTAGCAGCCACAAAAGCAATAGAATTAGCAGACCGTTCTGCCTTTTCAGCCCTTAGTTCATTCACTTCATTCTGATGTTGTTTCAAGATATCATAAAGTTTGTGGTAAGATATAGTCTTGATATCCTCCCTTTGTTTGACCAAAGTCACAAACCTTTGCCATTCCGGTTTGAGTTGAAGTAAGAACTGAACATTGGCATGATGATTGGAGATGGTGCACTGATTTCTGACAAGCTAATTCATCATTTTGTAGAATCTCGAGTAATATGAGTCAATGGATTCACCATCTTCAGATGTGAATTTTCCAAACTCCCAAAGTAGATTAGTCTCGAGATCTTGAACATTGATCGACTCACCTTGCTTCAATCGATGAATTGCATTCCACATTTCCATAGCATTAGGACATGCATCAACTGTGGAATAGATATCGTTATCAATTCCAGTGAGTATGAAGTTTACAGCATCAGCTTCAGCTTGGAGGAGTTTCTTTTTCTCAGCAGAACATGTGTCAAAATCCTCCATAGCTCGTATAGTTGATGAAGTACCATCCTCTGCCTGTGTGGTAATTGGTCTGAATTCAAAAACTGGAGGTGGATTCTCAAGGCAGTGACGAAGAGCAGTTCGGTTTTCTTTTCCGTCGAGAAATCTGAGAAAACGAGATCTCCATTGAACGTAGCAACCGGCAGTAAGCACAGGTGGATTACCGTTGCCACCTTGTTCCAAACGAATTTGATTAGCAGCTGCAATGTTGATGTTGTTGTTAGACATGGTGAATACTTGTGAATGAATTGCAGATCTTAGTGGATTTGTTGTGATGATGTGTGGTTAAAATTGAAATTCCGAAATTTCCAGAAAAAATTTTTTCCCAGTCCGACAATAAATTCCTCAGTCTGACAAAACGGTAAGCCGAAAAATTTTGTATCGCCAAATTTTGAATTTGAGTTAGAAATAGCCAAAAACTAATAGGGAAAAAATTTGATTTTACCTGACCTAAAAATTTTAACTCGGAATACCCAATCGGAATAACCTTGTCGGAATGACCAATCGGAATGTCAAATCGGAATACCCAATCGGAATGTCCAATCGGAATACTAATCGGAATACCCTAATCGGAATGACAAATCGGAATGACAAATCGGAATGACCAATCAGAATGTTCAAATTGGAATGACCAATCGGAATGTTGTTGTCCAATCGGAATGATGCTACTGATCGGAATGCCACTGATCGGAATGCAATCGGAATGCCAATCGGAATGTTGTTGTCCAATCGGAATGATGCTACTGATCGGAATGCCACTGATCGGAATGCCACTGATCGGAATGCCACTGATCGGAAAGCCAATCGGAATATCAAATCCCTTTTCCGATTACACCAATCGGAATATATAATCCCTTTTCCGATTACATCAATCGGAATATATCCCACTTTTCTCTGACAAAACTCAACCAATACGTGATTTTAAGCCAAAAAATGATCAAAACACCCAAAAATTTTGTGTTTTAGCCAAAGTAAATATACCAAATCACTACTAGAACTATGTAGAAGATTTGTATCAAGAAAAAACCATAAAAAAACACAAGAAAAATTTTTGGACGTGATATAAAGATCAAAATGACCACGAAAAATCAAGAACACACCACACTAATCTTCAATCACCTATCCACTATAGGCTCTTGATACCAAGTGTTATTCCCATTCAATCCATAACACAAGATTTAGAAGAGATATTTAGAGAGAGAAAGAGAAGAAAAGTAGAGAGAGAAACAAGAGAGATTTGGAAGGTTTATGTTTACTAGAGAGAGAAAGTAAAATGAACCAACACCCTCTTTCACATGTGAAAGAGGGTTATATACCCCACGGCTCTAAGGCCTTTGTGGGCTTCATCTTGGGCCGGGCTTGGCTTTGCTTTGGGCTTACGCCCCTAACTTATACAATATTAGCTTAAAGTCCAAGCCCAGTTTTTCCGACTAACCTATTACAATACAAGACCTTTTAACGACTAAGATGACCTATTACATTCTTGTTCGACTATATAAAATATAGGGCTAACATGAAGAAGTTGTACTGATGGCAAATTATGAAGGCAGACATCGCCTCATACATTAGTAAACGTCTAACTATTACAAAGGTCATCATCTGAATTTGATTCGATATGGGTCATCGTCGACAAACTGACCAAATATGTTAATATCATTCCTGTTAATGATAGATTCTTGATGAAGAAATTGACTCTTTTATATTTAAAGGAGTTGTGTAAACATGGTGTGCCTGTATCGATCATCTCTATCAAGATCCTCGCTTCGCATCGAATTTCTAGAGATTTGCCCAGAAGTCATTGAGAATGAGTCTTGATGAGAGTATTGTTTACCACCCCAATCGAAGGGACGAAGTAAAGTAACGATACAAAATACTATAAGTGATGGTTTATGCTTGAATGATTGACCTTTGGTAATAAACCGTATAATCGCTTTCCTTTGGAGATATTATCATTGATAACTATCGTGTTAGGATCGAGATCGAATCTTGTTAGGATCTAAATATGAGAGCATTTGTAAGCAGGAGTTGGGATGAAGACACCCGACATACACTCATTGTGAGTTGGACATGTCTTTTAGGTTTAAGGTTGCCTATGAGGACAAACCTGACCTTACAAGATACCCGACCCGTGAAACCTGAATTGATTGTTGAAATTAGGATCCGATTATTGACTGCCGGTAGCGGGCAGGAGGTTATGTGAATATGAAATGTAGATCTTGAAGTGCAGGATGGGTAGCGAAGTTATGCCAAAAAATTTCACCATAGAAAGATGAATTGAAGATCTGAAAGATCATGGGAATTAAGTCCCCGTTGTATGGGACCATTGAGATGATGTAAAAGATTGGTTTGAAAGGTATATAAGCTGGATCTACCCTAGGACTTCAAGAGATGCGTGAATTATGTTTCGTATATCGAACTTGATAAAATGTCTATCAAGTGAGAATCTGATCACTTCTTGATGAAGTTTAGATCGGCGAAAAGTTGCATTCATCAAAAACCCGTGAACATCATGGATAGAGAAAGTAAGTCAACAATAAGCCTGATCGTATTCCCGTAGTTATGTTTGATGAAACTCACGTATTGTAATGGATTCCACTTGTGAGAAAAGACCGAATGTGGAGGAAATACCCACATGGCTTTAACTCTATAAGAAGCGAGTAGTAATATAAGATGATCTTTGAAGACAAAGATCCTGTTTAGGGGTAAATGCTGTGACAATCCGTCAATTTATGATTTATATTTTATTCTCAAATATTATTTAAAAACATTATTTTTATGTTATACACTTATTTATGGGAAGAAATTTGGATTTTACGTCTTGAAGTAGCACCGACTACGTCTAAACCGGAGGATTCTACGTTACGTGCTTATGTTTACATACACCGTTTTGGTGACAGTCTGACATTTCAGAAAATAAATTTATCCGTGAATATTATTTTGGGATTTTAAATTTGTGTTGGTTCGTAAACTCAAAAATTTACGAGAAGAGATTAGGACTTACGTGAATAATTTAACGTCCTTTACGACTAAACCGGAAACCTTAGGATTACGTATTTACGTTTTCAAACTCCGTTTTTGATGAGACAATTTTTATTAGATTCGTTTTGTGCCATAGATTCATAATTTATAAAAACGTTTTTCGTAAAACGACCCGAGGGCACGCAAATCGAGGAAACTATAATCGAGGAGTACCCGTAAATTAGTGGAGGTGAGACAAGTGGGACACTTGTCCCACCACCACCCTTGTGTGTCAAGCTAATATAAGACTTGAGACAGTTGTCTCATTTACTTGTAAACTACTTACACAAAACCATCTAACTCCTCCTACTTTCTCACATACATGCAAAACCACTAGCTAACTCTCTCTCACTTTCACACACATGCAAAACCATCCCAATCTATCTTCCTCTTCTCTCTATGAACGTCCAACACCAACCTAAATCACCATCTTCATCATCAAATTTAACCATGAACTTTACATACAATCTACATATGTTGATCCCCATTTGAAAAGATGAATATTGGAGGTGATTTTAACATATAAAAAGGAGTTTTCATGGAGGTCTTTGGGCTGATTTTCAAGGAGGCTTAGGGCTGATTTCCATGAAGGTGTTCATCCATTTGAAGAACTCAAAAGTTCATTTGCCAAGATTAAAGATTTGGTGACAAGAACCAAGCCTTGTTCATCAAAAACCTCATCTTTTCATCACTATTGGTGGTATAGAGATTGTTTCTTCCTATCCTCTTATTATTTTGAATATGTAATTTTGTATTTTCTTCATTTATGTATATGTATATGATGATGAATGATGATCAAAAATATTATGTGGGGATTTGGTGTTGATAGATTTGATTAAAATGATTAAAAGCTACATGAAAGGATGTTAAAATCATGGCTAAAAATGTAGGCTGTATAAAACAGTAAAGAACCTTATGTTAAACTGTTAAAATAGCATATATGAATTAATATATAGTAAGTTATAAGACTTGTACACATGTGAGAGTTGTCCATACAATAGAATCATAAAAATGAGTGAGATATGATCAAAACAAGTTTAGAATGCAAATCTGCCTATACTGTTTTGGACGAATTTATTAAAATACTTAGATGTTGATTTATCAGTAGCTATAAAGGAATAAAATGAAGCACATATCATGTAGTTTCTGTGATAAAAATTTGGGCTTCTATCTCCATTTAGAACTCTAGATATGATCATTTTAGTAAACTAGATTTTTAGGACTGATTTTGTGAAATTAAAGTTTAATATTATTATATAAGCACTCAAATAAATATAGTATAAAATGTGAATTAAAACCCACTAACTTATATATTTCATTTATATAAAAATTCATAAGGATAAATAAATGGACATTATATAAAAATGGTTGTTTGGTAAGTTTTATAAGTAATAAAAACTATATACTAAGTTTTACGTCTTTTCGGCTAAAACCGAAAGATTAACGTTTTTGTTAAATAAAACTTAGACGGTTGGACCCGTCTAATGTAAACTTTTATAAACTCACATACTGATATATAAACATATATAAAGAGTAAAAACCGATAAAACCCGAGCTTTACAACATATAGACATTAACGGGCCAAAGTAGCCTTAATGGACAATAAACCCGACTAATTTGGTAAAACACTTATAAACTTATTTATTGGGCTTAACCCATTTGGGCCCAACATATAAAGTATAATACTGATAATAAAAGTATAATTGGGCTAATGAATAGTATTGGGCTTGTAATAGGCCCATTGGACTCCAAAATGTAAACAAGTTGAACTAGTAAACTAGTATAAAAGTTACCAATACATAACACTAAAATGAGTAAATGAGAATGTATAAACCCACTTGATCATCATCATATGTACAAAAATCATCATATGTATACATAATTGTTATTTTGATAAAGTCATTGGACAAAAGTCTAAGACCGATTATTATTTATATAGGTTTCCGTGATTGAAGCACGTACCGTACATCCGAATTGCCGATAACCCGATTTCCCACATCAAAGTGAGTTCATAGCCTCGCACTCTTTAAATGTTTTTATGAAATGTTTTATAAACCCGCGAGGGAGATAACATGTTAGTTTTTATAAAATAGGACACCATTTGTCCCAATTGTTTGTTTATTGATTTGGACCCGAATGATTGTATGACCCGATGAATGATTATATGACCCGATAGATGAAATGAAATGGATTATTAAAGTTAGGTTATGTCACTAAAAGTCCCATTAGCATGAATTGTGAAATACCGGGATTTGGTAGACGCTTATGCATATAATAGTACTATTTGGGGAGGATCACCCCAGTTCGCGCCTTGACGGTTGATCCCCGTCGTGCCACATTGATTGGTAAGCGAATTTATGTATGAGAAGATTTACACAAGCGTGATTATTGTGACAACACGCTATTTTAGATGGGCAAATTGAGTTTCGGGCTAGCTACCCGTTGTTTGTTGTAGTAAGGTAACAATGTCATGCTGCTTATAATAATCCAAAAATAACGAAATACTGCTTTATGCATTGAATTATGATATATTGCCTGACTAGCAATACAGGGTCTTATTATTGATATTATGTTCGTGTTTTGGTTTTATATAACCATATTCATATAACGGTTATATTTAATCTATACAACGTTATAAAACGTATTGTATGATGTTTTTAACGACAATGGTTCGTATAATGATTTTGAAGGCGAAAGCCTATATTATGATTTTGATAAGGATTTTTATAAAATGACTTTGGCTATTTTATGGCCTATTACAAAGATTTGTACAAAATGATTTTCGGTAATAATTTTATACCGATGTTATATTGATGGATTTTATTAAACTCTATGAATTCACTCGGCGTTATCGCTGACCTTTTCTTTTAACATGTTTTATCTCAGGTACTTTAAGGTAATTCTCGGGAAGACAACAAGAATTCATGGCCCGCACTTAAACAACAATTTCCATTCAAATGTTTTGTAAAAATTGTATGAAATAATATGACTTGGGACCTATGTAAATTTGATATTTATGAATGGAAATGCTTTGTTATTAAACAACGCGATTTTTAAGCGTTGTATATGATGTGAGTAATGTGCTATCCCGTAACACTAACGAGTCTTCCGCTGTATTGAATTGTGTAAATTTGGGGGTGTTACACAATGTGTTGTGCACACTTTGAACAAATATAAACCCTAACTTATGAATACAGTCGCAACTGTTTGATTCAATAAGTTCTAAGCATTAATGTTATGAATATTCTCAAAGTGTTAAACATTAATGCTTGGATACACATCCTATTTATAGTGATACGAGGTTGACCTAAATAGTACTTGATGGTGACTACACAAGACATTCACTTTTCAGACATCAGTCACATGATGCTCTTCTATTCTTGGTAGTCTGCCATTATGCTTTAAGGAAACAGATCTTGAAACAGTTTCCTTTTTCTTCATTGTCTCGAACACACAAATGGCATGTCCAAAGTGTGCTGATTGTTAACAGGGTATTGCCACCCCTGTTAACCCTCAACCCCTCAGAGTCCCTGATACATCTTGGCTGTTATCCATCACACCCAATGAGTATGTCTTCAAGTAGTCTTTGACTTCCTTGACAATGTCTCTGACATGGACTCCTCTGAGGTTGCTCACAGAGACTTGGATCTCTGTGAGTCTTGCGATACTTGCCTGCCTCCTAGGCATAGGCAAGTGACTATCTAACAGCTTACTTTGTGTTTAAATCTATGATCAGGGAATCTAACAAACTTAGATTCCCAACAGATTATAAGCTTTTTCTCCCATAGCTTGCTAATAAATATATTTGCAATAAATAAGGTTGTACGATTTGAAAAGTTACTTAGCTTCTAGCCCAAGATCGTTTAAAAGTTGCTCGGTATTAATTAGAGTTCATAGCCAAGGCATAACTTATTGAAGCGGGATGCGAAGATTGGCGAGTCCGAAAAGGCCCTAACAAGGCATGAGGGCTACATTTTGTTGCTAAAGATCCCATGTGATGTGAATAATCATTTATCAAAATTCAATATGAAGGATCGAGACACACGACGAAAAGCAAATACTCCCATAAAGATCATAGAGAAGTCTATCCAAAAAGGCCCTAACAAGGTATGAGGATAAATAGATCCAAGTCCTAAAAGGAGGCGGATCGTTGTATATCAAAATCCCAAATAAAGATTGGAGAAAAAATGAAGAAGTCGTGGTCAAAGTATGAAGAATCTCTCAAAACTTCAAGTGAAGAAATTCCTACTATGAAGAGAAGACCATTATTTCATGAACGTCTCTCAAGATTTGAAGTATTATGAAGTCACTTTCAAATATCGGTCCGAGAAAGGTCTCAAATCGTGAAGCAAGTTATGCCAAGATATGAACTTTATGAGGTCCCGAGAAGCAGTCTTAAAAGATTTTGTCCTTTAGCTAACTATTGATTAAATCGTCCTACTTTATTTTCAGCCTTAATAACTATCGAAATAAGTCAACGATGCATCCTCGTGATCATTCAAGACAATCATAAAATATAAGAGATACACCTAGGAATAAGGGAGTCTAAGTGAATAATTGGGCCACATGAGTTTGTGATAGTTTGCTAACTTATAATAACAATGATCTCGATTTTAAGCTTGGTATGGGGAATGTGAAACTTGAGGATGATAATCATTCATGACATTCCAAAACCCAAGGTAAGTTTTTGATTTCTTTACTTGTTTTCTTCCTTTAAATATTGTTGTTAATAAAGGCCAAGATGGATTGATTATGATGAAAAATGTAAAACTTGCTTTGTAATTAATACATTGCATGAGGACATTGCAATGGTCAAGTGTAGAGGATTTGATAGGTGTGAAAACACCCATCCTTTGACCACTTAATTATAATAATAACCAAGCCAAAACATGTATTTTATGTCGTAAATGTCGGAATTATGCGTGGTTTGTGTTTTTGTTGTGATTTAGGATCAAAATGTGAAAAGGGAAGAAAACACGGGCTTTCACGGGGTTTTATCGAAGAAAAAGACAAAAGACGACGTCAAAAGATCAAGAGTGCAAAAAGAACGGAAGTCCAAGACCTATTCTAAAGATTTGTCGAAGAAAAAGTCTAAAGACGGAAGTTTAATAAAAGACGAAGAACTCAAGTCTAATTTATGAAGAAATTACAAGATGAGTTTAATTAATCCCGAGACAAAGTCGAGAAGGTCGAAGAACTTAAAAAGACGAAAGACGAGAAAGAAAGAAAGAAGGAAGCAACACATGCTTAACCTTCCTAATCACTATAAATACCATTCATTTCACCACATTTAGTTTTGTTAGCTAATTTGACAAATTAGACTTTCCACCTTTACCTATTTGCACCTTTTCTATTTCCATGTCATTTTTTTTACTAAATTGTTCTTTTAATTCATGTTTTAAATTTCGTGCACTTTGATTCCAAGTAAGTTAATTGTTAATCTTTGTTTTTCTTTAATCAAGCTTTTCTTTATCATTCTCATCCTACTTTTCTTGTTTTGATTTATTACAAATTCGGATTAAGCAATCTTTTGCTTAATCTCATTGCTTATTTGATTTAAAGGTTTGTCTTTTCATTTCCATCTAAGCTTCTATACAAATTAAGCTATAAGTTTGACAATCTTATTGGCTTATTTTGTGTTCAGCTTATTTGTTTTTAAGTTTTCTTAAAAGTTTTATCTTTTTGAAGTCCATTTTATAAAGTTTAGTATTTTGTGTCTTGAAAGTTTTTAAATTTGCGCTTATTTTGTTCATCTTATTCATGTTTATCTAGTTTCGGTTCATGCTTATTAGTCTTAGCTTATTTAGCTTTTGCTTATTGCGGATTATTCTTCATCGGAAAGGGAGGTTATTGACATTCCGACGGTTCTACTCTTATTCCGATAGTGAGAGTATTGGAATAGGGTTATTGGATTCCAACAGCTCTTTGCGACAGAACTTTGCGATCTGAGGTTTTTCCCCTTATTCCGATTGGGATTGCGATCGCACATTGCGATCGCATATTCCGACGGCTCTTAAGGTTTCATTGAGACGAAGTGCTGCCCAAATTTCCTTAGCAACATTCCGATCAAAGTGATATTCCGATGGTTTTGAGTTTATTCCGATAGATTTAGTTTTTATACATTCCGACAGCTTACTTTTCTTACATTCCGATAGAATTCCATAGCATTATTCCGATAGACTCATTCTGATACCTATATTCCGATCTGGATTCCGATGGTTTATGGTGACAGCATTTTGATCTGGATTCCGATGGTTTTGGGTTTTGAATTATAGTTTGCTTTGTTTTATTTTTAAGTTTACATTATTTCAAGTTTACATTTTTATTACATTGTCAAATTAATTTTTCGTCAAGCATTAAATTTTTGTCATTTAATAATTTACTTTTAAAGTTTTTAATATTGCACAATCACTTTTTAAATTGGTTTTAGCTTTAATTAACTGTCATTTACTTTAACGTTTCGCAATTTAATTATACTACAACGACCAATTTATTGTTTCCCACCAAAAGACGACTGAGTCGCACTTAAACCAATAATCAATTCGAAGACTGGTTCAACGATATTTTTAACTGAGTAAAATCGAGTTATTAAGCGGCGCCAAGATGATTGTGGTAAAATAAGTCTCTTGTTTAATGTTGATGCAAAAGTTGGTTGATCCTTGCTAGACCCGAATTAGGCTTAATTCGGGTTGGCTGGGCTCCGGCTCCTGCACCAAGTGAATCGTCTGGTTGGGATCCTGCACACTAAACAACACGCGTTAAGCTTACCGTGGGAAGGTTTCCCACGATTAAACTCCGGCGTGAGAGTAAGTAATCGATTTAGGGTTATATGTGAGTTTAGAGTGAGTTGTGATACCTTTGTGGAACCCTTGGGGGTTCCTTTTATAGGCAGTGAAACCCTAGTGGGCTTTCACTGATCCTTCGGCCCCAAGGAAGAGATAAGCACCAAAATTAGAATGATTGTTATCTTCTAATTCTGGTAGTGAATATCCTCTCCTTATTGGGGTAAAGATATTCCTAGACAGAATATCATTCTGTCTAACCCTATGTCGGCTGTGCCGGGTGTACTGGGCCGTGGGCCGCACACATGTGCGCGGTTACTGTTCATCCAAGCCCATAAGCCTGACTGACATTATCCCACCCATCTGTGATGGGCCGGATACGGGTAGTACCCTTGGGCCGGGTCCATGACCCGGCTGGGGACTATACGTCATCATGTCCCCCCAGTCTAGTTGTTACAACCGTAGGTGGAACCTCTAGACTACAAAGATGCTCCCGGACGTACCAAGGAAACCATAGCAAAGGACGATGTTGTTCAAGAATTTATGTTGGCCGCACGTGGCAACCTGGCTTAAGAAATTAGCTTATCACTATTTCATCTATACATAACAGCCGAGACAAATTAAATATATCATTAAATGTCGAGTCTTACGTAAGAGCCGCATAACCCGACATGAACAACTGTTCATCTGACTTGTTTGACTGACAAAAGTGCAGACAGTCAGAACCTTGAGCAGTGCAAACGTGTGGGTCAGATATGACCCGTGGGTCCCATCTGACGTTTCACTTGCCACTTGCCCCCTAGCCACACGATTAAGAATAGTGGCCAACACGTGTCACACATCCAACAGGCTGTGACCCTCAAGGTAACCCTATAAATAAGCCACCCATACGGCTGTGTGAAACACACAGTTCATAACCTCCATTTCTGCCATTAAAGCTTTCCTCTTATCTTGAACCAAGTACGCACGGATCCCTTCACACGCAGGTTAGAATACCACGTCCTTACACTCTTTTTTAGTAATGGCTAATAGAAACAGCCCTACCATCGGATCCGTGCTAAATGTCATGACCCAAGACCAGTTAAACCATTTTTGTACAAATTACTTCATCCCTTCCAACCTACACCCCTCACTTCCTGGCGCCGGAGACCTCATAACTGAGGCTCCAGCGGGTAAGATAGGCCTCTATACTCGCCTGTTTGACGCGGCTAATTACCGCATCCCTTTCACCCACTTTCTCGTAGATCTATTAGGATATTATAATGTACACATTAGTCAGCTCCACTGCATAGGTGCCTGTAAAATTAGCCAATTCGAGATTCTTTGCCGTGCTAGGAGAATCCCCCCAACCGTAGAGTTATTTAGGTTGTTTTATACCCCCAACTTAGTGAACGGTTGGGTTTCTTTCAAAAAGCGAGCCTCCAACAGTCCACAATCACACAACAAACCAATGGATTCACTGAAAAATTGGTATGATCATTACTTTTTCATTGACGCAGTGGTATGGCCGGGTGATTATGTCATTAGAACCAGATTCCCGCACGACCCTAAGCCGCACACCAGTACATACAATCCGCGTCACTCTCAAGAATTAGATCTAAATAGGACTGGATTCCACAGAAACCTACCCGAATCATTCCTATGCTTGCTAGGAATTAGCCGTAATTACTTTGGTCCTTCCAATAGGTATCCCGTTTTTTGGAGAAGGCAGGGCGAAGGTAGGCGAATCATCCGTACTTCAAGAAGAATGTATACATGTGTTTGCATAACAACTAACATTTATTGTTTTGTGTTTGACAGAAATGAACTTTTTTGGACTGTTACGCCAGGGCGATCCAAGGCTTGTGCCGGAAGGTCTCCGTCCTCTTCGTGAAAATGAACGACCCCTTATCGAGCACACCCGACCAGTGACGGTTGCCTTGGAAGCCGTGCATGATCCTCATTCTGACGAGGAACATGGAGACAACGGCGATGGTAACAACCAGATGAACCAAGGAGGGGCCGGGCCTTCCTCCCCACATAGAGAACAACAGGGAGACAATATTGAACAAACCGACTCCAGCATTCGCCGACTGATGGACGATGATGATGATGATGAAGTACAACAGCATGTCAACTTGGACGAAGAGGAAGAAGCCGAAGAGGAGATTGCTGAACTTGTGACGCAGCCCCTCACTAGGCGCACCCGGAAGAGGGGGAACCGTGCGGGAGGGACTGCCTCGGCCGAGATTGGTGAACACAATGCTCCCGCCAAGAGGCTTCGAGAAGACCACCCTATGTATCAATCTGTTGGGAGTGCCACCCAGGGTTCCGAGGCTAACCGGGCCGCTCATGTCGATCCCGTCACCCAAATTGCCCCAACCGCCTCCGAAGGAGCAAGAAGCAATATGTAAGAAACCATCTCAATATGCAAGAATATCCACTGCTTCCCTTTCTTTTAGCCATACTTAAGATATTTCATAATACTCATGTCGCAGGGACAACCAAGCTGATGCCGCACCTCCGTCTGACACCCAAGTGAATAAGGAGAAAGGAAAAGCTGTCGAAGAAAACCCCACGGCCCCCACAAAGTCCGGCCCTGTTTTTGAAGATGGTTCACCCCTGGTTTCCCAAGACTTCCCCACATCCGGTGCTCCCCAACCTTTTAACCCTATATGGGCTATCACCACAGCGTCGCGATTGAGAAGTGCTGACGAGTGTCGTGAGTACCTTAATAACTGCATACCACCAAGCTTGGTGCAAGAGGTAAACTCGCTCAGTCATGCGGATTTGGCGGACGAGTATAATGGGACGCTGGTACATCAAATGGCGATGGGAACCGCAATGAGGGTTAGGTTTGAAGCCGCGCTTGGGCACGTTGACTCTCTTAAGAGGAAAGTTGGTCGAAGGGAAAAAATGATTGAAGATAATGAAGCTCTGATTGCTGACCTCCAATCCAAACTAGCAAATGCCGAGGCAACCATCAAAACACAGTCAGCCCGCGCGAGTGAATACGATCAGCAAGTAGCCCACCTTGAGTCTCAACTAGATGCTGCAAACACCAAGGTACATATCCGTACCGCACCACCCATATATATTAAAAATTGAATGTACTAACATGTTTTTCCCTCTAGGTAACCACGGCGGAAGCTTCTGCCCACTCTTACTCCAGCCAGGTAGATGTTCTGAACCAGAAGCTAGAGGACGCGCACTTGGCCGTCCAAAACATGGAAAAAATGCAGACAGACCTTGCTGAGGAGAGGGCCGTCATCCAAGAGCTGAAAGAGGCAGTTGCCCAAAAAGAATTGATGATTGATGCCCTGATCGCTGAGCGTGACAACGTACTATGCCCCCAACTGCTAACAGCCATTGCCGGCCGTAGGTGGATGGTTGGGCATGGAGCACGCCTAGCCGTTATGAAGGTGCTAGAGGCCCCATCCTTTGTACAACAATTTGCCAACCTTGTATCTGATGGTATTGACCACGGACGGCACGAAGGAATGGTTGAGGCTGCTGAACTGATCACGAAGGGTGGGGACATCGCCCGTCATACCTTCTTCAAGCCCGAAGCCGCCAGCAAGATGACTGCCTCCATGGCCGCAATGCAAGATCTACATTACCCCTTTCTGGATGAGCTGGAGGCCACCAAAGATGCTCCTAACACTGAAATCATGGAAAAGCTCAGTCCTAGCACGCCTTCCAATGCTTCCTTTCCTCTAACCCTTCCTATATATGAGGACGTAACCAGGGTCGTTCTTGACGAGGAACCCTTAGGTGTGGTGTTGGAAAGAACCGCGGCTCAAGCCCAGAAGCGGGGAGAGAGTGATGAATGGTTGCCGCGTCTGGTGGAAGAACAAGCAGAAATGGGTAGGTTTCTCCCCTCTATTTAGGATGCTCCTTTTTCATGATCAAACACTTGTTTTGTAATCTATGAATATGTATTGTTTCAATTCGTCCGTGCATGTACACGGCTAACAATTTTTATATTTTGTATATAAGTCCGTGAGTAACCACGGCAATTTTGATCTGTTTGGAAACCTGTGTATTTTTGCTTGTGTTCGAAATATTGTAGCTCAATACTGCATGATATACCACGTCTTACTCACAAAGAAAATACATAGGTCTATAATTTACTAGACGTGCGACGTGCGTCTTTACTATGCAGGGCACGGTATGGCTATAGCATATGAAACTTACCCCAACGTCTTGTGAGTAAGGTGTCTAGTAAGGATACGTGATCCGTGCGGCTGGGGTTGCATCCCTCTTACGCGGCAAGTTGAATTAGTGGGTTCACTTAATCCTCTTACCCCACCTGGAGGCGTATGGTACATGTACGGTATTTTAAGAGAATGCATACGAATGAAACATGGCATATTATAATACAAGTAAAATTCATACGGCTAACAAGGAATCTAACAAAGAAAGAAAAATGATTTGCACGAAACAGGCCGTGGAGCTAGCTAGGCACCACGGCATTTTATTAGAACGTTTACACTTTTGTTTGAATAATGACGACAAGTCCTAAAAAATCCAGAAAGGAAACTTAAACAAACATAAGAAAAACAAATAAAACAAATAACCCGCATGGTTCTTTATTAAGACCGCCTATAGCGAAGTATCCACGCAGGAGCCGTAGCTTTCAAAGATAGCACCTTTTTAGATTGGAGATGTTCCATGTGCGCTCTAGGTCGCAGCCATCCATATCACGTAACTTGTACGCGCCTCGTCCCAAGGTTTCAGTGACTTCATACGGTCCTTCCCATTTAGGGCCCAGTTTCCCTGTATTCTCCACTCGACTTGCTTCGTTAGCACGATAGACGTAGTCTCCCGGTCGAAAAAAAACACCCTTGACCTTGGCGTCATAATAAGCCTTCATCTTAGCCTTGGACTTAGCCTCATTGATGGCTGCTATTTCCCTTTTTTCTTCCAACACATCTAGGTTGATTCGCAGTTGTTCATCGTTTGTGACGACGTTAACCTCCGCCGTGCGGATAGTAGGCATCCCTATTTCTGCTGGTATAACGGCTTCAGTGCCGTAAGCCAATGCAAATGGAGTATCTCCGTTGGCTGTTTTGATCATGGTTCTATGTGCCCATAGCACGTGTGACAACTCATCGACCCATTTGCCCTGTCGTTCATCCAGCCGTGCCTTGATTCCATTCCCCAAGCTCCTATTTGCTCGTTCGACAAGGCCGTTCGTTTGTGGATGCTTAACGGACGCGAAGCGCCGTTTGATGCTCAATGATGCACACCAGTCTTTGAATGGGTTGTCCGTGAACTGCTTGTCGTTGTCCGAGATAATTTCCCCTGGCAGACCGAAACGGCACACGATGTGTTCCCACACAAACTTCTTGACCTGCTTACCCGTGATAGATTTTACTGCCTTGGCTTCTATCCATCGCGTGAAGTAGTCCATTGCAACAATCAAGAATTTAACCCCTCCCGCAGCTACAGGAAATGGTCCTGCAATGTCAATTCCCCACTTGTAAAATGGCCACGGGGACGTGATAGGTATAAGCTCCTGCTGCGGGTGTCGCGGTACTGGCCTATGCACTTGGCAATCATTGCACCTGCGAATCATATCGCGCGCGTCTCTGTGCATAGTGGGCCAATAGTATCCTGTTCGTAAGGCTCGGGCTACCACAGATCGTGGGCCTGCATGCATGCCGCACAACCCTTCGTGTATGTCACTGATAACGTAAGCCGCCTGGCGTGGTCCAACACACCGCAGCCACGGCTGCAAGAAAGAGCGTTTGTAAAGGATGCCTTCCCGGAGTTCGAAATGTTGTGACTTCCTTTTAACGCGCCTTGCTGCTTTTTCCTCGTCTGGAAGGGTTTCATTAGTCAAATAGTTGATGATTGGGGTCATCCACGTAGGTCCCTCCTCTTCAACTATAGCAGTCACTTCCCCTTCCGTGATAGATTTTTCCTTGAGTATTTCCACCAAAACCTGTTTAGACAAGTGGGCGAAGCTCGTGGATGCGATCTTACTGAGAGCGTCCGCTTTCTTGTTCTCGCCCCTTGGCACCTGCTTGATGGAAAACTTACTGAAAGTCGCGATTAACGTCTTGAATTTTTCCAAATACCTGACCATGTTGTCCTCCTTAGCCACATACCCACCTAGAATATGGTTCGCGACAAGCCATGAGTCCACGTAGGCCTCAAGGTTGCGGACTCCCATTCTAGCGGCGATTTTTAAACCCGCAATTAATGCTTCATATTCCGCTTCGTTATTGGTGGCCGTGAACTCGAAACGGAGGGCGTACGTGAATTCCATTCCTTCTGGATTTGTGAGGATGAGGCCTGCCCCGGACCCGTCTGTGCATGAGGATCCGTCCGTGAATAGCACCCAAGGTTCCGTTGGGACCTCCTCTTGCTTAATGATTGGTTCTTCCTCATCCGGCTTCTCGATCAGGAAATCTGCCAAGATCTGGCCTTTAACAGCCGTCCTTGGTCTGTAAGATATATTGTGTCCTCCCAATAGGATGCTCCACTTCTCTAGTCTCCCTGCCACGTCCGGTCTAGATATAACCTGCTTAATTGGCTGATCCGTGATCACAACAATCGGGTGCGCCTGAAAGTACCGGCGTAGCCGCTTTGTAGCAAATACTAGTGCTAGCACCAATTTTTCCATGGGGGAATAATTCAGCTCCGCCCCTTGTAATGTTCTACTTATAAAGTAGACCGGGGTCTGTACTGTGTCTCTATCCATCATCAGTACCGCGCTGATTGCGCCATGAGTAGCTGAGAGATACATAACGAGTTCCTCCTTTGGCCGGGGAGCTACCAACATGGGGAGAGATGCGAGATGCTGCTTGAGTTGGCCAAAGGCTTCCTCAGCTTCCTTCGTCCAACGGAAGTCTCCCTTTCTAATACACTTCTTGAGTGTCTTAAATAGGGGTAAGGACTTCTCTGCGGATTTAGATAGAAATCTATTCAGCCCGGCTAACTTCCCATTTAGGGACTGCACCTCCTTCCGTGTCTGCGGGGACGGTAGCCGTATCACTGCGTCCGTCTTCTCTGGACAAGGTCTGATGCCGTTTGGGTCAATCAAATATCCCAGGAACATTCCTTCTGTTGCACCAAACGTACATTTCTTTGGATTTAACTTCATGTTAATCCTTCTCAGCGTGTCGAATGTCTCCTGGACATCCCGGAGAAGTGCCTCCTCCGTGTGGCTTTTTATCACCAAGTCATCCACATATACTTCCAAGTTGCGTCCTATTTGTGATTCGAAAGCTTTATCCACCAACCGCTGATACGTAGCGCCGGCGTTCTTTAATCCGAACGGCATTTTCGTATAGCAATATACGCCCTGGCTTGTGTGGAACGCCATTTTTTCTTCATCCTCCTCCGCCATCTGGATTTGGTGATACCCTTTATATGCATCCAAGAAGCATTTGAAAGGATATCCACATAAGGACTCTACTTTCCAGTCGATTTCTGGTAGCGGGTAACAGTCTTGTGGGCAGGCCTTGTTCAGATCCGTGAAATCCACGCACATGCGCCAACTTCCGTCATGTTTCTTGACCATGACCGGATTGGATAACCACTCGTGGTAGTATACCTCGCGCATGATGCCTGCGTCCACCAGCTTCCGTACTTCCTCCAGTATAACTTGACTTCGCTCGGGCGCCTGGCCGCGCTTCTTTTGCTTGATGGGTTGGTACCCTTGGCGGATCTGGAGTTTATGCTCTGCTATCGCGCGTGGCACACCCGTCATATGTTTTGGCTCCCATGCGAATATGTCCAGGTTTGCACTTAAAAGAGAACACATGGCCCTTTTGCCGCTATCTGAGAGCGCCCCTCCTATGGATACCTCCTGTTCCGGGTAGTCAGGGTGAATGGCCACCTTCCAATTGGGTGGTGGTACTCCATCCTTGGGTGGTACTCCATCCTTGGGTGATACAGGTGGTGCCGGTGTTGTCACAGTGTGACACTCGGATGTTGGCACGACTGTGTTATAAATAGTAACGATTCCCCCATCAACGGGGAATTTAATCATTCCGTGTGCCGTAGAGGGTACTGCCCGGATAGCCAAAATGCCTGGTCTGCCTATGATTCCATTATAAGGAGAGTGTGAACGTATCACCATGAAGTTCATCCACGTTGTAGTGGAATGTTCCTTATTCCCAATGGTGACAAGCAAACGCAACTGCCCTATTGGCCAGATAGTATCTCCACTAAAGCCAGTAAGCGGCGACGTGGCCGGTACTAATTGGCTTCTTATTTCTGGGCATAACTGCACAAAGCAGTGTTCATACAACACCTCTGCTGACGACCCTCCATCCACATACATGCGACGAACATTGTGTGTTCCAATGCTTATCTCAATAGTGAGAGGCGCATCAACCACGTCACTTGCTGTAATGAGAGGGAATGAGATTTCCTTGCCGCGTGAAAATTTTTGGCCAATTTTCTGTCTCGTGCGGTGCTGTCTGGATTGGATCATGTATATGGTAGAAGGCTTGTCCTTTTGGGGATCCTTCTTATCATACTTCTTGTTGTTGTCCTTTCCGTCTTTCCAATCCTTAACTAGGTGCTTGAGTTTGCCTGATTTGATTAGCGACTCAATATGCTTCTTCAGCTGGATACACTCCTCCGTGCCGTGTCCTTTGTCATTATGGAACTCGCAGAAGCGACTTCCCTGCCGACGTTCCGGGGGTGTGGTCATTGGGGGAGGCCTTGGAAAATTCGCCCCTTCAGTCAACAAGATCTCCCGGTAGGACATCTTTAGGGGGGTGAACTTGTCGTCCGACCGTCCGCCTTTGCTTTGGCTCTTATAGTCCGAGCCCTTGTTATTGTTCTGGTTGCCTTGACCGCCCGACTGTCTCCGGGACTGGTCATTTGAGCGGTACCCATTTCCTCGCGATGGGTAGGCTGCGGCAACAGCTGTTTCTCCCTCTATGAAATTTCTGACCCTTTCCATGAGGTCATCATATCTCTCTGGACGCTTGTCGTTGAGACGCCTGATCAGTTCTCTGTCTGTTATGGCGTGCATGTAGTCAGAGATTTTCAGGAGCTCTGGCATGGTTCTCGTGCGTGTGCACTCGTCATTGAAGCGCTCAGTGAAGGCCTCTGTGGACTCCCCCGGCCGTTGCTTGACAGTTGCCAATGAAACCAGATCCCTATTATACTTCTTCCTTTGAGTATAATTGTTCTCGAACGCAGTGCGTAGTTCCGTGAAACTATCAATGCTCCGTGGGGGGAGTGCCTCGAACCAGTCACGAGCGTTTCCAATTAAGGTCGAATTAAACATTTGGCACCATATAGGCATGGGCCATCGCTCAATTTTAGCCTGAGTATCGAATATTTTGAGGTGATCGACAGGATCACCGGACCCATCATACGTCTTGATACATGCCGGCATGCGACGTTTGGTGTCCTCAGAATAGTTCCGTATGCGGAGGGTAAACGGATCTTCCCTGGGATCAGCCCATGGCCGTGTGAGCCTAGGGTCATCCCATGGTTCACACCACGGACGCGAGAGGTCCTCTGCTTCCGTATCCCGATAGTAGGGGCCACCATAATACTCATCATTGTTTGGTGGTGGAGGCGTGCGCCTAGGCCGGCGGCGTTTGGGCGGATGGTCGTCTGAGTCCTCCCCAGACGGATCTGGGGACGGCGGTGGTGCCCCGCCTTTGGAATAGGGACCACTTTTTTGAGACGAACCAGGAGCCTTCCTCCCTGTGTTCATTCTATCCCACACACTTGGGCGGCGTGTGGTTCTGGTCAGCTCTCGATCTGGCCGCACGGGTGAGCCATCCGACCTTTCTCCATCTTGAGGCTGCGTTAATTCTTGCATGATGCGATCCCCTATGCGTTCAAACACATTCCGGGGTTGAGGGTTTTCCTCGAAGGTTCCCTGCTCTTGAGGCCGAGTCCTCCTTTTTCTCCGGTTTTGGGAAGGGGTGGATGGTCCACTGTCGCCAAAGTTGAGTCGGGCTTGGAGGTTCCTCCCCAGACTCAATCTTGATGCGATCCCTGGGACGATCCTTTCAAAATTCTGAGTGAGAACTCGAGTAAGATCCTCCTCACTGAGTGGTAGGGCTTCCACTTCTTCCTCCGTCGAAGGTCTGCGTGGTTCCTTGTTAGGAGGGTCTGGCGCACTCCCTGGATCAGGGTTGTCCAAGGTTGAAGTGGGCGGGGGTGTCACCGAGATCGTGCTCGTCACCCCCACGGGTTGAAAACCGCTACGGTTACCCGGCCCGCCTGCGAGGCGGTTAGGCGACTGGTTGGGGATGAGAATTCCTTCCCCTTGGGACTTCCGGTTCCCAGGATTCACATTCCTGGGGTTAGTTGGCGGGTGTCCCTTCGTCATTGGAGATTTGAGATGAGATTTTGTTCTAGCTTAGTGTTACTGGTCCCACGGATGGCGCCAACTTGTTGATGCAAAAGTTGGTTGATCCTTGCTAGACCCGAATTAGGCTTAATTCGGGTTGGCTGGGCTCCGGCTCCTGCACCAAGTGAATCGTCTGGTTGGGATCCTGCACACTAAACAACACGCGTTAAGCTTACCGTGGGAAGGTTTCCCACGATTAAACTCCGGCGTGAGAGTAAGTAATCGATTTAGGGTTATATGTGAGTTTAGAGTGAGTTGTGATACCTTTGTGGAACCCTTGGGGGTTCCTTTTATAGGCAGTGAAACCCTAGTGGGCTTTCACTGATCCTTCGGCCCCAAGGAAGAGATAAGCACCAGAATTAGAATGATTGTTATCTTCTAATTCTGGTAGTGAATATCCTCTCCTTATTGGGGTAAAGATATTCCTAGACAGAATATCATTCTGTCTAACCCTATGTCGGCTGTGCCGGGTGTACTGGGTCGTGGGCCGCACACATGTGCGCGGTTACTGTTCATCCAAGCCCATAAGCCTGGCTGACATTATCCCACCCATCTGTGATGGGCCGGATACGGGTAGTACCCTTGGGCCGGGTCCATGACCCGGCTGGGGACTATACGTCATCATTTAAGAAAACAAAAGAGCGTATATGAGCGGTAAGTATTAAGTGATGATTTAGGAAAATCAAGCACTAATGACCCAATGAAAGCTCAGACTTCGTTTTCCAAGGAGGTATATGTGTGTGAATAACTTGCTAAATGTTTGAGATTAATATTGAGAAAGAATGGATGAGAAATGAGAATGACGGATACGTTAAAATTATACTACGATGACAAAATTAAAAACCGTAAAAAGTGACAAAAAAATAAAAATTAATTCTAAAAAATCCTAAAAAATTACTAAAAATCAATAAAAATAAACTAACAGTTTACTAATGATCAAAACCTTTTTAAACCTTTTAATTAATTAATTATTAATTATTAAATGCTAATTAAAGCCCTAAAAATCCAAATAATTATTAAAAAGTCCAAATTAATATCACTTTATAAAACTCTAAAATGACTTAATAAGACTATTTTTATGAAATATTAAACTAAAGAAAACTATTTTTAATTAATTAAAAACTATTAAAATATTAATATAATTCTAAAAAATAATAAAATGATGAGAAAATTAATCTAAGAGTTTTAAAAATCCTAACTTAATGTATTTGACCTAAGAAAAATGTAAAAGTTGCAAAAATATTAAAAATGAAATTTAATAATAAAATAATATTAAAATAATATTAAAAATCCAAAAATTATGAAAATTTCTAAAAACTTGCAAACTAGTTTATTTTAACTTAAATAAACAGAAAATGAACGTGCAATGACAAAAATACCCCTAATGGGCCCCAAATGGGCTAAAAACTAAAACAGACAAAATGAAATGGGCTCTTTGGCCCAAAAAGTTCAAACTCAACCAAATAAGCTGAAAATTACCAGTCTAGCTTAAAACTTAATTCTAAACATAAAACTCTGAAGGCCCAAAAGTTGAATGTGAGCTTATCACAGCTTAATTTAACAACAGCTTATTCTTAATGGGCTTTTTGGCCCATTAAGCTATAAGCCAATGCCATAAGCTCTAATTTTACAGAAAACCTTCTTTTGAGATGCCTAAGAGATCTGTGAAAAGAAATTGTCAATAAGCTAAACCAATAAGCCAGGAATAAGCAAAGTAAAAAATTCACTAAAAGACAAAATAGTCGACTTGGAGTTCTAGACCACCTCAGACCTTGATTCAACTTGCAAAAGACTCTAAATGACTTAAATAAGGCAAATCAATCAAGAAAAAATCAATAAGCCAAGCCAAATAAGCAGAATAAGCTGATAAGCACTTATGTAAAAGTCAAAGGAGTTGGTTTTCTAGTCAAACCTTAAAGTCAACCACCCAAATGCTCTAGTATGAACAAATGGGTCAAATAAGGAACACCTATTACAAAATTAAAGTTGTTGCAGGTTAAAATAAGCTAGAAGAGCTTATTGATAAGCTTAATGCAAAATAACACTAGTAGTGGCTAGCAGCAGGGGAAAGGAGTTCCCACTGCTTTGACTATTTGACTTGAAGATTTAGAGATTTCTAGTTGGATTCATTGGATAAAAAAGGCACCCTTACATCCAGTAAGTTGTAAGGAGTCATAAACAAGCAAGAAATCACAAATTGATCCAGCCAAATGATACATAATAAGCAAACAGTCACCAGATACCACACATATATGCAAATAAGCAGATTATAAAGAAATAAGCAGTTTAAGCATGAATAAGCCAACCAAAATGAACCATATGCATACACAAGCTATAATAAAGTCCAATAAGCACAAATAAACTTGTTTCAAACAATGATTCAATGATTTGATTAGGTTTCAAACTCAAACAAGTTACTGATGAACAAAAGTGATACCCAAAACCCTTTTGCTGATCTAAATGACCACAAATCCAATTTCAACACCATAAATCTCTTACCTAGGTTGTATTAACTTAATTTTAGCGCTTGTTAACCCTATTCTACCCTTAGATCTAGGTGTCCCCAAAAGTTTAGTCAAAAACAACTAGTTAAACAGATTTTATGGTCTTTTTATGGATTATGGTGATTCAACCCTCAAAACTTGCAGATAAACACCAAATAGCACATATGAAACAAGCACAAACACAATACACAAAACAACACCTACTCAAATCAACCCTAAACTAGGTTATGCAGTTAACCCAAACACCCCTTAATAATCTGATTTAACAAATTTTCAAAGGATTAGTGTGAATCAAACCACAAATCCAGTTCAAGTCAACTCAGTAACAACAAACAAACCTCAAATCACCAGATTCAACAACAAAAACATAGATTCACAATCAAATACTCATAATCATCAAAAATCATGCAATATTCAGAAAAATGAAAAAGGTTTAGAGATGAGCACCTCCAAAACATACATCCATGCTTTGGATGTGTGAGCTTAGGTGTTAGCTAAACAAGCACCAACTTCCTTGTACCTGCTAAGATTCAACAAACACAAGGATGAACAATAAACAATGAAAACTGATTTTTTGAAAAAAGAGTTTTAAACCATAAAACCGTTCCTCAAAAACCAACAAACATATTAATGGAACTCAGACTTTAGCTAATCAAACACCAAACTTTTATAAAAACATAAAAGGAAATCACAATTTTCAGAAAATCCAACTTTTATTTCATAAAAAGGAATCACAAGGATTTAGCTAAAATATGGAACAAAGGGCTAATCACAGGTTGAGGCTCCTTTTATAGAATAACATAGACGATCCTAGATGCAAAGATACATGAGAAACCTTAGCTATGAAATCTCAAATATGCCCTTGAGTGCTTGATGGCGTATGATGTTTGTGAGTTGTCCAACTTGATCTTAGAAGTTCATATTTGCTTTGGGGCCAAGTAAGGAGTGTGGGACGTTGATCAGGCCACGTGGCATTGCTTGGATAGGAGGGTGTCACATGATTGGTGGACGGGTGAATAGGGGTAGGGTCCTTGGTGAGTGGGATTGTGAGTTCAAGCGTGGGATATGTTTATGTGTGTGCGAATTAAGCATGGGTATAGGTAATTTTGATTTACCCTTTCTTTAAGTGGAAGGTAAAACTGGGTTCTTGGGGTGAACATTAACTCCTTTTGATTCGGTTTTGGTGGATTGGTTAAGTGTTTGGCGCAATAAACATTTGAATGTTTGGTTGTGGCAAAAGTGACCCTCAGTCTATGGAAAAAGTTGTATAATAAGAATTTCAGCCTTATTAAACGCCTCCCCTTTGTATTTGAAGTTTCAGAATTCATGTTTTGGCCACAAAATGTTTTCAAAAGGAAAATTAGGGCTTAAACAACTTTGATATAATTACACATTCAGTCCTTTTGTGTTTTAAATCATAAACCAAGGACCAAATGTGTAACATTCTTGAACTTGAAGGTCTTCTTTGGATCTTTGACTTCATGAAGGACCATTATTGACAATTCAAATTTGTTGAGGGACTAATCTTGCCAATTCTTCAAAGTTGAAGGACCTTTTTGTAATTTTGACAAACTTAAGGGACCAAACTTGTAATTATGAATATACAAGGGTATTAAGTGTCAATTCATCATAAATAAGGGATCAAGCTTGTACATCTTCAAGTCTTCAAGGGTTTTTCTTTGATAAATCACAAACTAGGGCCCGGTTCTTTGTGCGGCTTCGTTTCTCGTGTTCGTTTTTCCTTGTTTCTTGTGATGTTTTGTCTTTTTCATGATATCCATACCTAAAATACACAAGTAAACAAACACAAGAATATATATGGTAATTTGATGACATTTTATTCATTTAAAGCCCGAAAAGAACGATGAGATCATGTATAAATGCCATCTCATCAGGAATCTTTGTTCAAAAGCAGTGGAATGAAGAATAATGGAAAAAGTGACTAACATATGTACAACAACAGCAATAAAATAATCTTGAATACACAAGACAAATTAAACATCGATTTTAGGGAGTGATCATTCCAATACTTGCAACCAAGTATTGAAACCTACCCACATCAAAAGCTTTTGTCAAAAGATCAGCAACATTAAGTTCTATATCAATTGCCTCTGGGACAATCAATCCTTTATCAAAACAATCTCTAATGAAATGATGTCTGATTTCAATATGTTTAGTCTTGCTATGAAAAACAGGATTTTTAATAATGCAAATGGTGCTGTTATTGTTAATAAATATCTTGGTTTTAAGGAAATTGTACCCATAATCAAGCAGCTCGTTCTGAACCCAAAGAACTTGTCCACAGCATGCAACATCTGCTACATACTCAGTTTCAGTTGTGGATGTGGCCAGAATAGTCTGCTTTTTACATTTCCAAGATATAAGCCTGCTTCCCAAAAACTGACATTCACCTGTTGTAGACTTGCTATCTGAATAGGACACTAGCTCAAATGGTGACTCTTTGGGATACCAAAGTCCTAAAGTTGGATGACACTTCAGATACCTAAAGATTCTGTTAGCCTCAAAATATTGAGTCAAACAAGAATGCTCGGTCATAGGTTATTATTGTAACATTAGTTAGAACGTTGTAATAGGTAGTTAATTAGTCGTGGTTTACGGGCTTGGATTTAAACTAATTAAAGTCCAAAAGACAAGCCCGACCCAATATATAGTCCATTAAAGCCCGCATGTGGGTGGACTATATATACTACCCTCCTAGCATGTTAGGAGGGTTGGTTGTTCATTTTTCTGACTTCTAATCTAATATTCCCAAAGTTAATCATCTCCTTCTCTCTACTTTCTCTCACTACTTTCTCTCTCTAGAATTCTTCTCATATCTACCTTTCTTTCTTGAATTCGTGCTATTATATCATCTAAATAAATGGGACAACAATTGGTATCAATCGCTATGGGGTAGTTTTGTATGGTGGTTTTATTTGATTCGCATGCTTTAATCTTTATTTCACTTCTCGAATTCATTTTTTTTGTGTTTTCCATGTTCTAAATCTTGATCTAAATCTCCTACATAGTTGTGGTAGGGATTTGGTTGCTTTAGTTTGGGTAAAATCACGTTTTTTCTTGGCGAAAAATCTCATTTTTTAGCTAAAGTTTCGGAACAAATACCCACATTGCGACAGAATTCCATTGCCTTCCATCGCAATACGCTAGGGTTTATCATTCCGATTGAGATTATGATTGGTATTGCGATTGAAGATTGCGATTGGAGATTGCGATTGAAGATTGCAATTAGAGATTGCGATTGAAGATTGCGATTGGATATTACGACTAAGATTGCGATAGGAATATTGCGACAGGGTCATTGCGACAGGGTTATTACGACAGGGGTCATTGCGATAGGATATTGCGACAGATATTGCGACAGACATTGCGATGGGACAACATTGCGATGGGACAACATTGCGATGGGATAAAAGAGATCTGTTTAGCCAAATTTTGTTCGAGTATTTTTTAGACTTAGCCACCATCTAGACTAGTTTTAGGACTTTTCTAAGTAAATTCAAATTTTTTCCATACTAGTTTTAGGACTTTTCTAGCTCGATTTCAAAATTTGGCGATTACAAAATTTTTTTGTCTACCGTTTTGTCGGACTGGGGAATTTATTGTCGGACTGAAGAAAAATTGCAATTTTCGGAATTTTAACCACAACAACAATCACAACAAAATCTACTTAAGATCCATATTCACTTCATCATTTCAGAGAATATTGAGATGGATTCTACTACCGAATATCATGTGACGAACAACAACATAATGGTGGCAGGCAACAAAGAAAGACCACCAATGCTTGTGTCTGGTCGGTATGCTCAATGGCAATCACGGTTCATACGATATCTTGATACAAGACCTAATGGTGATGCCTTGAGGAAATGTATTACTCATGGACCATATATATTTAAGAAGATCTCAATTCCTCCAAGAGCAGCCACAGATACTACTGATCCAATACTTGCAAGTGAACGTGATGAAACAAGAGCCGATCTCACACCTGAAAATTATGCTTGGCATGATGCGGAGAAGGAAGCCATCTATATGGTTTTAAGTGGGATTGGAGATGATATTTACTCCACGGTTGATGCATGCCCGACAGCACATGAAATGTGGACTGCGATTGAACGCTTGCAACAAGGAGAATCACTCAACAAACAAGATGTCAAAACAAACTTGTTTTGGAATTTTGGCAAGTTTACTTCAAGGGATGGAGAATCAAATGACTCTTACTACTCTAGGTTTTATAAGATGATGAATGACATGACAAGAAATAATCTCCAAGTCTCCACCATGCAAGTCAATGTTCAATTTCTTCAACAACTTCAACCCGAGTGGACACGGTTCGTCACTTTGGTGAAACAACAAGAAAAGTTAGACGAGGTCTCGTATCATCGACTCTTTTACATCTTCAAGCAATTTCAGAATGAAGCAAATGAGATTCGAACTGAACGTGTTGCCAAGACGGCTAATCCACTTGCTTTAGTGACTACCACACAACATGTTCAAAATCATCACTCTCGTGCTCCTAAGCCATACTCTACCACATCATATTCACCACGATATTCCAGATCATCTAAGTCTTCATCATCCACAAGATCTCGAGGTAAAGTGCTAAGAGCACCATCACCACCATCTGAGTCATCATCTGAAGAAGATAGTGATGAAGACCAAGCTCAAAAGAACCGAGAGATAAAACAACAAATTGCTTACATAATGAAGACTTACAAGAAAATCTACAAACCCACCAACAACAATCTTCGTACTTAATCAAACACAAAGAACTGATATGTTGAGAGTCCTCCAAGGTATGACACACGTCGACGTGGTGAAAGTCCTTCTAGGTATGATCGACATAATCCAACACATGTTGAGGGTTCTGCAAGGTATGATCGACAAACTGCCAAGTATGATACTCAGAGGATTCCTGCTGCTACTGGGAATAGGGAAACGGTTGGAAGTCAAGTGGTTCAGCAGAGTGGGATTCAATGTTTTAATTGCCAAGGTTATGGGCATATGGCAAAGGAATGCAGGAAGCCGAAAAGGGTTAGAGACTCCAGCTATCACAAGGAAAAGATGCTGCTATGCAAGAAGATGGAAGCAGGGGTTAAATTGTCAGCTGAGGAAGGAGCAATGCTTGATGATACTGATGATGAAGATTCTGATCAAGAGCTCGATGCACATTACTCGTACATGGCAAAGGTTGAAGAAGTTCTCAAAGTCACTAAAGATGACAATGACCCTATCTTTGACACTGAGCCAATTAATAAGGTACACACTACTGATGAATATAATGTGTTTGGTGACATTCCTAAGCATAGTGATCTACCCAATGCCATTAATGACACGTGTATGATGGAAACGGTTGATAGCAATACCACACCTAATTCATCAGACATGTGCAATAATAAGTCTGAGGATGATCAACATGCAAATGAATATGATGAAGAGGAACGTATTGCGCTTGCTAATTTAATTGCTACTTTACAAAAAGATGTCACTGAAAATAAAAAGAGTCAAAATCAATTAAAGAAGGCAAAGGCTACGCTCACTCAAAGTTTTGAAGAATGTAAAGTTGCTCTTATCAAATCTACTGAGATGACTGAAAGCTATAGAGATGAGCTCCTTCAGAAAACCAAAGAGCTTGAGGGGTACAAGGGAAGTGCGTTAAAAAGTCAAAAGGACGATTTTGAAAACAAATATAATACCACTCTTGAGTTATTAGCCAAAGAGAAGCGTCAATATAATGTTTTCTTAATGGATGAACGTCAAAAAACGTACCTTGCAAATACCAAAGTTAACGAACTTGAACAAAAGCTCTCTATGACCACTACTGATTCTGCTAAAACTCTTGAGGATAAGAAACAAGAGGTATATGCGTTAAAACAAGACTTCAAAAGTAGATACGATAAAGAAACTGAAAAAGTAACAAAATTAGAAGAACAAGTCGAATTTTTGAAGAAAGTTGTTTATAAAACGCATGATTCTATTCAATCCGTCAGAATGCTAGCACCTCCGTCCATGTTTAAGGGTCAAGCTAGCTTTGCAAGTCCTGGGTACCTTGCCAAAGATCAAGCTGCGAACCCGTGTCTTTATCTTGATGAGACTGACAGGACCGATCTTGATTGCTTGCCTGTAAGTGCTGATAGCAAAGAGACTGCCCTTTGGGATAATGATAGTCAACCTCTTGTCAATAAGGAGTTTGTAAAACCATATAATTATGCTTATGAGAATAGTCTTTATGGTCTTTTCAACAAACAAACTCAGAAAACCCGTGAGGAAGTGTTTCTAGAATGCAAACAAAAGAGAATTCGATGGAAGAAAGCATTTGCCCCTAAGAAATCTAATGTTTACAAATACATAAACTACCTCCCTCTAGATGAATCTAAAAGCAAGAGTAGGAAAACATTAGGTATTCTTAAACACCACATAGATGATGTTAAATCTATTGTTGAAAGAGACTGGGAAAAACGTGAAAATGCTGAGTGGACACGTCCGATTCCTCAAGATATTACCTTGCTTGTGAAAGAACTCTTAATTCCTAACACGGAGTTGATTAAAGAAACTGTTCTTTAACATGAGGAGTTCATTCGGACTGAAATGTATGATGATTTAAAATACGTTGAATCTCTTGAGAAACACATTGATGATCTTTAAATGGAGAAGTCTGATTTTTCAGATGAATATGATTTACTCTTGCAAGAATGCGTTTCTAAAGATGTTATGTGTGCTTATTTTACATCTTGTGCTGATATTGATGAATATTCTGAAGTTGCATGCCAATATCTTGACAAAAGCAAAGAATGTGAACGTCTTGAAATTGAGCTTTTGAAACGTGAAGAAAATGTTGACAAAAAGGCTTTTGAGTTACTTCAACACAAAACTGATTTCCTTCAAAAACATTGTCATTCACTTGAACTTGCGTTGCAAAAAGACGTTGGTAGTTTTCCACATGATAATAAATTGCAAGAAAAACTTTCCCAAACGTTTCGAGAAATTAATGAACAGAATTTGGAAATTAAAGGGTTGAAAGCGCAGTTACAAGACAGGGACAGAGCGATAGCAGAGTTGTAGAAACTCGTTGCTAAAATGGGTGGGAAAATCGTGGAACCTAGCATTAAGAAACCTGTTGTTAGACAACCCAATGCTTCTAAGGTAAATAGATCCTCTATCTTGGGAAAACCATCTGCTTTATCAAATTCCTCGTTTGCAAAACCTGTGTTTGCCCCCAAGATGGACGGAAAGGAAAGGTTACCACAAAATCAACCCATAAGGAATACTATAGCACCAAGCGTTAAGCACAATAATGTGATTAAACCAGGGATGTATAGAATGCCCACTAAGCCCACAAACAAAGATACTCACTCGCATCAGACTCCTAGAAACACTAATATTCGTGTGTCTTCTACTACAGGAATAGTCTCCACTACTAGTGTTAGCCAGCCTCAGCTTAAGAGCACTCAAGTGAATGATAAGGTCTGGAAACAAAAGAATCAAGGGAAGATGAAGGAAGTAGAAGCACACCCTAGGAATTTGAATGTTTTTAAGAATAAAAAGTCTGTTATAGCATGTAATAACGATATGAATGATGTGAATGATTTGAATGCTATGAATGTGAAATTTGTTTGTGTCAAATGTGGCAAGTGTGCTAATGCTAATCATTCTATGTGTGCTATGAATAATGTCAAAGGCGTAGAAACTAGAAATAAGAAGCAAACTGTGATGCCTATTAGAGCTAGTCAACCCAAACGCAAAGTGAACCATTCTGGTGCCACCCCCACTAAGAAAAGTAATGCATCAGACTCCACCACTAAGAACCCTAGAAGCAAAATTAAGGAATTATATGAGTCTGCTAGTAAGTCTTAGAAATGGTGGTTTGCTAATCAATGTCCTCCCGGATATAAATGGATGCCAAAAGCTAGGACAGAAAATGTGAAAACGAGTGTTAGTTTGCCTTTAAACGTTGATAAGGACACTAATGATTCAACTATCACAACTACTGCGGTATCCAATTTAGCAAATGCTCCATCGTGTTCTAACTCTTCTGCAGGTGATACAAATAATTCTCTTCATACTGGACTCCAGATGCACGAAGCACATGACGGGGAATCTCAAGCTTCTCATTAACTTCATGGAGAAGTTCCTGGGTACGGTCCGATTCGGAAATGATCAATTTGCACCGATCCTAGGATATGGAGATTTGGTTCAGGGGAATATCACGATTAAAAGGGTATACTACGTCGAAGGGCTCAATCACAATATTTTCTCGGTTGGTCAATTCTGTGATGCGGATTTGGAAGTTTCCTTCAGAAAGAAGACATGTTTTGTTCGTGATTATGATGGGAATGACTTACTTACCGGTACACGGGGTACTGATCTTTACACAATTTCACTTCAAGACACAACTTCATCAACTCCAATTTGCTTCATGGCTAAAGCTTCAACGACTCAGGCATGGTTATGGCATCAACGTCTTTCTCATCTCAACTTTGATACCATTAACTTGCTTTACAAGAAAGATATTGTGAGAGGCCTTCCAAGCTTGAAATTCATCAAAGATCATCTTTGTTCTTCTTGTGAACTTTGTGGAGCTAAACGAAGTATCTTCAAAATAAAGACCACACCAAGCTCTAAAGGACGGTTAGATCTTCTTCACATGGATCTGTGTGGTCCCATGCGTGTTTAGAGTATCAATGGAAAGAAATATATTCTGGTAATAGTCGATGATTACTCAAGGTACACATGGACTCACTTCTTGAGGTCCAAGGATGAAACACCCGACGTTCTCATCAGCTTTCTTAAATTGATACAACGTGGTCTTCAAGCTCAAGTTAAAGTGGTTCGTACAGACAAAGGTGCAGAATTTTTAAATTCAAATCTAAGAAAGTATTTTGAAGCCGAAGGGATTGAACATGAAACATCTATTGCTCGAACACCCGAACAAAACGGCGTTGTTGAAAGACGAAACCGTACTTTGGTTGAAGCTGCTCGAACATTATTATCTGCTTCAAAACTTCCACTGTACTTTTGGGCCGAAGCCGTGTCAACCGCATGCTACACACAAAACCGCTCCTTAATTATCCCAAGACACGAAAAGACACCATATCACATAATTCATGATTGAAAACCTTCACTCAAACACCTTCATGTTTTTGGATGTACTTGTTACATTATTCGAGATGGTGAGAATTTGGATAAAATGAAAGAGAAAGGTGATGCATGTATTCTTGTAGGATATGCAACTCAGTCTAAGGGGTATAGAGTGTACAACAAGAGAACAAAATTGGTTGTCGAGACTATTCATATCCGATTTGATGAATTACAAGAAATGGCACTTGAACAAAACTGTTTAAGTCCCGATCCACAAAGACAAACGACTTCCGTTCACAACCGCACGGAACTCGCAACTCAAGACCACAACAATGAACCGTCAAGTTCAACGCTGGTTCCAGAACATGTTCCTAGAGCTGATATGACAGTCGACACGACAATTGAAGAGTTGGAAATGTTATATGGACCAATGTATGATGAATATTTCACGGGGGAGAAACAAGTTGTATCAAAGTCTTCCGCTCTCACTCACGATAAGAATGATGATACCGATCATCGTCAACAACCGGATACAACTTCATCTACTTCAACACGCATTGCTGCAGATTTACCTCCTCAGAATATTACTTCAACAGTCGATCCTACAACATCCACACCTACTGTAATTGCTCCAGAGAACACAAATCAAGCAGACAATGCATTATCTGACGAAGACGAATTTATCAACCCATTCGGTACACCAGTACACGAAACTGGAGAGTCTTCTACTCGCCATGTTGATCAGTCAAATATGCATACGTTTTACCAACGACATCCTTCAACACATCATTGGACCCGAGATCATCCTTTGGTTCACGTAATTGGAAACCCTTCACAGCCCGTTCGTACAAGAAGACAGCTTGAAACCGATGGCGATGTTTGTATGCTCGCACTCGCCGTGAGTACTGCTGAACCGAAAAACATCAAAGAAGCCATGGCTGATCATGCTTGGATTGAATCGATGACGGATGAACTTCAACAATTTGAAAGACTTAAAGTCTGGGAACTTGTTGACAGACCATACGATGTAACACCATTAAATCTTCGATGGATCTGGAAAAACAAGATGGATGAAAAGAACACGATCATCAAGAATAAATCTAGGCTAGTGGCTAAAGGGTATGGACAGAAAGAGGGTATTGATTTTGAAGAATCATTTGCACCAGTAGCTCGAATGGAAGCGGTCAGGATTTTTCTTGCTTATGCTGCACATAAGGGATTCATTGTCTACCAAATGGACGTAAAGACGGCGTTTCTTAACGTTCCTTTGAAGGAAGAAGTCTATGTCATGCAGCCTGAAGGATTCGTCAATCCTCATTATCCTGACAAGGTGTATCGTCTCCACAAAGCACTATATGGACTCAAGCAAGCTCCAAGGGCGTGGTACGACGAGCTCTCGAAATTTCTGGTCTCCAAAGGTTTCTCAAAAGGTTCCATTGATTTGACTTTGTTCACTTATAAATATTGGGATGACATTTTGCTTGTGCAAATTTATGTTGATGACATTATTTTCGGGTCTACAAACTCAAAACTTTCAAAATGGTTTGAAAAAGTAATGCACAGCAGATTTGAAATGTCTATGATGGGCGAACTAAAATTCTTTCTAGGAATTCAAGTTCACCAATCCCCAAGTGGTATCTTCATTAACCAAGCTAAGTATTGTCAAGAGATAATCAAAAAGCATGGTATGACATCATGTGACCCCGTTGGGACACCATTATCAACCACATACCTAGATGCTGACTTGGAGGGATTACCCATAGATCAAACGAGATATCGTTCCATGATCGGGTCCCTCATGTACTTGACAGCAAGCATACCTGATATTCATCATGCTACATGTTATTGTGCACGATATCAAGCACGACCCACTGAAAATCACCTCAAGGAGGTTAAACGGATCTTTCGGTACCTTAAGAATACCATTCACATGGGACTCTGGTATCCGAGGGAAAACGGTTTCTTTCTAACAGCCTATTCAGATTCTGATCATGCAGGGTGTCTTGATACACGTAAAAGTACTTCTGGTGGTGCACAATTTCTAGGACAAGATAAGCTTGTGGGATGGTCTTCCAAAAAGCAGGATTGCATGTCACTTTCATCAGCCGAAGCGGAGTATGTGTCTCTATCTGCGTGTTGTGCTCAAGTTCTTTGGATGAGAACACAACTCACGGATTATGGCTTCCACTTTGATAAAGTACCTATGTACTGTGACTCAAAGTCTGCCATAGCCATCTCCTGCAATCCGGTACAGCATTCCCGCACGAAGCACATTGATGTCCGATATCACTTCATTAAGGAACAAGTTGTAAGGGGTATTGTGGAATTATACTTTGTTGGAACTGATTACCAATTAGCTGACTTGTTTACAAAAGCTCTTTCGAAAGAGAGGTTTGCGTATCTAGTTAAGCAAATTGGTATGAGATGTTTGACTCCAGCAGAACTGGAGATTCTGGCAAAGAAGCCTGCTTGATTCATCTATCAAACATCTACCTGTAAATATTAATGAAAAAGCAAAATACAAAATTAAAAATCTTTGATAATCCAAAAATATTCTTCTCGACATGTCTTTCAGTATCGATAATATGGAGGTACCTACAAATGTCGCTCAATAACGACACGGGTGTGTACATAAAGCTCGAATGAAAGTTGTAAATATTTTTCAAAACATGTCATTTCTATCTTTTTAAAGGAAATTGTCTCTTTTGGACAATATTTCCAACAACAGGTAGAGCAATCTATCTCGGGTTGAGCTTGTCACAAAATATTCAACGTTTTGAGCTCAACACAATGGCTTGTAATCACTATCAGATTGCAACCCGGAACAATATTCACTGGGGAGTGTACGATTTAATGCGCTTACCCTCAGCAAAAGAAGATAAATCTTCTTACACTTGAGTGGATTCGTCAAGAAATTCAAAGTCTGTGAACTCAAGTTTATGCTTTTGAAAAACCTCTTCGACAAAAAGAAATAGGATTTTTTCAAAAAGCGTTGAACACAATTTTTTTTCAAGAATTTCTCTATGATTATTCAAAATCTTTCAAAAATTGTGTGTTCAACAAACTCCCATCCTCAAAAAGCGAAATGTCGATCATATCCTCACAATGAAAATTCAATTGGATCAATTTTTGAGGGGGAGAATTTCAACTTCATACATAAATTGACACATCTTTCTCCCAAAGATTTTCAAGACTATTTTTCAAAATATATTTTAATCAAATTTGGTATCTCTAATATCAAAAGATTCTATATATTAGAGATAGGGGAGAAAATGTGATTAAAATGTGATCTAATATAAGACTCAAGCACTTTAACTCTTACCTACATGTGCGAAACACTTTCGATTATCGATGCACATGTGAAGGGGGAGCATTTCTAAAACGACAAAACTAGCAAGGTGTTAATTGTTTTTCAAACACTTTGTTAGAATTTAAAGTGGTTTTCATGGTTACGATCAAATACCCACAACATCGTTAATTCACGATTTGGTGTCAAAAGGGTGGTTAGGTTTAAGTCCTATGATCCCACCAGAACCGGAGGGATCTTCCCAGGGAAAATCCAATAGATTATTAGAAGTCCTTAGGAAAGATGGAGTAGAATGTGATCGTAGCTGAATGCCGACTAAGTATTGATGATAGCACTGGAACAATCACAACAAGGTGCTATTGATGATGTCTTGGTAAGCATTGAAGGGGTTGAAGAATGAAAAAGAAATGTAAGGATAAAGGTTGTAAAGAAAGAAGCCCTCCATACAACTTAGGCAGAAACCGGGTCAACTCATCATGAAGACAAACTCATCATGGACCCAGTGATGTGAAGCACAACCCTTTCCTAGCTACTCAGACTTCTCTCAAAATAAGTTTGTTTTATTGTCACGGAGATCAACACGACTTCTATTGACTTTATCACTCCGAGATAGTTGATATTGAATAGGTGGCATCTACTCCAGCCTCCAACCACTAAATGTGCACAAATCGAGTCTAGAGCCAAGAGATCAATCAAATCTCGTTAGGACACACGGATGAAGATCAAGAGAGTCCTACGCTATATCCTTGTGATATTGCTAGAACACTCAGAGTAATACTACTTAGTATTCACAATGATGAGTGGAAATCCTTCCAGTTTTAACATCAAACAACACTGCGGTAGGTCATATGCAAGATTCTTTAATTGAACATATCTAAAACTGAAAAGCAACAGCGGTTTGATTCTGAATTGATTCAAACTCGTTTCAGGTTTCTACGTAATATCTTTATGGTCTTGCCAAAACATTCAGAGTGATATTCATTAATATTCACAGTGACGAATGGAAATCCTTCTAGCGCCAACATCAAACAGCGCTACGGTAGGTGACTTGTGAGATTCTTATGAATCAAACTTGTGTCAACTGGAAAGCAACAATGGTAAGATTCTTAATGAATCAAACTTGTTCCAAGAATTTGAATTGAAGACTTTAATCAAGCGGATATTTATCCAATTGATTCACTCTTTATGTTTGCAGTCTTGCTTTGAGACGGTCGAGTAAAGAGAACGGCTAGTACAGCCGCGAAACCATGTCAAGGAGATTCTTAATTGAATCTACCTAATCACAGGTACGATATTTAATATCGTATAATGGTCTTCATCGACCGGAGGTAAAACGCTACCGATTTAGGACGAATGTCAAAGCCATTCAGTCCGTGTCTATGTTTTGTCTCGAGAAGGTGGCGTCACGGTGTATTCAGCAAAGTCAAAGATTCATAACCACATATTCATGCCCAAAGACTTATCCAACAATTGATAGTGTGAGCATGTGGATAAAGACACAAGATCGCGAGATGGCAAAGACAAGTCAAGGATGATTTGAAGATCTCAAGACTAAAAGACAAAGTCGAAAGACAACAACAAAGGCTCAAAGATCACAGTATGAAGGAACGAAACTACTATTACACGTTCAAGGCTCATTTATGACGAGATTCGTAATCTCCATTGATCTCTAAATATCAAAAGGGTATGACCTCACATTGGGGGAGATTGTTAGCCTCAAAATATTGAGTCAAACAAGAATGCTCGGTCATAGGTTATTATTGTAACATTAGTTAGAACGTTGTAATAGGTAGTTAATTAGTCATGGTTTACGGGCTTGGATTTAAACTAATTAAAGTCCAAAAGACAAGCCCGGCCCAATATATAGTCCATTAAAGCCCGCATGTGGGTGGACTATATATACTACCCTCCTAGCATGTTAGGAGGGTTGGTTGTTCATTTTTCTCACTTCTAATCTAATATTCCCAAAGTTAATCATCTTCTTCTCTCTACTTTCTCTCACTACTTTCTCTCTCTAGAATTCTTCTCATATCTACCTTTCTTTCTTGAATTCGTGCTATTATATCATCTAAATAAATAGGACAACAGATTTTCTTCACAGCAGACAGATAACACTATGTGGGTGTCACTTGGTATCTTGCACACAAGCAGACTGCAAACATGATGTCAGGTCTTGAAGCTGTAAGGTACATGAGAGATCCGATCATGGACCTATAGTTCCTGACATCAATAGGCTTCCCTGGGCCATCTTTTCCCCAACGATGATCCTTATCCATGGGAGTGGAGACTTTCTTTCCTTCATACATTCCAAACTTCTTCACAATCTCAGCAACATATTTGTCTTGTGAGATAAAAATGCCATCTTTTCTTTGCTGAACTTGTAACCCCAAAAATAAGTTGAGTGCACCCATTGCACTCATTTGAAACTTGTCTTGCATCAACTTGGGAAACTCTTTGCTAAGCAGAGAGTTTGTGAATCCAAAGATGATATCATCCACATATACTTGCACCAAAAGAAAGTCACTCTTATGTTTCTTAATAAATAGCGTCTGGTCAATTTTCCCCCTGTTGAAGACATTATCCAATAGGTATTTAGAGAGAGTTCCATACCAGGCCCTGGGAGCTTGATGAAGTCCATACATAGCCTTCTTCACCTTGTAAACTTTGTCTGGGTGTTCTGGATCTTCAAACCCTGGAGGTTGCATCAGATAGACTTCTTCATCAATGGTGCCATATAAAAAGGCACTCTTAACATCCATTTGATATACTGTGAAGTCCATGAATAAAGCATAAGCTAGAAACAATCTGATGGCTTCAATTCTGGCAACTGGAGCAAAGACTTCTTCATAATCAATACCTTCTTCCTGAGTATATCCCTGTGCTACCAGTCTTGCTTTGAATCTTACTACAATGCCTCTCTCATCCTTTTTGTTCCTGAGCACCCACTTTGTCCCAATGGATCTTGCCCATTTTGGACAATCTACCAGAATCCATACTTCTTGGATGTCAAATTGCAGAAGTTCTTCTTGCATGGCTTCAACCCAGCTTGGATCGTTGAGAGCAGGAAAGATCTTCTTTGGCTCTTCTTGTGACAAAAAGGAAGTAAACAAACATCATTGCATATTATCATGGTTAAACTTCATAGTAATGTTGGCAATGAAGCTGTGTTCCTTTGCTCAATACATTGTTTGTTTGGGAGTATCAAGATCACCTATGAGTTGGGATTGGGGGTGATCTTTTTTGATTCCGTAGGTAGGCTGCATGCTCATGATAACCTCTGTTTCATCCTTTTCCAAATCAGGATCTATAGTACTATCTTGATTGGGAAAGAAATCATCAAAAGAGCTTCCAAATGATACTGCATTGCTGAGGGATGGATGCTAGTGGGCTGAATGCAGCTCTAAATAACTTGGACCTCCATTCCTAATTATTCTGCTTCCACTGCTAGATAAAGTGATTGGTGAAGATGAGGAAATGAGTGGGGATTCTCTTTCTTCATTATTTACCTCATTGGCAACTGGTTCTTTAGCAGCAGGGGAAACATATGGTCCAGCAGGGGAATTGATTGTAGTGTTTTACCACACCTTTGACTTTAGGAAAAATCAAAAGAGCGTAAAATAGCGATAAGTATTAAATACGACGGTTTAGGAAAACCGTGTACTAATCACCCAAATAAAGTTCAAAGTTCGTTTCCCAAGGAGGTATATGTGTGTGAATAATTCGTAATGATTTTGGATCAATATGAGAAAGAAGGGATGAAAAAAGAGAATGACGGATACGTTAAAATTATACTACGACGACAAAACGAAAAACCGTAAAAAATGACAAAATAAAACTAAATTCTAAAAATTCCTAAAAAATTATCAAAAATAGCTAAAATTAAACTAAGAGTTTACAAATGATCAGAACTTTTTCAAACCTTTTAATTAATTAATTATTAATTTTTAAATGCTAATTAAAGACCTAAAAATCCAAATAATTAATAAAAAGCCCAAATAATGATTTTTCACTTTGTAAAACTCAAAAATGACTAATTAAGACTAAAAACTATTTTTATGACATTTTAAACTAATGAAAACTATTTTTAAATGATTAAAAACTATTAAAATATTAAAATAATTCTAAAAATTAATAAAATGATGAGAAATTTAATTTAAGAGTTTTAAAAATCCTAACTTAATGTATTTGACCTAAGAAAATGTAAAAGTTGCAAAAATATTAAAAATGAAATTTAATAATAAAATAATAATAAAATAATATTAAAATAATATTAAAAATCCAAAAATTATAAAAGTTTCTAAAAGCTGCTCTTAGCTTTAAAAGCCGCTATCGTTCAACTTGCAAACTAGTTTATTTAACCTAAATAAACAGAGAATGAAAGTGAAATTACCAAAATACCCCTATTGGGCCTCCAAATGGGCTAAAAACAAAAACAGTCCAAGTGAAATGGGATTTTTGGTCCAATAAGTTCAAACTTAACCAAATAAGCTGAAAATCATTAGTATAGCTTAAAATTTAATTCTAAACACAAAAGTCTGAAGGCCCAAAAGCTGAATGTGAGTTTATCACAGCTTAAATGTACAACAACTTATTCTTAATGGGCTTTTTGGCCCATTAAGCTATATGCCAATGCCATAAGCTCTAATTTGACACACAACCTTCTTTTGAGATGCCTAAGAGATCTATGAAAAGAAATTTTCAAGAAGCACAACCAATAAGCCAAAAATAAGCAAAGTAAAAATCCACTAAAAGACAAAATAGTCGTTTTAGAGATTTAGACCGCCTCAGACCTTGAGTCAAGTTGCAAAAGACTCTAAATGACTTAAATAAGCCAAATCAATCAAGAAAAGTTCAATAAGCCAAGTCAAATAAGCAGAATAAGCTGATAAGCACTTATGTAAAAGTCAATGGAGTTGGTTTTCTAGTCAAACCCTAAAGTCAACCACCCAAATGCTCCAGAATGAACAAATGGGTCAAATGATGAGCACCTATTACAAAATTAAAGTTGTTGCAGGTTAAAATAAGCTAGAACAGCTTATTGATAAGCAAAACCAAAAATAACACTAGCAGTGGCTAGCAGTAGGGGAAAGGAGTTCCCACTGCTTTGACTATTTGACCTTTGATTTCTGAGAGTTTTACATGGATTCAATGGATAACAAGGGCACCCTTACAACCAGTAAGTTGTAAGGAGTCATAAACAAGCGAGAAATCACAAATTGATCCAGCCAAATGATACAGAATAAGCAAACAGTCACCAGATATGATACAAACTTGCAAATAAGCAGTTTAAGCAAAAATAAGCCAACCAAACTGAACCATATGCATACACAAGCTATAATAAACTCCAATAGGCACAAATTAACTTGTTTCATACACTGATTCAAATATTTGATTAGGTTTCAAGCTCAGACAGGTTACTAATGAACAAAGTGATACCCAAAACCCTTTTGCTGATCTAAATGACCATAGATCCAATTTCAACACCTTAAATCCCTTACCCTGGTTGTATTAACTAAGATTTAGCACTTGTTAACCCTAGTCTACCCTTAGATCTAGGTGTCCCCAAAATTTTAGTCAAAATCAACAAGTAAAACAGATTTTATGGCCTCTGGATGGATTATGGTTATTCAAACCTCAAAACTTGTAGATAAACAACCAAAACCCAACATAAACAAGAACCAACACAAAACACCAAATAACTCCTACTAAAATTAACTTAAATATAGGATATGCAGTAGACCCAAACACCCCTTATCAAATTGATTTCTCAATTTTTCAAAGGATATGTGTGATTCAACCCACAAACTAGGCTCAAATCAACTCAATAACAACAAACAACCTCAAATAAACAATATTCAACCACAATATCACAAATTCACAAATAAAAACTCAGATTCATAAAAAATCATGCAATATTCAGAAAACTTAAAAGGGTTTAGAAATGAGCACCTCCAAAACATATATCCATGCTTTTGGATGTGTGAGCTTAAGTGGTAGCAGAACAACACTAGCTTCCTTGTACCTGCTAAGATTCAACAAACACAAGGATGAACAATAAACAATGAAACACTGATTTTTGAAAACAAGGGTTTTATACCCAAAATCCTTTCCTCAAAACTCAACAAACAGATAATGGAACTCAGATCTTAGCTTATCAAACATCAAACTTTTATAAAACATAAAAGCAAATCACAATTTTCACAAAATACCAACTTATATTTATAAAAAGGAATTACAAAGATTTAAGCTAAAATCTGGAACAAAGGGCTACGCACAGGTTGAGGCTCCTTTTATAGACTATCATAGACGATTCTAGAATAAAAAATATATGAGAAACCTTGTCTATGAAATCTCAAATATGCCCTTGAGTGCTTGATGGCGTTTTGAGGTTGTGAGCTGTCCAAATGAATCCTATGCATTCATTTTTGCTTTGGGGCCAAGTAAGGAGTATAGGACGTTGATCATGCCACGTGGCATTGCTTGGAGAGGAGGGTGTCACATGATTGGTGGACGGGTGAATGGGGGTGGGGTCCTTGGTGAGTGGGATTGTGAGTTCAAGCGTGGGATGTGTTCATGTGTGTCATTCAAGAGTGGGTGTGGGTAATTTTAATTTACCCTTTGTTTTAAGTGCTGGAGTTACTGGGTTCTTGGGGTGAATAGTAACTTGTTTTGATCCGAAATCAGTTGAGGGGTTAAGTGTTTGGCGCAATAATATGTTTGAATGTTTGGTTGTGGCAAAAGTACCCCCCAGTCTTTGGCAAATGTTATATAACAAGAATTTCAGCCTTATAAACGCCTTCCATTTGTTAATTAACTTTCATTCTTCATAGTTTGGCCACGAATACTTTTCAAAACAGAATTTTGTGCTTATTCAACTTTGGTGTAATTACACAAATGGCCCTTTTGATGTTTAATCCATTTAAAAATGACTAAATGTGTAATTTTCTTGAACTTGAAGGACTTCTTTGGATCATTGACTTCATGAGGGACCATTATTGACAATTTAGATTTGTTAAGGGACTAAACTTGTCATTTCTTCAAAGATGAAGGACCTTTTTTTGTCATTTTGACAAAATTAAGGGACCAAACTTGTAATTATGAATATTCAAGGGTATTAAGTGTCATTTCTTCATAAATGAGGGATCAATCTTGTACATCTTCAAGTCTTCAAGGGTTTTTCTTTGATAAATCACAAACTAGGGCCCGGTTCATTGTGTGGCTTCATTTCTCGTGTTCGTTTTTCCTTGTTTCTTGTGATCTTTTGTCTTTTTCACGATGTCCATACCTAAAATACACAAGTAAACAAACACAAGCATACATATAGTATTTTGATGACATTTTATGCAATTAAAGCCCGAAAAGAACGATGAGATCATGTATAAATGCCATCTCATCACTCCCCCATACTAAACCATTACCGTGCCCTCACGCAATGCTAGAATAAGGTATCTAAGCCTCTCCAAAATTCAATTTTATTAACCTTTATTGAAAAGTAAAACTTACTACCATACTACGAAGATGTGTAAAAGACATAATATATGATTTTCATCACGAAAGTGACTTTTAGGGTCAATGAATAGAAACAAGTGAATGTCCCATAGAGTAAAGTTCGTCATCCTTGATTGTCATACATTCCATGCTAAGTGCAAAAACAAGATCATTGTTGGTACAAGTCACAATGCTAACACTACTCATACGTCCAAATTGTGTAATACTTTTTCTCCCCGTAATCCTAGTTATTAAAAAAAGAAAAGGTTTATATAACTCTTTAACTATTTCTCATGGATCAAAAGTGATTCATATTGACTTATTTGAGTATTTATTAGTCCAAAAATAAAGTAGCATGATTTAATCGATAGTTATCTAAAGGACAAAATCTTTTAAAACGGCTTCTTGTGTATCTCCTTAAGTTCATATCCTGGCATAACTCGTTTTACGATTTGAGACCTTTCTCGGACCGATATTGGCATTTACTTCATACTTCGAATCTTCGGAAGACGTCCTTGAAATTTTTGGTCTTCTCTTCATATTTTGGAATTTCTTCATTTGACATTTTTGAGAGATTCTTCATACTTGGACCACGACTTCATCATTTTTCTTCAATCTTTATTTTGGATTTTGACATACAACGACCTGCCTCCTTTTAGGACTTGGATATATTTATCCTCATACCTTGTTAGGGTCTTTTTGGATAGACTTTCTCCATGATCTTTAGGGAAGTAATTGCTTTTCGTCGTGTCTCAATCCTTCATATTGATTTTGGAATAGTGATACTTCACATCATCTTGGATCTTTAGCAACAAAATAGAGCTCCTCATGCTTTGTTAGGGCCTTTTTGGATCTTCACCAATCTTCGCATCCCGCTTCAATAAGTTATGCATTGGCTATGAACTCTATTCAACCCCGAGCAACTTTTAAACGATCTTGTGCTAGAAGCTAAGTAACCTTTCAAATCGTACGTCCTTACTTATTGCGATTATTTAATTCCTAATGCATTGATCTTATGGGAGAAAAAGCCACAATTAAAAACATATGAGTTTTAGAAAGAACATTTTCATGTTCTACGTTTAGCATTATCACTTGTCTAACTCTATCACTTCTCGTTCTTCACTATTTAAAGACCTCTAATTAAAGAGACTCGTGAATACTTAGCCATGCAAGTCAAAATTAAGCCAAATTTGGATTAGCTTTCATTAAGACTATATAAAATCGAAGTTTTGGGTTTTCAAGCCACCTATAGGATCTTGCACTTTCTTAGACTTTTTCAAGTTTAGAGAATGCATTTTAAAGTTCCTTTGATGTTGTCCCATGTATTTGTGATGATTAAGCAATGAATAAAGAAAGAAAATAGATGAAGAAGAGATGAATTCCTAGAGAGAGAAAGTAGAGAGAGATGATTAACTTGGTGAGATTAGATTAAGAAAAGAAGTTGTTACAAATGACCATCCACCCTCCTAACATGCTAGGAGGGTAGTATATATAGTCCACCCACATGCGGGCTTTAATGGACTATATATTGGGCCGGGCTTGTCTTTTGGACTTTAATTAGTTTAAATCCAAGCCCGTGAACCACGACTAAATAACTACTTATTACAACGTTATACTAAATATTACAATAGAAACCTATGACCGAACATTCTTGTTTGACTCAATATTTTGAGGCTAACAATCTCCCCCAATGTGAGGTCATTCCTCTTTGATATTTGGATTCCAATGGAGATTTATGAATTTCGTCATAAATGAGTCTTGAACGTGTAACAGTAGTTTTGTTCCTTCATGCTATGATCTTTGAGCCTTTGTCGTTGTCTTTCGACTTTGTCTTTTAGTCTTGAGATCTTCAAATTATCCTTGACTTGTCATTGCCATCTTGCGATCTTGTGTCTTTGTCCACATGCTCACACTATCAATTGTTGGATAAGTCTTTGGGCATGAATATGTGGTTGTGAATCTTTGACTTTGCTGAGTACACCGTGACGCCACCTTCTCGAGACAAAACATAGACACGGACTGAATGGTTTTGACATTCGTCCTAAATCGGTAGCGTTTTACCTCCGGTCGGTGAAGACCGTTATACGATATAAAATATCGTACCTGTGATCAGGTAGATTCAATTAAGAATCTCCTTGACAGGGTTTCACGGCAGTACTAGCCGTTCTCTTTACTCGACCGTCTCAAAGCAAGACTGCGAACATAAAGAGTGAATCAATTGGATAAATATCCGCTTGATTAAAGTCGTCAATTCAAATTCCTGGAACAAGTTTGATTCATTAAGAATCTTACCATTGTTGCTTTCCAGTTGACACAAGTTTGATTCATAAGAATCTCACAAGTCACCTACCGTAGTGCTGTTTGATGTTGACGCTAGAAGGATTTTCATTCGTCACTGTGAATATTAATAAATATCACTCTGAATGTTCTGGCAAGACCATAAAGATATTGCGTAGAAACCTGAAATGAGTTTGAATCAATTCAGAATCAAACCACTGTTGCTTTTCAGTTTTACATATGTTCAATTCATAAAGAATCTTGCATATGACCTACCGCAGTGTTGTTTGATGTTAACACTGGAAGGATTTCCACTCATCATCGTGAATACTAAGTAGTATCACTCTGAGTGTTCTAGCAATATCACAAGGATATAGCGTAGGACTCTCCTGATCTTCATCCGTGTGTCCTAACGAGATTTGATTGATCTCTTGGCTCTAGACTCGATTTGTGCACTTTTAGTGGTCGGAGGCTGGAGCAGATGCCACCTATTCAATATCAACTATCTCGGAGTGAGAAAGTCAATAGAAGTCGTGTTGATCTCCGTGACAATAAAACAAACTTCTTTTGAGAGAAGCCTGAGTAGCTAGGAAAGGGTTGTGCTTCACATCACTGGGTCCATGATGAGTTGTCTTCATGATGTGTTGACCCGGTTTCTGCCTAAGTTGTATGGAGGGCTTCTTTCTTTAGACCCTTTATCCTTACATTTCTTTTTCATTCTTCAACCCCTTCAATGCTTACCAAGACATCATTACTAGCACCTTGTTGTGATTGTTCCAGTGCTAGCATCAGTACTTAGTCGGCATTCTGCTACGTTCACATTCTACTCCATCTTTCCTAAGGACTTCTAATAATCTATTAGATTGTCCCTAGGAAGATCCCTCCGGTTCTGGTTGGATCATAGGACTTAAACCTAACCACCCTTTTGACACCAATAACGTCGTGAATTAAAGATGTTGTGGGTATTTGATCGTAACCATGAAAACCACTTTAAATTCTAACAAAGTGTTTGAAAAACATTTAACACCTTGCTAGTTTTGTCGTTTCAGAAAAGCTCCCCCTTCACATGTGCATCGATAATCGAAAGTGTTTCGCACATGTAGGTAAGAGTTAAAGTGCTTGAGTCTTATATAAGATCATATTTTAATCACATTTTCTCCCCCTATCTCTAATATATAAAATCTTTTGATATTAGAGATACCAAATTTGATTAAAATATATTTTGAAAAATAGTCTTGAAAATCTTCGGGAGAAAGATGTGTTAATCTTTTGCATGAAGTTGAATTGCTCCCCCTCAAAAATTGATCCAATGGAATTGTCATTACGAGGATTTGATCCACATTAAACTTTTGAGGATAGGAGTTGTTGAACACACAATTTTTGAAAGATTTTGAATATCAATGAGAAATACTTGAAAAAATTATGTTCAACGCTTTTGAAAAATCAGTTCTTTTTGACGAAAAGGTTTTTCTAAAAGCATAAACTTGAGTTCATAGACTTTGAATGTCTTGACGAATCCACTCAAGTGTAAGAAGATTTAACTTCTTTTGCTAAGGGTAAGAGTACAAAAGCGTACACTCCCCCGTGAATTTAGATCCGGGTTGCAATCTGAAAGTGATTACAAGCCATTGTGTTGAGCTCAAAACGTTGAATGTTTTGTGACAAGCTCAACCCATGATAGATTGCTCTACCCGTTGTTGGAAATATTGTCCAAAATAGACAATTTCCGTTTGAAAAGATAGAAATGACATGTTTTGAAAAATATTTACAACTTTCATTCGAGCTTTATGTACACACCCGTGTCGTTGTTGAGCGACATTTCTAGGTACGTCCATATTATCGATACTGAAAGACATGTCGAGAAGAATATTTTTGGATTTTCAAAGATTTTTTTTTTAATTTTGTATTTTTCTTTTTCATTAATATTTACAGATAGATGTTTGATAGATGAATCAAGTAGGCTTCTTTGCCAGAACCTCCAGTTCTGCTGGAGTCAAACATCTCATACCAATTTGCCTAACTAGATACGCAAACCTCTCTTTCGAAAGAGCTTTTGTAAACAAGTCAGCTAATTGGTAATCAGTTCCAACAAAGTATAATTCAACAATACCTCTTTCAACTTGTTCCTTAATGAAGTGATATCTGACATCAATGTGCTTCGTGCGGGAATGCTGAACCGGATTGCAGGAGATGGCTATGGCCGACTTTGAGTCACAGTACATAGGTACTTTATCAAAATGGAAGCCATAATCCGTGAGTTGTGTTCTCATCCAAAGAACTTGAGCACAACACGCAGATAGAGACACATACTCCGCTTCGGCTGATGAAAGTGACGTGCAATCCTGCTTCTTGGAAGACCATCCCACAAGCTTGTCTTGACCTAGAAATTGTGCACCACCCGAAGTACTTTTACGTGTATCAAGACACCCTGCATGATCAGAATCTGAATAGGCCGTTAGAAAGAAACTGGTTTCCCTCGGATACCAGAGTCCCATGTGAATGGTATTCTTAAGGTACCGAAAGATCCGTTTAACCTCCTTGAGGTGCTTTTCAGTGGGTCGTGCTTGATATCGTGCACAATAGCATGTAGCATGATGAATATCAGGTCTGCTTGCTGTCAAGTACATGAGGGACCCGATCATGGAACGATATCTCGTTTGATCTATGGGTAATCCCTCCAAATCAGCATCTAGGGATGTGGTTGATAATGGTGTCCCAACGGGGTCACATGATGTCATACCATGCTTTTTGATTATCTCTTGACAATACTTAGCTTGGTTAATAAAGATACCACTTGGGGATTGGTGAACTTGAATTCCTAGAAAGAATTTTAGTTCGCCCATCATAGACATTTCAAATCTGCTGTGCATTACTTTTTCAAACCATTTGAAAGTTTTGGGTTTGTACACCCGAAAATAATGTCATCAACATAAATTTGCACAAGCAGAATGTCATCCCCATATTTATAAGTGAACAAAGTTAAATCAATGGAACCTTTTGAGAAACCTTTGGAGACCAGAAATTTCGAGAGCTCGTCGTACCACGCCCTTGGAGCTTGCTTGAGTCCATATAGTGCTTTGTGGAGACGATACACCTTGTCAGGATAATGAGGATTGACGAATCCTTCCGGCTGCGTGACATAAACTTCTTCCTTCAAAGGACCGTTAAGAAACGCCGTCTTTACGTCCATTTGATAAACGATGAATCCCTTATGTGCAGCATAAGCAAGAAAAATCCTGACCGCTTCCATTCGAGCTACTGGTGCAAATGATTCTTCGAAATCAATACCCTCTTTCTGTCCATACCCTTTAGCCACTAGCCTAGATTTATTCTTGATGATCGTGTTCTCTTCATCCATCTTGTTTTTCCAGATCCATCGAAGATTTAATGGTGTTACATCGTATGGTCTGTCAACCAGTTCCCAGACTTTAAGTCTTTCAAACTGTTGAAGTTCATCCGTCATCGATTCAATCCAAGCATGATCAGCCATGGCTTCTTTGATGTTTTTTGGTTCAGCAGTACTCACGGCGAGTGCGAACATACAAACATCGCCATCGGTTTCAAGCTGTCGTCTTGTACGAACGGGCTGTGAAGGGTTTCCAATGACATGAACCAAAGGATGATCTCGGGTCCAATGATGTGTTGAAGGATGTCTTTGATAGAAAGTATGCATATTTGACGGATCAACATGGCGAGTAGAAGACTCTCCAGTTTCGTGTACCGGTGTACCGAATGGGTTGATGAATTCGTCTTCGTCAGATAATGCATTGTCTGCTTGATTTGTGTTCTCTGGAGCAATGACAGTAGTTGTGGATGTTGTAGGATCGATTGTTGAAGTAATATTCTGAGGAGGTAAATATGCAGCAACCCGTGTTGAAGTAGATGAAGTTGTATCTTGTTGTTGACGATGATCGGTTTCATCATTCTTATCATGAGTGACAGCGGAAGACTTCGATACAACTTGTTTCTCCCCTGTGAAATATTCATCATACATTGGTCCATATAACATTTCCAACTCTTCAATGGTCGTGTCGACTGTCATATCAGCTCTCGGAACATTCTCTGGAACCAGCGTTGAACTTGACGGTTCATTGCTGTGGTCTTGAGTTTCGAGTTCCGTGCGGTTGTGAACGGAAGTCGTTTGTCGTTGTGGATCGGGACTTAAACTGTTTTGTTCAAGTGCCATTTCTTGAGATTCATCAAATCGGATGTGAATTGTCTCGACAATCAATTTTGTTCTTTTGTTGAACACTCTATATCCCTTAGACTGAGTTGCATATCCCACAAGAATACATGCATCACCTTTTTCTTTCATCTTATCCAAATTTTCACCATCTCGTATAATGTAACAAGTACATCCAAAAACATGAAGTTGTTTGAGTGAAGGTTTTCGATCATGAATTATGTGATATGGTGTCTTTTCGTGTCTTGGGATAATTAAGGAGCGGTTTTGTGTGTAGCATGCGGTTGATACGGCTTCGGCCCAAAAGTATAGTGGAAGTTTTGAAGCGGATAATAATGTTCGAGCAGCTTCAACCAAAGTACGGTTTCGTCTTTCAACAACGCCGTTTTGTTCGGGTGTTCGAGCAATAGATGTTTCATGTTCAATCCCTTCGGCTTCAAAATACTTTCTCAGATTAGAATTCAAAAATTCTATACCTCTGTCAGTACGAACCACTTTAACTTGAGCTTGAAGACCACGTTGTATCAATTTTAGGAAGCTGATGAGAACGTCGGGTGTTTCATCCTTGGACCTCAAGAAGTGAGTCCATGTGTACCTTGAGTAATCATCGACAATTACCAGAATATATTTCTTTCCATTGATACTCTGAACACGCATTGGACCACATAGATCCATGTGAAGAAGATCTAACCGTCCTTTAGAGCTTGGTGTTGTCTTTGTTTTGAAGCTACTTCGTTTAGCTTTACAAAGTTCACAAGAAGAACAAAGATGATCTTTGATGAATTTCAAGCTTGGAAGGCCTCTCACAATATCTTTCTTGGAAAGCAAGTTAATGGTATCAAAGTTGAGATGAGAAAGACGTTGATGCCATAACCATGCCTGAGTCGTTGAAGCTTTAGCCATGAAGCAAATTGGAGTTGATGAAGTTGTGTCTTGAAGTGAAATTGTGTAAAGATCAGTACCCCGTGTACCGGTAAGTAAGTCATTCCCATCATAATCACGAACAAAACATGTCTTCTTTCTGAAAGCAACTTCCAAATCCGCATCACAGAATTGACCAACCGAGAAAAGATTGTGATTGAGCCCTTCGACGTAGTATACCCTTTTAATCGTGATATTCCCCTGAACCAAATCTCCATATCCGAGGATCGGTGCAAATTGATCATTTCCGAATCGGACCGTACCTAGGAACTTCTCCACGAAGTTAATTAGAAGCTTGAGATTCCCCGTCATGTGCTTCGTGCATCCGGAGTCCATTATGAGAGAATTATTTGTATCACCTGCAGAAGAGTTAGAACACGATGGAGCATTTGCTAAATTGGATACCACAGTAGTTGTGATAGTAGAATCATTAGTGTCCTTATCAACATTTAAAGGCAAACTAACACTCGTTTTCACATTTTCTGTCCTAACTTTAGGCATCCATTTATATCCGGGAGGACATTGATTAGCAAACCACCATTTCCAAGACTTGCTAGCAGACTCATATAATTCCTTAATTTTGCTTCTAGGATTCTTAGTGGTGGAGTCTGATGTATTACTATTCTTAGTGGTGGTTGTACCAGAATGGTTCACTTTGCGTTTGGGTTTACTAGCTCTAATAGGCATTGCAACTTGCTTCTTAGTTCTAGTATCTACGCCTTTGACTTTATTTATAGCACACATAGAATGATTAGCATTAGCACACTTGCCACATTTGACACAAACAAATTTCACATTCATAGCATTCAAATCATTCACAGCATTCATGTAAAACCCCAAATTTTGGGCTTTTAACACGTCACCGGTGTCATTATTAATATCGTTCAGCCTGTAATATTTTTTATCAACGACCGTTACAAATGAAATCATAATATAGTAAATATTATATTTACTTATATTTCTTAAAAACTTGACGTTTTAACAATGGACTTATTTTATTTTTAGACACATTTTATATCCATAATAATAAATAATTATATATATTATAATTAATAATGACGATACAAAATATTACCCATTAAAACTATATATTAAATTTTGGACACATATCGTTTGTACATCTAACCAAGGCTTGTAAATATCAAACAATTATTGCTAATAATATTAAGTCGACACATTTAATCTCCTTGGAGCACCCTTAGTCACATTTTAAATACATGAACCAATTGGCCATTTACTTTTCATGTATATTGACACAAATCATAATCAAACAAAAATAAAATATATACTAAATTTCATTTAACTAAATTTTTGTCTAACCTTTATTCTTTGGACCCCTTTTTTCCCACGTCAAATAAGAAACCAAACCAAAAACCAAATCAAACCTAATATCCCCTCAATCTTGGAGATCTAGTACTGGTACTCTTCTTTCCACCAAAATTGGAACACATCACCAACAACTAAGAGTGTTTTCGTGGATCCTCCTAGGACCACTCCATTTTCTATCCTATCTTAGTGTACATATACTAACCACATAAACCATGCAAGCAGGAACACGCAACTATATATGCAAATGATCCTAAGTATCTATCCTAAGTAAAAGGAAACTTAACCAAATCTCATTCTATCCCTCCTCCCTCTCACCTTACGAACCAAAAACCATCACCTTCATTTTCTTAGATCAAGTTATGTTATTATCACATATAGAAACCACCACCTTCAATACACAATCACTGCTGGTCCGCTGTCACTTTAAACCACCAGCAGCAGCGGCTCGAACCATCACCATCTGACCCTCTGCTGTTCAGCCGCCACTATCACCATATACTTCAGCCACCATGTTGGTTGCTGCGAGTAATGACAACGAAGGTGTGTTTGTTGGCTAGCAGGAGGGGCGTTTAGACCTGCTGATTTACAGTCGTATAGAGGGGCTTTGGTTGTAGTGTTTTAGCAGCCGTAAAGGAGGAGTTTGGGTTTAGCAGAAAATGTAGCCGAGGGTTTTTAAATCATTGGTATTGCTTACTCCTAGCCTAGCACTCGAACTCGACCCATTCGTGAGTCTTATTCCTTTGTTCTTAATTCGTTCATTTTTGCATTCACCATTTTTACTCCATAGTTAGTTGTGCTTGAGAAAAACTTCAGTTTAACAAGAACTTTAATACACTAACGTTTCACCATTTTACTATTGCTTAATGAAACAAAAGACCAGGGAAAGACATGTGTGGTGATAACGAACATATATAGATTAAAGCGTAATGAGTCGGGCGTGGGTTGGGAATTCGTGACTCAATCAGCCTCATAACAACCTCAAAAACAGATTATTCACTCACTTTAATTATTAGAGCATTCGTTACCCAAATTAAATTATCAGAGCAAATGTAAAATAAACAGTGAGTTAACATGTAGATACAAGCAAACCGGAATGTTTGAGACCTAAAACGAACCACCTAGAGATGAGTGCCCGCAAGTTTTATGGGGGCAAAACATACCCCATAGTCCAGAGATTATAACCCAACTCGAATCACATAAAATGGTTAAGAAACGAACTAGGAATCACTTACCGAAACATGCCGAACATAACTTATTTTAGTTGAAATATATAAGTGTTAAAACGCGACTTTTTACGACCTACTTTTGACACACTAAACGACCTTGCCCTTAGTCGAGTAAACAACGAAAGTTGTAGACGACCGTGTTGTCTACACGAGCCTATTTTTAGTTTAAACCAAAAGTCTCTATCGAAAACCGTATACTAGATCGAAAGTGACTCGATAAACACTTTTATTCTATAATAGTTTTCAACACCTATTTCGAACATGACTTTACCCTATCAAACGAACTCGGTTTATAAAACTAAACATACGGGTCTCTAGACGACCCGACTAGCTTTCTAGCGATGCATTTAGTTTGTACCGTGAATCATATTTAAGCTTGCTATTCACTTTCGAAAACAAAGCACCATATAGATATTGCCACCGTTAGCTTATAGTTGCCACCGCTTTCTTATAGGAGCCACTGTTGAAAAATAGAGAAAACAAAGTAAGTACGTAGCATGAATTTTTCCAAATTATATAAATGTCTCATGTTTCCCCTACACCAACACTTTTGTTCCATGTTTCCCCAACACAAACATGTTTAGTTTCCTTAAAAGGGACATGTTTCATTTTTAAAAACACTTTTATAAAAAATATTTAATTTAATTAATTAATTATTTTTATAATAAAATATAATATATTTAGGATATTTGACCCACTAAATGACTCGAATAAATAAACTGGCCCGACAACAAAATATTTATTATTCCTAAATATATCCCGGTTGAACGACTACATTATTATTAAAACACTAAAACTTTCACAATTATTATAACCACCGATTTATTTAATAAACTCAAGCACATACTAGGGGGATTATACACAACGTATATTATTATTACGATAATGGAAACTATAAGACTTTTATGAAACATTATATTTTTAAGTCTTAATTAAATAAAAATCATTTTATTTAATTCATTTAAACTATTACCATTCAACCAATGTAAATACACTTTATTAAATTAAAAGTGTACATGTAATAAGTTTAACAACGATAACAACTTATTAAATCTGTGATCATGCATTTTCATCAACTCCATTTATATATGCATTTTATTTGTGCATCTACTGAGACACACATAAATTACATAGGTAATTCTACTGCTTCGTGATCATACTGTGCCAGTACATTCAGTGACATCATCACTACATCATTACTACTGAGGTGAGTTCATGGCCCCATCTTCACTGTTTTATAACTGGGGGAGAAAACATACAAACGTTTATTTTTATGCAAGTATGCACAGACAACAACAACTTATTGCCTACTGTTTGCCCCATTCCCGTGGACTGTAATAGTTAATAGTGTAGCGCGAAATGTATGGATAGATCTATTCGGGTGTTGACAACACCCGGCCTGTCGTGATCAGCTGTCACGTGATGCTTAGGCCAAGCAGCAGGTTTATGTCATTGTCGGATTAAGGGAAACAAACTTCAGGATAGACCCAATGGGCGTACTGACAATCATGTCTAGCTTCTATTACAGGGCAGTAGGAACTACTGTAGTATTGGGCTGTGATGTCCTGCTACCTTCGTGATGCTTTGCATATTAATACTTTAATTAATTAAACCTGTGAATTCACCAACCTCGTGTTGACCCCCACATTTTACTCTATATGTTTTCTCAGGAAAATAAGCAGGTTCATGTGCATTGGATTCCAGCATCATAAGAAGCATCATATTTACCATCGGGCTGGGATATTTCTACAAATAACAATAAATGTTGATTTCAAGACAGTTTATTTAAATTGTAAAGTTAAATTCATGTAATATGTTTTAAATGATACTTTATGATCATGCTCTGTATACTATTTGCTATCGATCCACCCAAAGTAACACCCCAACTACTATTCCGCTGCATTTGACCAACTTGGGGGTGTTACAGAAATGGTATCAGAGCGATAGTTATAGAGAACCAGATCAAAAACTTAAAATTTTTTTAAATAATAAAAATTTTAAAACTGGACTATAACTGAATATAAAAATCAGTTTAAAGAAAAATTGATTTTTGGGGACCCTAATAGTTAGGCATATAGCATATAGAGCATACATATTATGTGAACTAACCCTTTACGTGCTTTATATATTACGATTGTGTAATATCCTTATGAAGCTATTAAAATACTTAAGTTATTTAATGAAACCCTATTTGAAATACAAACATGCCATGTTAGTAGGGAGCTTTATACCAAAGATGTTCCATCTCGATATTACGTGTTGACTGGGTGGTTGGGTTTACGATTTAAAGTGCCCTCGCTCCTCAAACGTTTATAGAATGGCGTCTAAAGTATGATGTCCCGAAACAACGCATTGTAACCACAAACAACTTTGCACATAACAATCCTTAGAAATATCTAAATACAATCTAACTAAATCTTTAATCTTTGAAAAATCTAACAAGATTTTATAATCTTTAAAATTCTAACTAAATACTGTGAATCTTTGGAAAATCTAAAAAGATTTTATCTAACTAGATATTGTGAAATCTTTGGAAAAATCTAAAAAGATTTTATAAATCTTTGAAAATATAACTAGATCTTAGTAAATCTTTAAAAATCTAACAAGATTTTAGCAAATCTTGAGAATCATAACTAGATTTTGTAAATCTTTGGAAATCTAACCCAATCTTTATAAATCTTGGAAAATCTAACTAGATTTTGTAAACCTTGAAAAATCTAACTTAGATTTTTATAAATCTTGAGAAACTTTATTCAAACTAACCCTTTGGAAATCCTATTTACTCTTTGGAAATTTTGTCTTTGGAAATCTAACAAAATCATTTAGTTTCTTACTAAACTTAACAAATTTCATACTAAATTTTAGCTAGTAGTACTAGCTAGTGGGTAAAATTACTCCTTTCAAATATTGCATAATGAAAAACTTTGCACTATCATATGCATCATACATGAGCATTCATTCATTTTGATCACTGGAACTTTGAACAATACATTATGATTGTGAGTATTCAATCATAGGATCACGGGAACATTTCGTATGACTACATCTTTATGAGCATACAAAACATACAGTTGATCATTTTTGGGACTATAAGTCACATGAGCATATGCATACATTATTTTAGATTTTATAAGGTCTAAAACCATGATCACAAGTATTTAAGTTTACCAAGTACGTAGACTCACTACGAAATAAATATACACACCTCTCTTTATACTATAAGTAATAATACGGGTCAACGAAATCCACTTTTTTTACATTCCAACTTCACACTTATCAATTTTCATAAGTGTCATACGTTTTATAATACTAAAACTATACGTTTTATACTACTAAACTATACGTTTTATAATTACTACTTATACTTTCACCTTAACCAAATCACCTTAGATTTGAACATCTACTCACGGAACACAACTCATTGACTCATACACTTTGGTTTCGTAATATTTATTTTTAGATATTATATTCGTTTTGGTGGTAAGCCTTGCCGGGAATATTTGAGTAGGTTGGGCTATGAAATCCTTATTGAAACGAATTAGGACGCTTTTTCGTTTGAATAAAGAAATCATAGGTCACCGAACCATGAAGTTATAAATTTTTACTTTACATGGATGAGGACGCTTATCGATGTAAATAAAAATTTATAAACAAGTGGGCTTAAATATATTCGACGTGACTCATTATCGATATTATTTTTCCAGTTATGGAGCGTATTCCTTTTACTCACGGTTCGTCCAAAATACTTTATATCCTTATAAAGATTCATGTTCATCTCTCTTGGACCATAGCGTTGTGCTATTGATTCTTAGCTTATTTTTAACCCAACATCACATAAGCTTATTGAGACTTAATTAACAAGCCTTATCTATGCACACTGCGTTCCGATAAGGCCCATGAAACACGTTTAATAGGGCCAAAACTTAAAACGAACTCATACTATTTTATCCAACCTTGTAAACTTAATCAAACTTGAATATGATTTAATGAACCTTTATTAAATCTTTTGGACTAAACTTGAATTTTAGAACTATCAGGGACTTGTTTTGCCACTTCTGAAACTCAATTTGAGCCCTAAGTTATTTATCATTGGAAAACCATTCATGCCATAAAGGCCACATTACAAAAAATAGAAGGACCAAATGTGTAAATTATCAAAACATAAAAGACAAATTACTTTGTGCATTAAAATTTACTCCTCAGAGGCATACGATCAATAACTACATTTTAAATATCACATGTAAGTATAAACTTGAGTTCACAAGATTACACGTTCAAGAAAAAGTGTCCTCACTTGTTCCCTAGACGAATAACTTCATCTTAAGCTTTGAGGACAAAGCTAAAATAACGGGTAAGTGCTGTAAAACCCCAAATTTTGGGCTTTTAACACGTCACCGGTGTCATTATTAATATCGTTCAGCCTGTAATATTTTTTATCAACGACCATTACAAATGAAATCATAATATAGTAAATATTATATTTACTTATATTTCTTAAAAACTTGACGTTTTAACAATGGACTTATTTTATTTTTAGACACATTTTATATCCATAAATAATAAATAATTATATATATTATAATTAATAATGACGATACAAAATATTACCCATTAAAACTATATATTAAATTTTGGACACATATCGTTTGTACATCTAACCAAGGCTTGTAAATATCAAACAATTATTGCTAATAATATTAAGTCGACACATTTAATCTCCTTGGAGCACCCTTAGTCACATTTTAAATACATGAACCAATTGGCCATTTACTTTTCATGTATATTGACACAAATCATAATCAAACAAAAATAAAATATATACTAAATTTCATTTAACTAAATTTTTGTCTAACCTTTATTCTTTGGACCCCTTTTTTCCCACGTCAAATAAGAAACCAAACCAAAAACCAAATCAAACCTAATATCCCCTCAATCTTGGAGATCTAGTACTGGTACTCTTCTTTCCACCAAAATTGGAACACATCACCAACAACTAAGAGTGTTTTCGTGGATCCTCCTAGGACCACTCCATTTTCTATCCTATCTTAGTGTACATATACTAACCACATAAACCATGCAAGCAGGAACACGCAACTATATATGCAAATGATCCTAAGTATCTATCCTAAGTAAAAGGAAACTTAACCAAATCTCATTCTATCCCTCCTCCCTCTCACCTTACGAACCAAAAACCATCACCTTCATTTTCTTAGATCAAGTTATGTTATTATCACATATAGAAACCACCACCTTCAATACACAATCACTGCTGGTCCGCTGTCACTTTAAACCACCAGCAGCAGCGGCTCGAACCATCACCATCTGACCCTCTGCTGTTCAGCCGCCACTATCACCATATACTTCAGCCACCATGTTGGTTGTTGCGAGTAATGACAACGAAGGTGTGTTTGTTGGCTAGCAGGAGGGGCGTTTAGACCTGCTGATTTACAGTCGTATAGAGGGGCTTTGGTTGTAGTGTTTTAGCAGCCGTAAAGGAGGAGTTTGGGTTTAGCAGAAAATGTAGCCGAGGGTTTTTGAAATCATTGGTATTGCTTACTCCTAGCCTAGCACTCGAACTCGACCCATTCGTGAGTCTTATTCCTTTGTTCTTAATTCGTTCATTTTTGCATTCACCATTTTTACTCCATAGTTAGTTGTGCTTGAGAAAAACTTCAGTTTAACAAGAACTTTCATACACTAACGTTTCACCATTTTACTATTGCTTAATGAAACAAAAGACCAGGGAAAGACATGTGTGGTGATAACGAACATATATAGATTAAAGCGTAATGAGTCGGGCGTGGGTTGGGAATTCGTGACTCAATCAGCCTCATAACAACCTCAAAAACAGATTATTCACTCACTTTAATTATTAGAGCATTTGTTACCCAAATTAAATTATCAGAGCAAATGTAAAATAAACAGTGAGTTAACATGTAGATACAAGCAAACCGGAATGTTTGAGACCTAAAACGAACCACCTAGAGATGAGTGCCCGCAAATTTTATGGGGGCAAAACATACCCCATAGTCCAGAGATTATAACCCAACTCGAATCACATAAAATGGTTAAGAAACGAACTAGGAATCACTTACCGAAACATGCCGAACATAACTTATTTTAGTTGAAATATATAAGTGTTAAAACGCGACTTTTTACGACCTACTTTTGACACACTAAACGACCTTGCCCTTAGTCGAGTAAACAACGAAAGTTGTAGACGACCGTGTTGTCTACACGAGCCTATTTTTAGTTTAAACCAAAAGTCTCTATCGAAAACCGTATACTAGATCGAAAGTGACTCGATAAACACTTTTATTCTATAATAGTTTTCAACACCTATTTCGAACATGACTTTACCCTATCAAACGAACTCGGTTTATAAAACTAAACATACGGGTCTCTAGACGACCCGACTAGCTTTCTAGCGATGCATTTAGTTTGTACCGTGAATCATATTTAAGCTTGCTATTCACTTTCGAAAACAAAGCACCATATAGATATTGCCACCGTTAGCTTATAGTTGCCACCGCTTTCTTATAGGAGCCACTGTTGAAAAATAGAGAAAACAAAGTAAGTACGTAGCATGAATTTTTCCAAATTATATAAATGTCTCATGTTTCCCCTACACCAACACTTTTGTTCCATGTTTCCCCAACACAAACATGTTTAGTTTCCTTAAAAGGGACATGTTTCATTTTTAAAAACACTTTTATAAAAAATATTTAATTTAATTAATTAATTATTTTTATAATAAAATATAATATATTTAGGATATTTGACCCACTAAATGACTCGAATAAATAAACTGGCCCGACAACAAAATATTTATTATTCCTAAATATATCCCGGTTGAACGACTACATTATTATTAAAACACTAAAACTTTCACAATTATTATAACCACCGATTTATTTAATAAACTCAAGCACATACTAGGGGGATTATACACAACGTATATTATTATTACGATAATGGAAACTATAAGACTTTTATGAAACATTATATTTTTAAGTCTTAATTAAATAAAAATCATTTTATTTAATTCATTTAAACTATTACCATTCAACCAATGTAAATACACTTTATTAAATTAAAAGTGTACATGTAATAAGTTTAACAACGATAACAACTTATTAAATCTGTGATCATGCATTTTTATCAACTCCATTTATATATGCATTTTATTTGTGCATCTACTGAGACACACATAAATTACATAGGTAATTCTACTGCTTCGTGATCATACTGTGCCAGTACATTCAATGACATCATCACTACATCATTACTACTGAGGTGAGTTCATGGCCCCATCTTTACTGTTTTATAACTGGGGGAGAAAACATACAAACGTTTATTTTTATGCAAGTATGCACAGACAACAACAACTTATTGCCTACTGTTTGCCCCATTCCCGTGGACTGTAATAGTTAATAGTGTAGCGCGAAATGTATGGATAGATCTATTCGGGTGTTGACAACACCCGGCCTGTCGTGATCAGCTGTCACGTGATGCTTAGGCCAAGCAGCAGGTTTATGTCATTGTCGGATTAAGGGAAACAAACTTCAGGATAGACCCAATGGGCGTACTGACAATCATGTCTAGCTTCTATTACAGGGCAGTAGGAACTACTGTAGTATTGGGCTGTGATGTCCTGCTACCTTCGTGATGCTTTGCATATTAATACTTTAATTAATTAAACCTGTGAATTCACCAACCTCGTGTTGACCCCCACATTTTACTCTATATGTTTTCTCAGGAAAATAAGCAGGTTCATGTGCATTGGATTCCAGCATCATAAGAAGCATCATATTTACCATCGGGCTGGGATATTTCTACAAATAACAATAAATGTTGATTTCAAGACAGTTTATTTAAATTGTAAAGTTAAATTCATGTAATATGTTTTAAATGATACTTTATGATCATGCTCTGTATACTATTTGCTATCGATCCACCCAAAGTAACACCCCAACTACTATTCCGCTGCATTTGACCAACTTGGGGGTGTTACAATTCAAATCGTCATTACATGCGATTACAGACTTGTTATTCTTAAAAACATTCAAATTCCTAGGGTGTTCTTCTACTTCCTTCATCTTCCCTTGATTCTTGTGTTTCCAGACCTTATCATTCACTTCAGTGCTCTTAAGCTGAGGTCGGCTAACACTAGTAGTGGAGACTATTCCTGTGGTAGAAGACACACGAATATTAGTGTTTCTAGAAGTCTGAGGTGATTGAATAACTTCGTTTGTGGGCTTAGTGGTCATTCTATACATCCCTGGTTTAATCACATTATTGTGCTTAACGCTTGGTGCTATAGGATTCCTTATTGGTTGAGTTTGTGGTAACCTTTCCTTTCCATCCATCTTGGGGGCAAACACAGGTTTAGCAAACGAGGAATTAGATAAAGCAGATGGTTTTCCCAAGATAGAGGATCTATTCTCTTTAGAGGCATTGGGTTGTCTAACAACATTTTTCTTAATGCTAGGTTCCACAATTTTTCCACCCATTTTAGCAATGAGTTTCTGCAACTCTGCTATCGCTCTGTCCCTGTCTTGTAATTGAGCTTTCAACTCTTTAATTTCCAAATTCTGTTCATTCATTTCTCGAAATGTTTGGGAAAGTTTTTCGTGCAATTTATTATCATGTGAAAAACGACCAACGTCTTTTTGCAAAGCAAGTTCAAGTGGATGACAATGTTTTTGATGGAAATCAGTTTTGTGTTGAAGTAACTCAAAAGCCTTTTTGTCGACATTTTCTTTCCGTTTCGAAAGCTCAATTTCAAGACGTTCACATTCTTTGATCTTATCAAGATATTGGCATGCAACTTCAGAATATTCATCAATATCAGCACAAGATGTAAAATAAGCACACATAATATCTTTAGAAACGCATTCTTGCAAGAGTAAATCATATTCATTAGAGAAAACGGACTTGTCCATTTGAAGATCATCAATTGCTTTCTCAAGAGACTCAACATATTGTAAATCATCAAACATTTCAGACCGAATTAAGCTTTCGAATTTAAGAACATTTTCTTTTAGTGTTGCCGCGTTCGGTATTAAGATTTGTTTGACAAGCACAGTTATGTCTTGAGGAATTGGTTTCTTCCACTCGTCATTTTGTCGTTGTTTCCAATCATTATCAACAATGGACTTAATATTATCTATGTAATGAGTAAGAAACCCAAATATCTGCCTACTCTTGCTTTTAGAAGCATCTAGGGGCAAGTAGTTGATGAACTTAGAAACGTTTGTTTTCTTAGTGGCAAACGCTTTCTTCCATTGAATTCTCTTTTGCTTGCATTCTAAAAATACTTCCTCACGAGATTGCTGAGTTTGTTTGTGGAACAGACCATAAAGACTATTTTCATAAGCATAATTATATGGTTTCACAAACTCCTTATTAACTGATGGTTGACTATCAGCATCCCAAAGGGCAGTCTCTTCACTATTGGCACTTAGAGGCATGCAATCAAGATCTGTCCTTTCAGTCTCATCAAGATAAAGATGCGGGTTCGCAGCTTGAGCTTTGGCAAGGTACTCAGGACTTGCAAAGCTAGCTTGACCCTTAAACATCGATGGAGGTGCTAGCATTCTTATGGATTGAATAGAATCATGCGTTTTATAAACAACGTTCTTCAAAAAGTCGACTTGTGCTTCTAGTTTCGTAACTTTTTTGGTTTCTTTATCATATCTACTTTTGAAGTCTTGTTTTAACGCATCTACCTCTTGTTTCTTATCCTCTAGAATTTTAGCAGAATCAGTAGTGGTCATAGAGAGCTTTTGTTCAAGTTCATTAACTTTGGTATTGGCAAGGTACGTTTTTTGACGTTCATCCATTAAGAAAACGTTATATTGACGCTTCTCTTTAGCTAATAACTCAAGAGTGGTATTATATTTGTTTTCAAAATCGTCCTTTTGACTTTTTAACGCACTTCCCTTGTACCCCTCAAGCTCTTTGGTTTTCTGAAGGAGCTCATCTCTATAGCTTTCAGTCATCTAAGTAGATTTGATAAGAGCAGCTTTGCATTCTTCAAAACTTTGAATGAGCGTAGCGTTTGCCTTCTTTAATTGCTTTTGACTCTTTTTATTTTCAGTGACATCTTTTTGTAAAGTAGCAATTAAATTAGCAAGCGCAATACGTTCCTCTTCATCATATTCATTTGCATGTTGATCATCCTCAGACTCATTATTGCACATGTCTGATGAATCGGGTGTGGTATTACTATCAACCGTTTCCATCATACACGTGTCATTAATGGCATTGGGTAGATCACTATGCTCAGGAATATCACCAAACACATTATATTCATCAGTAGTGTGTACCTTATCGATTGGCTCAGTGTCAAAGATAGGACCATTGTCATCTTCAGTGACTTTGAGAACTTCTTCAACATGTGCCATGTACGAGTAATGTGCTTCTAATTCTTGGTCGGAGGCTTCATCATCAGTGTCATCAAGCATAGCTCCTTCCTCAGCTGACAGTTTGACCCCTGCTTCCATCTTCTTGCATAGCAGCATCTTTTCCTTATGGTAGCTAGAGTCCCTAACCCGTTTCGGCTTCCTACATTCCTTTGCCATATGCCCATAACCTTGGCAATTATAACACTGAATCCCACTTTGTTGAACCACTTGAGTTCCAACAGTTTCCCTATTCCCAGTAGCAGCAGCAATCCTCTGAGTATCATACTTGGCAGTTTGACGATCATACCTTGCAGAACCCTCAACATGTGTTGGATTATGTCGATCATACCTAGAAGGACTTTCACCACGTCGACGTGTGTCATACCTTGGAGGACTCGCAACATATCGGTTCTTTGTGTTAGATGATGTTCGAAGATTGTTGTTGGTGGGTTTGTAGATCTTCTGGTAAGTCTTCATAATGAAAGCAATTTGTTGTTTCATCTCACGATTCTTCTGAGCTTGATCTTCATCACTATCTTCTTCAGATGATGACTCAGATGGTGGTGAAGTTGCTCTTGGTGCTTTGCCGCGTGATCTTGTGGATGATGAAGACTTGGATGATGTGGAATATCGTGGTGAGGATGATGGGCTAGAGTATGGCTTAGGAGCACGAGATCGATGATCTTGGACATTTTGAGTGGTAGTTAATAAAGCAAGTGGATTAGCCGTCTTTGCAACTCGTTCGGCTCGAATCTCATTTGCTTCATGCTGAAATTGTTTCAAGATATCAAAGAGAGTGTGATAGTTTACCTTGTCTAACTGCTTCTGTTGTTTCACCAAAGTGACAAAACGTGTCCACTCTGGTTGGAGTTGTTGTAGAAATTGCACATTGACTTGCATGGTGGAGACTTCCAAGTTGTTTCTTGTCATATCATTCATCATCTTGTAAAATCTTGAATAATAGGACTCAATTGATTCTCCATCCAATGCAGTAAACTTACCAAAGTTCCAAAACAAGTTTGTTTTGACATCTTGCTTGTTGAGAGACTCTCCTTGTTGCAAGCGTTCAATGGCCGTCCACATTTCTTGTGCTGTAGGACATGCATCGACTGTGGAATAAATATCATCTCCAATTCCACTTAGGATCATATAGATCGCTTCTTTTTCTGCATCATGCCAAGCACGTTTCTCGGGTGTAAGGTCAGATAAAGTTTCCTTCTTCTTTGTTGCAGGTACTTCTGGACATGTGTCTGTGGCTGGTGTATAAGGAACATCAATTTCAGAAAAGACATATGGGCCATGGTTAATACATTGTCTCAAGGCATCACCATTAGGTCTTGTATCAAGATAGCGAAGAAAGCGTGATTGCCATTGAGCATATCGACCAGCCACAAGCATTGGTGGTCTCTCTTTATTACCCGCGACCATGATGTTGTTGTTCGTCACACGATATTCTGCAGTAGAATCCATCCCAAAATTCTCTGTGATGATGAAGTGAGTATGGATCTTAAGTAGATTTGTTGTGATTGTTGTTGTGGTTTAAATTCCGAAAATTGCAATTTTTCTCCAGTCCGACAATAAATTCTCCAGTCCGACAAAAACGGTAGACCAAAAAATTTTGTATCGCCAAATTTTGAAATTGAGGTAGAAATGTCCTAAAACTAGTATGGAAAAAATTTGAATTTACTTGACGGAAAAATTTTAACTCTTTTTTTTTTTTATTTTTTTTTTTAATCTTCGTGTAAACGATATTCCGAAACTAGTCTAGATGGTGGCTAAGTCTAAAAAATACTCAAACAAAATTTAGCAAAACACATCATCGGAATGTCCCCTAATCGGAATGTCCCCTAATCGGAATGTTATCGGAATGTACTAATCGGAATCTTTGTCGGAATGATCTAATCGGAATAACCAATCAGAATGTTATCGGAATGCACCAATCGGAATGTTATCGGAATGTACTAATCGGAATCCTTGTCGGAATGATCTAATCGGAATAACCAATCGGAATAACCTAATCGGAATGCAAATCGGAATATTTTGATGTCCAGTCGGAATATTCGAAGTCCAATCGGAATGTTGATCGGAAAGAGCTGGTCGGAATGTTGTTGAATAATCCTTGATCGGAAAGTCAAATCGGAATACTGATCGGAATGTTAAAACCCTTTTCCGATTGCACAGATCGGAATAACTGATCGGAATATATCCCCCTTTTCTCGGACAAAACTCAACCAATACGTGATTTTAAGCCAAAAAATGATCAAAAAACCCAAAATTTTTGTGTTTTTAGCCAAAGTAAATATACCAAATCACTACTACAACTATGTAGAAGATGTAGATGAAGAAGTAGAGCACAAAAAACACAAAAAAAAAATTTAAATCCGAGATGATTTATGGATTAAATCATTCGAATCAAATATAATAACAACAATGAATCACAAATCTACCCCATGGCGATTGATACCAAATGTTGTCCCATGTATTTGTGATGATTAAGCAATGAATAAAGAAAGAAAATAGATGAAGAAGAGATGAATTCCTAGAGAGAGAAAGTAGTGAGAGAAAGTAGAGAGAGATGATTAACTTGGTGAGATTAGATTAAGAAAAGAAGTTGTTACAAATGACCATCCACCCTCCTAACATGCTAGGAGGGTAGTATATATAGTCCACCCACATGCGGGCTTTAATGGACTATATATTGGGCCGGGCTTGTCTTTTGGACTTTAATTAGTTTAAATCCAAGCCCGTGAACCACGACTAAATAACTACTTATTACAACGTTCTACTAAATATTACAATAGAAACCTATGACCGAACATTCTTGTTTGACTCAATATTTTGAGGCTAACACTTGATAAGTGATTTTATAGAATCAATTATAGGAAGTTGCGAAAAGTTCTTGTTCTTAACACGTATGAGCTAAGACTTTCGCATTTTAAGTTCCCTATATAAAAGTCTAGCAATACTTGATTCAAGCGGGTTAAGGAATGTAAAGGGCTCCAAATGCCTATCAAGTCAAAATTTAACTCTTATTCTACCCATCGGAAAATATACATTCGTGTCTTAAAAACACTTATGAAAACTAAGAAAATTTTTAAAATTTGGCTATTTTTAGCCTTATTAGCAACAAAACAAAACAATATGTTGAATGTTGGAAAACGTAAGGGCGTAGCAAGGCAAGTATCTATTCACCCTTCCATTCTAAATTTAAACATTGTCCTCAATGTTTCGAGTCTAAAGGTGGAGCACCCCCATACTAGAGACGAAGAGTCGAATGCTTAGGATCTAGCATGGAAAGGGTGATCAACAATATATCTAAAGCCGTTTATAAATTATGCTAAAAGATAATTGTTAGAACAATAAAAAAGGATATGTCATGGATTCGTGAAAAACACTTCAAGCAAACGATCGAGGCTCACGTAAACGAACACGTGATGATGATCTAGATAACACATTCACAAACAACCACGAGACAACGAGTTAGAAGGGCACAAATCCCCTCTCATTACTACATTAGAAATCGAAATATGTAAAATGGATAAGCATGGGATCTCCCCCACGAGGCACCTCGTTTTTTATTACCGAGTCATGAGCTCGATTTCGATCCTCTCAATGCTAACTATCATTGGGGAAGGTGACTTGGTCGAGGTCGTCCAACGAAGGGACTTCCCCACCGAATTAGTTCTTAAGACTATGTCCATTCACCTTGAAATTAGGACCATCATTTTGAGCTAGCTCGATGGTCCCATATGGAAACACTTGTGTTATGGTGAAAGGACCCGACCAACGAGATTTCAATTTCCCAGAAAATATCTTCAAACGAGAGTTAAAAAGTAACACTTGATCACCAACGTTAAAAACCCGGTTTTTAATCTTTGAATCATGAAACTTTTTAGTCTTTTCTTTAAAAATCAATGAATATTCATAAGCATTATCTCTTAATTCATCCAATTCATTTAATTGTATTTTCTGGTGATCTCCCGCGGTCTTCAAATCATAGTTGGCATGCTTAAGGGCCCAATATGCCATATGCTCCAATTCAATGGGAAAATGACAATTCTTTCCATAAACCAACTTATATGCAGTACAACCGATAGGTGTCTTTAAGTGGTCTGAAAGGCCCATAAAGCGTCATCGAGTTTGTCAGACCATGAAGCACGGTTTTCTCCAATCGACCTTTCGAAAATCCTCTTCAAATCTCGGTTTGAAACCTCGACTTGCCCACTCGTTTGCGCGTGATAAGCCGTAGAAAGGCGATTTGTAACCCCATATTTCTTTAGAACCTTTTCGAATTGGTCATTACAAAAATGGGTTCCACGATCGCTTATAATAGCACGAGGGGTTCCAAACCGAGAGAATAGTTGCTTCAAAAACTTCACTACCACACGAGCATCATTAGTAGGTAAAGCCTTAGCTTCCACCCACTTTGAAAGGTAGTCGACGGCGACAAGGATATACTTGTTTCCATGAGACGATGGGAATGGCCCCATAAAGTCAATGCCCCAAATGTTTAAAATCTCACACACTTGAATTATGTTTTGTGGCATTTCATTGTTTTGCGACAATTTTCCTTGGCGTTGGTACGAATCACACGACTTCACAAGTGCGTGTGCATCACGATAGATCGTAGGCCAAATGAAGCCGACATCAAACACTTTGTTAGCCATGAGATTAGCACCATGGTGACCACCCGTGGGTCCTTCGTGACAAGCTCTAAGGATGTTAGAAGCTTCGATACCAAAGACATAACGTCGAACGAGTTGATCCGCACAAACCCGAAAGAGATAAGGGTCGTCCCAAAAATAGAACTTGACGTCACGAAAGAATTTTCGCTTTTGTTGTGTCGTCATACCCCAGATTATGAAGTTCCCCGCATGGTAATTTGCAATGTCGGCAAACCATGGGGTGTTGTCTTTAGAATTCACTACACCGAGAGTCTCGAGAGGAAATGTTTTGGTAATTTCCTTGTTCTCGAAAACATCTTTGTGAGGATCTTCTAGACGAGAGAGATGATCGGCCACTAGATTCTCGGCTCCTTTTTTGTCAAGCACAGTGACATCAAATTCTTGGAGGAGGAGCATCCAACAAAGAAATCTCGGCTTAGCATCTTGCTTAGCTAAGAGATACTTGATAGGCGAATGGTCCGTATACACGATGCTTTTAGTCAAGACGAGATAAGGTCGAAATTTCTCAAAAGCATAGATCACGGCAAGTAATTCCTTTTCCATTGTAATGTACTTAAGTTGAGCCTCGGTCATCGTTTTTCTAGCATAATGGATAGGACAGAAGTGTTGTTCAAAACGTTGCCCTAAGACGGCCCCTATTGCATAATCACTTGCATCGCACATGATTTCAAAGGGTAATTCCTAATTAGGAGTAACAAGAATGGGAACTTCAGTAAGTTTCCTTTTAAGAGTTTCGAAAGCTCTAACACAATCCTCATTGAAGTTAAAAGGAGCATCCTTCTCGAGAAGGTATGTCATAGGTCGAGAGATTTTCGAAAAGTCTTTGATGAAATGACGATAAAAGCCCGCGTGGCCTAGGAAACTCCTAACTCCCTTGACGGTTTTGGGATGAGGTAACTTGGCGATGACGTCTATCTTAGCTTTATCGACCTCATTCCCCACTTTCAAGACCTTGTACCCTAAGACGATTCCTTGTTTACACATAAAATGACATTTTTCCCAACTAAGCACAAGGTTTGTTTCTTCACAACGTTTTAAAATTTTCTGGAGATTAGATAAACACGACGTGAACGAATCACCAAAGATCGAAAACACATCCATGAATACTTACATCGACTTCTCGATCATATCATGAAAAATATCCATCATACACCGTTGAAACGTACCCGGTGCATTGCAAAGTCCGAAAGGCATTCTACGATAAGCAAACGTTCCATAGGGACACGTAAACGTAGTTTTCTCTACGAGGGTCGATAGGGATTTGAAAGTAACCGGAAAAACCATCTAAAAAGCAATAGAATTCATTTCTCGCAAGTCGCTCCAACATTTGATCCATGAAGGGCAAGGGAAAGTGGTCTTTACGAGTGGCGTCATTTAACTTTCGGTAGTCAATACACACCCTCCAGCGGGTCACAACACGAGTGGGAATTAACTCGTTGTTTTCCTTGGGCACAACGGTCATTCTTCCATTCATAGGGACACAATGGATTGGGCTCACCCATGGGCTATCGGAGATAGGATAAATCATTCACGCGTCAAGAAGTTTTAAGACTTCCTTTTTGATGACATCGTGAATTTTGGGGTTTACCCTTCTTTGACTTTGAATTGCGGGTTTGTAGTCCTCCTCCATTAAAATTTTGTGAGTACAAAATTTTGGGTCAATACCCTTAATGTCGAAAATTTTCCACGCAATTGCCCCTTTATGAGCTTTAAGAACTTTCAAAAGTGCGGTTTTTTCATCATTAGCAAGATCTTTTGCAATAATTACCGGCAACTTGTGATCATCTTCCAAGAATGCGTATTCAATGTGAGATGGAAGATCTTTCAATTCAAGGATAGGCGGTTGCTCGATCGAAGATTTTTGTTCAACACTCATAACTTCCATCGGTGGAATGAGATTACCAATAATCACCTCATCTTCATTGTCGATTTTATTTGAAGTAAAATCGCCTCCTTGGAATGGAGTGAGATTTGGTGTAGAATTAGCAAGAATTGGATCCAAAATAGTGGGATTTCCACTTGACGAACTATCAGAAAAACCTAACACTTCTTGTGAAAACTCATCGCAAACCACATCGACTAAGTCAATATGATTTATGGTAGCGATTGCATAAACATGAGAAGGTGTAGAGTTTTGAGTAGCGTTTATAACAAGTTCCTCTTCTTTGAATCTCAAAGTAATAGTTCTTGCATGAACGTCGATAAGCGATCTCGAGGTGTCTAAAAATGGACAACCTAAAATTAGAGGAACTTGTGGATCCGCAGGGATGTCAACTACTATAAAATCAACGGGATAGTAGAACTTCCCCACTTTCACGAAAACATCCTCGGCTACTCCACATGCTAAAATCGTAGAATGATCGGCCATCTCGATAGACATGTTCGAAGGAGTAAGAGCCGGAAGCGAAAGCGATTTCCAAATGGAAAATGGCATCAAATTAATGCTCGCACCAAGATCGGCCAAGGCGAGGCATTCTTTCATATCTTGTATATCACAAGGAATGAGAAAATTCTTGGGGTCACCAACTTTTTCCGGTATTCGATTAAGATAAAACAAAGAACAATTAGATAGGTTTGAAAGCTTTTCCTTATCATTCCTCATACCTTTGAAAGTGGAAGCGGAACGAGGCATGTATAACAATACGTCGGCTAAACTCACATCAAAATGAACTTTTTGAAACATTTTTATAAAAAGATCGATTTGTTGTTTGTTACGTTCTTGCATTTTCTCTTTGTGTCGTCTCGATGGGTAAGGTAAGGGTGGTGTGGGTTGGGGCATAGGCAACGACCTTGGAATCTCGGGTTCCATAATTGGCATTGGTTCGAACGTAGTTGTGGTATGAGCGGTACTACGTGGGCTTGTGATATGCTCCTTTTCGACCATCACCTCAGGCTCTTTCTCGATTTCCTTCTCCGTAGAAGTACTAGGACGAGAGATTGGTTCCTTGAAAGTTTTACCACTACGAGTAGTAATAACCTTCATTTCTCCCTTCGGGTTTGCAATGGTGTCACCAGGAAGACCACCCGAGGAAGAGGGTTTACACATGATTGCTTCAAACATTTTAGCCATTCGATCTTCAAATTTTGATTGCCTTAAATCCAATTTTAACAACTCTTGTTTAATCTCATGTTGACCTTGTTCCATCTTTTGTTGATTTTGTTGAAGACGTTGAACGTTTCCTTCCATTTTATTAGCATGAGTTTTCAATTCATTAGCAAGTTCATTTTTAAGCTCGTTTTTCAACTCGGATCTTAAGCTAATCATCTCACGTTGCATGTTATCAAACTTAGCATCGTTTGCTTTTTCATAATACAAAAATTCTCCATTAAGATTTTTAGTTGGATCATTTTGAAAACCTTGTGTAGTGTTTTGAAAATCACGGTTTTGGTTTTGATTTTGAACTTGCCCATTCCCACTTTGGTAATTCACTTTGTTGTAGTTACCTGAATTGCCTTGATAACCATCATTTTGATTGTTTTTTTATAGTTGTTAGCATTTTGATTTTGGGGAGCTCGATTTGGGCGGGAACCTTGGTCGTTTAGGTTGTAAGTTCCCGTTGCTACGTAAGCACTCGAAGTGTTACCACCGGCGGTAATGCACTCGGAAAGATCATGAGCTCCACCACAAGATAAACAACTCTTTTCAACCGCTTTAACCGATGCAGAATTTAAAGCATCTTGTGCTTTCTAATGTGTCATAAGCGTCGAAAATCTATCGAAAACCGATTTTCCTCATTTGCTTCATCATGTAAGGCATTCATGTTACGAGACGATGACGATGACGATGAACCCATATTGGCAACACTCGGTGTGTTACGAGGGTTATAAACCTTAGATCTATTCTCGATAATCTTTAAAGCTTCATCAGTCGTTTTGCACAAAAAATTACCACCCGCGGCGGCATTCAAATAATCTCGTTCATGATCGTTAAGCCCATTATAAAAACTATCAATTTGATGCAATTCCGAAAAATCATGGTGTGGACATTCATGTAACATTTCCTTAAATCGTTCCCATGCCATTGAAAAACTTTCATTACTACGTTGTGTAAACCTTGAAATCTCATTTTTGAAATGTGTTGTCTTAGATGGTGGAAAAAATTGGTTCACAAACTTAGAAACGAGATCACCCCATGTCAAAATTAAATTTGGCGGTTCTTTCTCGAGCCAAATTTTTGCGATTCCATCCAACGAGTATGGAAACAACATCATCTTAATGGAGTCATGTGGAACATCCTTAAACTTGCTTTTGCGTTGAGATGATTGAAATTCCTTATGTGATAATACGGGTTGTCTTTTTCATGACTTCGAAACTTGTTAGCTTGTAACATCGACATTAAACCCGTCTTAATCTTGAAATTCTCCGCAAGGATGGCGGGAATTACAATAGCTTCTCCAAAACCCTCGGTGGGTGCTTGAATCAACTCCATCATAGTACGATTAGCCATGGCGACTATTGGTTCTACAACGGGTTCGACAATTGGAGTTTCCTCTTCAATCAAATTTCCTTGGTTTTGACGACGTTTGCGAGCTCGTTTTGCTTGATTACGAGTTTGCATAAACGTGACGTAGAATATGGAGGTGAGCAAAGAAGATTCTTTTGGGTGTTTTGTGGATTTTCAATTTTTTTTTGTGTTTTTGATTGTTTTTAATTTTTTTGGATTTTGTGTGTATTCGTAGACAACAATCTACCAAATCTCTTCTCGAATCAAACTCTTGATTAAAGAAGCCTCAAAAGAATGAAAACGATCACGTGGAGTGAACGCCTTCGATTGACTTTAGAACATTGGTGAAAACCAAATTGTTCAAGAGGGTTTAATCACAAAGAAACCAAGCAAATATATATGATACGTAATAATACTTTGGGGGGCAAAACCCTCGATTAGCCTTCAATCTCAAACTACTCACAAGCAAGCGGAGAAAAGAGGCGACGCGAAGCACTTAAGAGCCTTTTTTTAGGGTGTATTTTATAACACCCGCCTTATACCCACCTTATAGTTTGTATTTTTCAAAATCGAGCTTCACGAAAGTATTTATCTATTTTTGCCTTTTTCTTTTTGTTTGAGATTCGAATACGATAATTAGGAGATCAAATCCCAATTAAGGTTGTGTTTTCACACTTTTGGAGATATTTTGAATTTGTTGTGATACTTATCCAATATAGTAATACTATTTCACAAGAAAAACATAAAAACCGATAATACGTATTAGTAGAGTTTTACTAATACAAATACTATATATGGTTAGATATTAAAAACAAAATGACAAATTAATCACGACACACCTCCCCGGCAGCGGCGCCAAAATAATTGTAGTGTTTTACCCCACCTTTGACTTTAGGAAAAATCAAAAGAGTGTAAAATAGCGATAAGTATTAAATACGACGGTTTAGGAAAACCGTGTACTAATGACCCAAATAAAGTTAAAAGTTCGTTTCCCAAGGAGGTATATGTGTGTGAATAATTCGTAATGATTTTGGATTAATATGAGAAAGAAGGGATGAGAAAAGAGAATGACGGATACGTTAAAATTATACTACGACGACAAAACGAGAAACCGTAAAAAGTGACAAAATAAAAATAAGAGGGAAATGCATAAATGCTCCTTGTGGTTTGCTCAAAATGCAGGCGGCCTCCCCGACTTTACGAAAGTGCAAACAACTTCCCCAACGTTTAGGATAAGTCGGCAGGCGGCCTCCCCAGCGTTAATGTTGACTCGTTACGTTATTTTGACTAAGGGCATGACCGTCATTTCCTTATAAAAATACTAATAAACCCATTGTGGTTTAACCCATACCCATGTAATCGGGTTTACAACCCGTTTGTATAAAAAAATCCAACTCCCCTTTCTTCCCCAAATCATACCCATAACCAAAACCATTTATACATGAAAAAAATCAACACATTTCCTCATCTCCCTAGCAGAAGCCAACGTTTTCAAAACAAGGACAAAACTCTTATCATTAAACAGTTTTTTTTACCAAAACCTAGTACCACCTCACATTGATAGTGAGCAAAGGTATCCCTAGTTAAAGTGAATGGTCCGCCTTTTTGACACTCCCAGACATAATGCTCATCATTGTTGTGTTTGGTTCTGACCACAACTTTGTCAGCAACTAAAAAGCAAAGTAGAAGCCGAAACCACATTGCTGAACCTTGTTGACATCAAAAGTACCAGCTGCAATATCTTTTGCCAACTTTCTGCCGCTAGCTCTTGCAGTGGAAGCCATGGTGTACATCAAATCTGTAAAAAATATTGACACGGGTTATTTCATCCATCTTGTTATGTAGGTAACATATAAGATTCAAGAGTTAGTGAAATGAATTAGTACTCACCATCCTTGGTCATTCCAGCTCTATTGTTAGACGATGGTCAAGGTGTTGTTGGTCTTGTTGGGAATAATAGTGATGAAAAGCCCATCTTCGTACTCCAAGGTGTGATTGTAAAGTTTGTACAGAGCCTAATTAAGAGGGGTATACACAATTAGTATTGGAGGAAGCAATAGAAAAATATGAGTATATAAGAAAATGAGACATACATAGGAAGAGTTGCAGATAAGCAGATGAAGAAACATGTACTTGTTACTATGGAAAGTCTTGGTAATGAAAGTCACGAGCTTATTGATATGAGTCTGAAAAGGAAACATGTACTTGTTACTCTAGAAAGTCTTGGTAATGAAAAGAAACATGTACTTGTTACAATATATTGTGTGGCTAGGATCGGAGTAGCATTAATTAATAAAGTAGTTACCGATATGATGGAAATATTATGTGACAGCTAGAGTTCGCCTCATTGATCGAGTTGGTTGTCTCTGGATAGTCCATATATATATATAGATAACGATCATTGATCGAGTTGGTTGTCTCTAGCATTTGGTGGTGGCGGAGTGGTGGTAGTGGTGGCGGCGGTGGTGGTTGTGTGGAGGAGGTGGCGGTGGAGGGTGACAGGGATGATGGAATGGATTCGCCTCATCATTTTGGTGGTTAAGTGTTTAACATTTTTTAATATGGAAAAAGACGGTCTTGCCCTCACATGACGAGTCAAACTTAACAGTGTTAAATGCTAGGGAGGTCTCCTGCCGACTTATCCTAAACGTTAGAGAACTTGCTTGCACTTTCGTAAAGTCGGGGAGGCGGCCTGCATTTTGAGCAAACCACAGGGAGCATTTATGCATTTCCCTCTAAAAATAAATTCTAAAAATTCCCAAAAAATTACCAAAAATAGCTAAAAATAAACTAAGAGTTTACAAATGATCAAAACTTTTTCAAACCTTTTAATTAATTAACTATTAAAATTTTTAAATGCTAATTAAAGACCTAAAAATCCAAATAATAAATAAAAAGCCCAAATAAAGATTTTTCACTTTATAAAACTCTAAAATGACTAATTAAGACTAAAAACTATTTTTATGAAATTTTAAACTAATGAAAACTATTTTTAAATGATTAAAAACTATTAAAATATTAAAATAATTCTAAAAGTTAATAAAATGATGAGAAAATTAATCTAAGAGTTTTAAAAATTCTAACTTTATGTATTTGATCTAAGAAAAATGTTAAAGTTGCAAAGATATTAAAAATGAAATTTAATAATAAAATAATAATAAAATAATATTAAAAATCCAAAAATTATAAAAATTTCTAAAAACTTGCAAACTAGTTTATTTTAACCTAAATAAATAGAAAATGAAAATGAAATGACCAAAATACCCCTATTGGGCCCCCAAATGGGCTAAAAACATAAACAGTCCAAGTGAAATGGGCTTTTTGGCCCAATAAGTTCAAACTTAACCAAATAAGCTGAAAATTACTAGTCCAGCTTAAATTTTAATTCTAAACACAAAAGTCTGAAGGCTCAAAAGCTAAATGTGAGCTTATCACAGCTTAAATGTACAACAGCTTATTCTTAATGGGCTTCTTGGCCCATTAAGCTATAAGCCAATGCCATAAGCTCTAATTTGACACACAACCTTCTTTTGAGATTCCTAAGAGATCTGTGAAAAGAAATTTTCAAAAAGCACAACCAATAAGCCAGGAATAAGCAAAGTAAAAATCCACTAGAAGACAAAATAGTCGTTTTAGAGATTTAGACCACCTCAGACCTTGATTCAAGTTGCAAAAGAATCTAAATGACTTAAATAAACCAAATAAATCAAGAAAAGTTCAATAAGCTAAGCCAAATAAGCAGAATAAGCTGATAAGCCCTTATGTAAAAGTCAATGGAGTTGGTTTTCTAGTCAAACCCTAAAGTCAACCACCCAAATGCTCTAGAATGAACAAATGGGTCAAATAATGAGCACCTATTACAAAATTAAAGTTGTTGCAGGTTAAAATAAGCTAGAACAGCTTATTGATAAGCAAAGCCAAAAATAACACTAGCAGTGGCTAGCAGTAGGGGAAAGGAGTTCCCATAGCTTTGACTATTTGACCTTTGATTTCTGAGAGTTTTACTTAGATTCAATGGATAACAAGGGCACCCTTATAACCAGTGAGTTGTAAGGAGTCATAAACAAGCAAGAAATCACAAATTGATCTAGCCAAATGATATAGAATAAGCAAACAATCACCAGATATGATACAACCATGCAAATAAGCAGATTATGAAAAAATAAGCAGTTTAAGCAAAAATAAGCCAACCAAACTGAACCATATGCATACACAAGCTATAATAAACTCCAATAGGCACAAATGAACTTGTTTCATACATTGATTCAAAGATTTGATTTGGTTTCAAGCTCAAATAGGTTACTAATGAACAAAGTGATACCCAAAACCCTTTTGCTGATCTAAATGACCACATATCCAATTTCAACACCTTAAATCCCTTACCCTGGTTGTATTAACTAAGATTTATCACTTGTTAGCCCCAGTCTACCTTTAGATCTAGGTGTCCGCAAAATTTTAGTCAAAATCAACAAGTAAAACAAATTTTATGGCCTCTTAATGGATTATGGTTATTCAAACCTCAAAGCTTGCAGATAAAAAACCAAATACACAACATAAACAAGAACCAACACAAAACACCAAATAACTCCTACTCAAATTGTAAAACCCTATTTGGATAAATGGAATATCACAGGATAATCATGGCGTAATATCAAAGCATAAGGTAAATGTCCTAGAACATCACATGACCATAAGGGATAATCAGAATCAAACATCAGTCCCCAACATAAACTCATAAACATAGCATAAAGTAAAAAGTAATGCAGAAAGAACAGAAAATAAAATAGCTCCCATCCTATGCATAACCTTTCCATGATCCTGACCTTGTGTACCTGCCGTTTGGGGACATGAAAAGAGAAAACGGCTGAGCGAAACGCTCAATGCGCGAATATATACTATAACATGGAATAGCATAACATAAGTGAAGGCTAAAATGAAAACATGACAATGAAAGTTCAGCGGAATAATGTAAGTCCTAGAAACCTGGTGACATGTAATAAACTGGTTTATTCTGAAAAGAGTCTCATGTTCATGTTAATGCTGAAAGTCTGCTGTTTAATCATGAAAACTGTAATTTAAATGCCAAAGAGCCCATATAGGTCATGAAATATATCAACGTGCATGAATACATGGAGGGGTGACCTCGTCATGCTATTAGAGGGGCTGCCTCTAATCATAATAGTCTGGGTAGGAGGGATCAACTCCTTGTGAAGGATGCAAGGCACAAACCACATTCACCATGAAATTCTTGTAAACTTGTAAACTAGGATGCACCCATTCTCCCCACATGATAATAATAATAAAGGCCAAACTTGTAAAGGGACGCTGCGAGCAATCACTCTCCCGCAGAAGAGTCATAACACCGGTGCCTCCAGTGCTATGGTTATGGTATCTCCATAACTAGGTGAAACTAACATGTATGTATATGGCTATGGTAATTAAAATAAACTTGACAATTCCTGACGTGTTTAAGACACATGACTACAGGGAAAACAGATGGCATAATCAATGGGGAAACCTATTCAGCATGAAAGAGAGAGAAGTTGTCTATACTGAAGGACGGAATATCCGTACATCACGTCTAGTAAATGAAAACGAAGAATAACGTGGAAGATGAAAACGCAAAGAAGATCATACTTCATAAATGCTACATAATAAAGAAGGACGTGTATGAGTCGCTTGGTTAACTTATACTTAATAATCATTAATTAATTGACGTTAACTTAACTTGTTCTTGTATCGTCTTAAATGTTCTTGACTTATTTACGACTTCATATTAAATCATGTAGTAAAATTTACTTAATAAATACTTACACTAAAATAATAATACTTATTAGTTAACAATAAAATAAGTTATTTATTTGGGATCGTAATTTAGTAATAAGGTAATCCTAATTAAATAAACTTTACTAAAACTTGATGATTACGTAACTAAATTAAGTCTAGTTATTAATTTAATTACGCTAACAAATACCTCGGTTAATATCATTAATTAAATATAAATTTAGTCGCGTAAAATATTTAATCATAACGCGTAAATAATATTAAACCTAATCATGTTTAATAACATATTTTTAACATACCCAAGCCTACCGAGACACCCGTGTCTCGGTCGCACGAACAAAACAACCTAGCACAACTACTTAAAACCAGTGCTGTCCCATATATCCCTTTTTAGTTCTGTCCAACATATACCCCAGTTCTGTCCAATATCTCGTTAAAACTATACTGTCCAATATCCTGAACTGCTATGTTGTCCAAGATACGTCCAGCCCTACCTTGTCCATGCTGTTTGTTATTAGTACCCCCTGTTTTTGTGTTAAATCATGCTGCTAGTTATACGTTCCCACTGTTTTTATACTTTACATGCTGTTTGGTTTTGACCACCCACTGTACCCGTTGTATGGGCGTTCCTAGCCACTGATTGGACGTTGTTTCGAAAATAATGCATCACCGAGATCCATAGAGGTCTCGGTTTGTGTACTACATCAAACACAAACAGATCTAAAACATACACCCCTTAATCCCACTGTTTTAACGTGATTTACATCCCTAAATCGGATCCACGATCGAATAATTAAAAGAAAGAAAACATAAACAAATTTAGGGTTTGAATCTTACTTGTTTTCAGGGTTTGGGAAATCGAAACACACGAACACAAAACGACCCTCCTGATTACTTAATTCTCGTTCATGATGTTGGATCGATGACCGCCATGAAAAAAAAAAGGATAGGTCTTAGATTTAGGGTTTCTGTTTGTATGTTGTTTGTGTGTTGTTTTTGTGTCGACAGGAAAAGAAAACAACGCATGCCTTCCCCTTTTATATATATTCTGGTTCGGTTTGGGTTACATATGGGCTTCGGCCCAACTGGCTTCCTTCTTATTACTTGTCCTAACGGCCCAAAACAGTCCATTTTGTTTTCTTATTTAATTATTCGCGACTTGTAAAAAAAAGTTGCGCATAGTCGTGTTTAAAATGTCATAATTTTTCATAGTTATTCTCATACGTTTTAAAGGTAAATGTTATTTACTTAATTACTTGTCGTGTTAATTAAATACACGTAATAATAATAATCGTGTTAACTATTCGCGTCGCGCGATTTAAATGTCGTATGTTATTATTTTGTGGCTTTACATATTATACGTAATCACATGTCGTACATTAATAATAATAATAATATACGTATTTATTTGTCGTACTAAAATAATATACGTAGTAGTCGTGTTAAATAATCGTATCGCGTATCGTATTATTAAATAATCGTGAAGTTTAAAATTTATACGAAATTTCATGTACGTAATCTTCTAAGGATTTTTATGCGGGTTTTACAACTCTTCCCCTCTAAAAGAAGAATTCGTCCTCGAATTAGAGATACGATACTCTGGAAGGGACATGAACGTGACGTGACAGTAGAGAACATGGAACATGACGTGACTGAAGGGAACATAGAATATGAAGTGACTGAAAAGGAACATATCTGAACTTATGGAAGAAAAGAGAATAAGAAATAACATTAGAAGATACATGAAACGATATATTACTAAGTGTCATACTTACTGGTATAATCACACTCCGTGCCTTGATGCTCAAGATATAATGAGACGTAATACGTGAACAATTGTGAACGTGATACGTGAACAATTGTGAACGTGCTACTTGGAGATATGGTGCATGAAATATAAGAACATATGGTAAGTGAAAATACATGCAACATATCGTGAACGTGATATGAGAACCTAGGGTAGACATGACATGGGAACATATTGTGAATGTGCAATAACTGAGTAGGTAAAATCAATGATACTAGATAAGACGTGAAATGTGACGTGAAACGTCTATCTGAGGATGAACGTCATACTAAACTTGAGTCTAGTCTCCCAAGCTTTTACAATCTTTCCAGAATGAAAGTGAATGATAATTCATAAGATAGGATATGATCATGATCATGAATGATGTCATGAACATGGAAGTGAAAAGCCAATCATGAAAATTAAAGAAAATTAAAGACGTGGATAAATTCGTGAATGCTAACACGAGACATAACTTGAGAGCTGAAATAATCATACAGACGTTAACGCAAATAATGAATGGTAACATAAACCTTTATTTGATCTGATAGCCGAAAGAGTGTAGTGTAATCGTACGATCATTGGCTGGAAAATATCTGATAATTCTACTACTGCGTACTCCTTTCGGATGAAAGAAAATGTGTAGGCTAAGTTAAATGATCGAACGACGATTCAAATATTCCTAAAGATTGAAATGACTGTAAGCGTGTTGGTGTTCTATCTTAACCTGCTGAAAAGTCAAACATTTAGATATGAACATAACTACAGCTTGTTTCATGTTTCCCCACCAAAATGTTGTTGAGGTCATAATACATCTTGGTACGATCTGGATACATAGAAATTGGAAAACTATGAGTCTGGGTAAAATTGATTTCTCATAGCATAGGATTTTCTGGAACACACAACTTGGATGTAGAATTTTCTCCTTTATGCGTAGGCATAGCCAAGGTAAAATTTATCGTAAGAACAATGTGATTCGGCGTGTCACTGTAATCAACTGCATACGTACAGGAAAAATTTTGGTGTGAATTTCTCCTGTTGTAACCTTGTAACATAGAGCGAAGATGGTCTTTGTACTCTTCTCTAGACTTAAAGAAAATCATAGTGTTAGCAATGAATAGAATAACGAACTTGTCCAGAATACATGAAAATTTGATTTCTCAAATCTACAATTACTGCTGGCATTCGTGTACTAACAGGCACAAACATGAATTTATAATGACCATGACGTGTGCGAAGAACAGTCACGGAAGTGTCCTGTTCGTCCACTCATAACTGTTGATATCCTGATAGTAAATCGATCTTGAAAAGTGTTTAGGGTCTAGTAGTTGATCGGATAGATCAATAATACTTGGAAAGAGAAAATACAGCCATAAATAGTGGTATGATTGGTAGTTCCTTCTGGTAATAATTCTGGGGAATTCTAAAAGAATATACTGATTAATGAATAAGAATGTCGGAAGTCGTGTCATAAATGATAGCTAGAAATCTTCGTAGCCAATAATACATTCTTGTAAGGCCGAAAAAAAATTTCACCGATTTTTCCTGGTGGAAAACCCATGCTGAGTGTATTCAGAAATCTGAACATCGCTGAATATAATGTGTTACGAATGGTGATCCATTGTAGGAATGAAAAATCTTGTTGTCAAACTAAAATGAAAGTCTATATATACATGGGTGATATCACGGCTTCTAAGATGGACATGAATATCTGAATATGAAATCGTGAAATGAAGTGTCATGTCTGCACACGAAGTAAGTGTTGAGTCTTAGGATTTAGACTCATCTGGGATATCATGATCATGATCGTAAATGCACAGCAGAATCATAATAAACACAATCATAACCAAGAACAAGGGTTTCACTAATAAAGATTACTATTAATAATGCTACTAACTATTAGTCCTAGTGCCTTATAGGCTTGACACCAGGAGGAACGCACACACACCTATGGTTTACATTGTTTGTAAATCAGTGAATAACCATGTGTGCCTAACCCTCTTTATATAATAGAGGTACTAAGGTTACATCACAACCCTAGCTTACTATAGAAGCTAACTATTTGCTATTAGGTCATTCATCTTGTTTTGTCATATCACTCAAGATCTCTAAGTCCCAACAATCTTCCCTTAGTTGATTTGACAAAACCAGTAAGCACAAGCTTCCCCTAAAGCTAATATAGATGAAGGCTAAGCTTCCCCTTGATCCATGCATTCTTCCCCTTTTTTCACATCAACTCAAAAGGGATCGTCTTCCCCTTAAGACATGCATGTCGAATCCAGTAGGTTCTATGGAGTGATCACTGATGAAGAAAATCAAGTATAACGAATTTGATGAAGAAGTGGAATCTCCCAAACTTGTGTCTTATGTCTTGCACTAACCACGTGACGTCGAGCTCGAACAAAAATCCTCAAATAAATGAGACACTGAGCACAATAACGTAACCCCTTCAAGTGATAGCGAATGTACGCATAGAGCAAGTTATCTTAAAAAGGCTCCTACTCCTTTTAAGATATTAATAGATCATACCCCTTCGCTAGATATGTCAAGTCTTCGTCACCATAAAAACCAAGCAAGTTATCTTAACAAGGTCCACCACGCCTTTTAAGATATGATAAGTACACAAAACCTGTGAAAATCAACTACAACATCAAATAAGTAATAATCAAGCGTCTTCGTCAATGAATCTCCACAACAAAATGATGATGGCTGAGAACTCCTCCTCTAGTAATAGTAGTGACATCAGACTAATCACTAAATCAGAGTAGTAGCAATCTTACTTGACTAGTAGGAACCAAAATCGGCCAAAGAATGTTAGTATACAACAAGCCAGCAGGAACCATAATGAAGTCAGCAAGAACATACACCTACCAATAGGAACAAACCAGTAGGAACCGACCAGTGGTACGGACCAGTAGGAACCGACCAGTAGGAACCGATGATTCAACCAGGAGGAACCATCGAATATTACTAGGAGGAACCAAGAACATAACCACCCTGAACATATATGACCAGTAGGAACTATAGCGCACCAGTAGAAACAACATAATCAAACGCTACCAGTAGCATCTCAAAACCTCTTTTTTTCTTTTTTTCCCTTTTTTTCATACTGTCACCACACTATCGCTAAAGATGTTGTTGTTCTGCTGTGCTGGCTGTAAAAAAAATATGAAGAGTACAAGCAATAACCAACCCATAATAAACCAATCCATGATAAACCAATCCACGTCAGTTCCCAAGCCATAAAGATGTTCAAAAGAAGAATATATTGTCATCCTAAAATCAGCAAGTCAAGGAATGATTACTATGAATCTTTAGCACCACATAATCAATGTTTAATACTTCCCAAAAATTAGGACTTGGCCATTAACTGCTCCACATTCAAAGATAATCCTGACAAAGTAACAACATCCCATGTTTCTGACTTTGCCACATCATGTAATATATTTGTATCCAAAAATATACGCAGGCAATAGCTCCCCAAAATCTCGTCCATGAACAAAAACGTGTCTTGCATATTTTTTAGGAACAAGTAACCATTTCCTCTTATGTGGGCATAACATAACATATTTTATTTTTAATCAAACGTGTTTTGACCTTATATTAAGGATATACACGTTTCATTAATATCCCACAAATCACGTCCATTTAAAGCTGTTCCCATAAACAAAGAATAACCAAGTTGGAAACATGGCATACTCATTACTCGAATGTGACTACCAGAAATCACGCATCCCATAACCCAAAATAAACAACACGTACATAATTTTAGAAGTAATATCTTTATTTGAAACACGTGATAGATGGACCAGTTAGCAACGTTAAGTCACAATCAAGTACCACGTTTCTTTGAATCAACCGTATTCGTAATCCCAATCCATAACTAGTACGAACACTCGACTTAGAGAAAACTAGAAAATGAATATGACCTTATTTTTCTTATCTTTCTATCTTTCTGGTCCTTATCTTTTTCAGCCATAGAACCAACGATCATCAATCACTGATCACCTAGATTTTCAAGAACATGAAACCCTAAAAAGGAATTCCCATTCTTTGTCACATTCTTGGCAGCAACAATAAAGTCTTTCAGCAGCAATATTGCAGCGAGTAGGTTTGGTTATAATTCTGTTAGGGTTCATCATTGATCAATAATCAACTCACCAAAGCTAGCAGAATTAACCACCGTTATGAACACGAATCTGCCCTTCTCACATCAACACCATATAACAGCAACAACATCAATGAATTATCTAGGGTTTGTTGGGAAAAACCCTAGATCAGCAGGAACACCATTTATTAAAACATAAAACAAAAATGAAAACCTTGTAGATCACCAGATCGAGAGCCAACAAGCTCTGATACCACTTGTTGAGTCTTAGGATCTAGACTCATTTGGGATATCATGATCATGATTGTAAATGCACAGCGGAATCATAATAAACACAATCATAACCAAGAACAAGGGTTTCACTAATAAAGATTACTTTTAATAATGCTACTAACTACTACTCCTGGTGCCTTATAGGCTTGACACCAGGAGGAATGCACACACACCTATGGTTTAAATTGTTTGTGAATCAGTGAATAACCATGTGTGCCTAACCCTGTTTATATAATAGAGGTACTAGGGTTACATCACAACCCTAGCTTACTATAGAAGCTAACTATTTGCTATTAGGTCCTTCATCTTGTTTTGTCATATCAACTCAAGATCTCTAAGTCCCAACAATAAACGTGGCAGATTTCACTAAATGTGTTTCGTCCGTCTCACACGGAATGAACACTGCGTAACCAGCTATAATCAATAAGTCAGAGATGGTACTGAAATATAGTGGCTTGATTTGTACATGGCACAACAGAATAAGTATACCCTTGGAAAGGTACCTTGAATTACTGATGCTAAATTCAGAAATTATGCATGAGTCTTGTGTCTTGACTCATGTCCTGGGAACTATACGTGTGACATGTGTCTTGACTGGTATCTTGACATGTGTCTACAATACATATTCATGAGAGGGTGTGTCTTGACGGATGTCTTGACATATAACAAGAAATCATAATTAAAATGGTGGTTAAAATGACTGTGATCCATGTAACTATTCAGCTAAGTGGCCGACTGGTACCGGTTCCCACTCATATGACTGAAAAGACAACTGAATGACGTGTGACATATAACTAAAAAGGTAAGGACATGGATTGTGATGGAAATCGTCTGGTGGTGAAGCATCTTCTCGTCCGATAGCTTAGATCTAACGTCTTTGTCTTCGTCTTGTAGGATCTCCAGGCTGTGAACAGCATTAGCATCTCGTAGCATCTCCAAATAATCAACAACATCAATATTCGGTAACATCTCTAAGTTATGATCGGCATCAACATCTTGTAGAATATCAACAAGTGGGGTACGCCTGAGATGAATGAGAATCGACTAGCGAATACTCATGGAGTATGGTAGGTGAAATACACATGGATTATGGTACGTGTAATACACATGAAATACTATACGTGGAGTTCATGTGAAATGCATATGAGATGATCGATGTGGTGGGAAAACTAATTTACACGGTTAGGAAACCAAACTAAAGTGAGGGACATGATAGCCTAGCAATATCAGCGTAGACATCATTATGGTTGCATAGAGGGAACACCAAAAGGATGGTTAAACAAAATTTAACGATGATTTGCATGAAAGCATGATTAATGAAAACGAACCATGACTATCATAAAAGCAGGATTAAATGAAATCCATTAATGTCTAGCATTAGAGCATGATTGACATGATGAAAACATAATTTACATAAAGAGGCATGGAACATAATCATCATGAAGATGAAAATATCATGAAGAAACATAGAACAAAATTAACATGAAGGAGCATAAAACATAATCAGCATGAAGACGAAGTTAACCATGATAGTATGAAAACATACTTGACATAAGGAGACATAACAATTAAATGAGGGAACATGAAAAGTTATGACTGTAATGAGATAAATATTGAAAGTTAATAGTGTGGACAACTAGGAGTCGTTTCACAATGCAAAACAATGAAACTTAAATGATAAGTATGACTCAATATACTACGACATAAACATGAAAGATGTGTGAAATAGTTTATAATGCATGAAACAATTTAAAATGCATAAAACAGTTTAAAATGCATGTTTAATATCTATGATGATATGTACATGATTGAACGCCTATGGGTCGGTTCAAAAAACAAAAGGCAAGTGTGGATGCCTATGGGTCGGTCCACTAATCAAGCAAAAAGTTTTGATAAAAGCACATGCGACTAAATAGAGACAGTCCTGTACCAACCATTATTTAGTCAAAATTCCTGCGAAAATGAGATGCATGCATGAATGAATACATGAAAGGAAAATAAAATGAATGCGTGAAAACCAACTGTCTAAACCTAACAGAAAACGTATGACCAAGTATGAACTACGGTGGTTCTATCCATATTAGCCAAAGTTCTCAAGGAACATCATGCATAAAACAATGACATGTAACTAAGTATGGATGACGTTTGTTCAATCCGTATTAGTAAAAATAATTATGAGAAAACATCATGGTTAAAACATCAAGGTGCTGAAAATATCGATACATGGAATAACAAGCGTTGGCTTAGGAAGGTCCTGGTGACTACCCACTAGTCACAGGTCAAGTTTTAGAGCCTGCAGGTCGAAACCTTGGGCTCTGATACCATAATTGTAACACCCATTTGGATAAATGGAATATCATAGGATAATCATGACGTAATATCAAAGCCTAAGGTAAATGTCCTAGAACATCACATGACCATAAAGGATAACCGGAATCAAACATCGGTCCCCAACATAAACTCATAAACATAGCATAAAGTAAAATGTAATGCAGAAAGAACAGAACATAAAATAGCTCCCATCCTATGCATAACCTTTCCCTGTTCCTGACCTTGTGTACCTGCCGGTTGGGGACATGAAAAGAGAAAACGGTTGAGCGAGACGCTCAGTGCGCGGATATATACAACAACATGGAATAGCATAACATAAGTGAAGGCTAAAATGAAAACATGACAATGAAAGTGCATCTGAATAATGTAAGTCCTGGAAACCTGGTGACATGTAATAAACTGGTTTATTCTTAAAAGAGTCTCATGTTCATGTTAATACTAAAAGTCTACTGTTTAATCAGGAAAACTGTAATTTAAATGCCAAAGAGCCCATATAGGTCATGAAATATATCAACGTGCATGAATACATGGAGGGGTGACCTCGTCATGCTATTAGAGGGGTTGCCTCTAATCATAATAGTCTGGCTAGGAGGGATCAGCTCCTTGTGAAGGATGCAAGGCACACACCACATTTACCATGAAATTCTTATAAACTTGTAAACTAGGATGCACCCATTCTCCCCACATGATAATAATAATAAAGTCCAAACTTGTAAAGGGACGCTGCGAGCAATCACTCTCTCGAAGAAGAGTCATAACACCGGTGCCTCCAGTGCTATAGTTATCGTACCTCCATAACTAGGTGAAACTGACATGCATGTATATGGCTATGGAAATTAAAATAAACGTGACATTTACTGACGTGTTTAAGACACATGACTACAGGGAAAACAGATGGCGTAATGAATGGGGAAACCTATTCAACATGAAAGAGAGAGAAGTTGTCCATACTGAAGGACGGAATATCCGTACCTCACGTCTAGCAAATGCAAACGAAGAATAACGTGGAAGATGAAAACGCGAAAAAGATCATACTCCATAAATGCTACATAATAAAGAAGGACGTGTATGGGTCGTTAGGTTAACTTATACTTAATAATCATTAATTACTTAACGTTAACTTAACTTGTTCTTGTATCGTCTTAAATGTTCTTGACTTATTTACGAATTCATATTAAATCATGTATTATGATTAGTGTAATTCGTATTCTAACATGTTAACAAGCATAAATTGTATCATTCATGATCAGGTAGAAAAGTTTACTTAATAAATACTTACGCTAAAATAATAATACTTATTAGTTAACAATAAAATAAGTTATTTATTTGGGATCGTAATTTAGTAATAAGGTAATCCTAATTAAATAAACTTTACTAAAACTTGATGATTACGTAACTAAATTAAGTCTAGTTATTAATTTAATTACGCTAACAAATACCTCGGTTAATATCATTAATTAAATATAAATTTAGTCGCATAAAATATTTAATCATAACGCGTAAATAATATTAAAACTAATCATGTTTATTAACATATTTTTAACGTACCCAAGCCTACCGAGACACCCGTGTCTCGGTCGCACGAACTAAACAACCTAGCACAACTACTTAAAACCAGTGATGTCCTATATATCCCTTTTTAGTTATGTCCAACATATACCCCAGTTCTGTCCAATATCTAGTTAAAACTGTACTATCCAATATCCTGAACTGCAATGCTGTCCAAGATACATCCAGCCCTACCTTGTTCCTGCTGTTTGTTATTAGTACCCCCTGTTTTTGTGTTAAATCCTGCTGCTAGTTATACGTTCCCACTGTTTTTATACTTTACATGTTGTTTGGTTTTGACCACCCACTGTACCCGCTGTATGGGCGTTCCTAGCCACTGATTGGACGCTGTTTGGAAAATAATGCATCACCGAGACCCATAGAGGTCTCGGTTTGTGTACTACATCAAACACAAACGGATCTAAAACATACACCCCTTAATCCCACTGTTTTTAACGTGATTTACATCCCTAAATCAGATCCATGATCGAATAATTAAAAGAAAGAAAACATAAACGAATTTAGGGTTTGAATCTTACTTGTTTTCAAGGTTTGGGAAATCGAAACACACGAACACAAAACGACCCTCCTGATTACTTATTTCTCGTTCATGATGTCGGATCGATGGCAGCCATGAAAAGAAAAAAACGATCGGTCTTAGATTTAGGGTTTCTGTTTGTGTGTTGTTTTTGTGTCGACAGGAAAAGAAAACAACGCATGCCTTCCCCTTTTATATATATTCTGGGTCGGTTTGGGTTACATATGGGCTTCGTCCCAACTGGTTTCCTTCTTATTACTTGTCCTAACGGCCCAAAACAATCCATTTTGTTTTCTTATTTAATTATTCGCGACTTGTAAAAAAAGCGTTGCGCATAGTCGTGTTTAAAATGTCATAATTTTTCATAGTTATTCTCATACGTTTTAAACGTAAATGTTATTTACTTAATTACTTGTCGTGTTAAAAAATACACGTAATAATAATAATCGTGTTAACTATTCGCGTCGCGCGATTTAAATGTCGTATATTATTATTTTGTGGCTTTACATATTATACGTAATAACATGTCGTACATTAATAATAATAATAATATACGTAATTATTTGTCGTACTAAAATATTATACGTAGTAGTCGTGTTAAATATTCGTATCGCGTATCGTATTATTAAATAATCGTGAAGTTTAAAATTTATACGAAATTTCATGTACGTAATGTTCTAAGGATTTTTATGGGGGTTTTACACAAATCAACTTAAACCTAGGATATGCAGTAGACCCAAACACCCCTTATCAAACTGATTTCTCAATTTTTCAAAGGATATGTGTGATTCAACCCACAAACCTGGCTCAAATCAACTCAATAACAACAAACAACCTCAAATAAACAAGATTCAACCACAATATCACAGATTCACAGATAAAAACTCTGATTCATAAAAAATCATGCAATATTCAGAAAACTTAAAAGGGTTTAGAAATGAGCACCTCCAAAACATACATCCATGCTTTGGTATGTGTGAGCTTAAGTGGTAGCAAAACAACCACTAGCTTCCTTGTACCTGCTAGGATTCAGCAAACACAAGGATGAACAATAAACAATGAAACATTGATTTTTGAAAACAAGGGTTTTATAATCAAAACCCTTTCCTCAAAACACAATAAACAGATAATGGAACTCAGATCTTAGCTTATCAAACACCAGACTTTTATAAAACATAAAAGGAAATAACAATTTTCAAAAAATACCAACTTATATTTATAAAAAGGAATTACAAAGATTTAAGTTTAAATCTGGAATAAAGGGTTACTCACAGGTTGAGGCTCCTTTTATAGACTATCATAGACGATTCTAGAATAAAAAATACATGATAAACCCTAGCTATGAAATCTCAAATATGCCATTGAGTGCTTGATGGCGTGTTGAGGTTGTGAGCTGTCCAAATGAATCCTATGCGTTCATTTTTCCTTTGGGGCCAAGTAAGGAGTATAGGACGTTGATCATGCCACATGGCATTGCTTGGAGAGGAGGGTGTCACATGATTGGTGGACGGGTGAATGGGGGTGGGGTCCTTGGTGAGTGGGATTGTGAGCTCAATCGTGGGATGTGTTCATGTGTGTGTCAATCAAGTGTGGGTGTGAATAATTTGAATTTACCCTTTGTTTTAAGTGATGGAGTTATTGGGTTCTTGGGGGTGAATAGTAACTTGTTTTGATCGGAAATCAGTGGAGGGGTTAAGTGTTTGACGCAATAATATGTTTGAATGTTTGGTTGTGGCAAAAGTACCCCTTAGTCTTTGGAAAATGTTATATAACAAGAATTGCAGCCTTATAAACGCCTTCCATTTGTTAATTAACTTTCATTCTTTATATTTTGGCCACAAATACTTTTCAAAACAGAATTTAGGGCTTATTCAACTTTGGTGTAATTACACACATGGCCCTTTTGATGTTTAATCCATTTAAAAAGGACTAAATGTGTAATTTTCTTGAACTTGAAGGACTTCTTTGGATCTTTGACTTCATGGGGGACTATTATTGACAATTTAGATTTATTGAGGGACTAAACTTGCCAATTCTTCAAAGATGAAGGACCTTTTTGTCATTTTGACAAACTTAGGGACCAAACTAGTAATTATGAATATTCAAGGGTATTAAGAGTCATTTCTTCATAAATAAGGGACCAATCATGTACATCTTGAAGTCTTCAAGGGTTTTTCTTTGATAAATCACAAACTAGGGCCCAGTTCATTGTGCGGCTTCGTTTCTCGTGTTCGTTTTACCTTGTTTCTTGTGCTCTTTTGTCCTTTTCACGATATCCATACCTAAAATACACAAGTAAACAAACACAAGCATATATATGGTATTTTGATGACATTTTATGCATTTAAAGCCCGAAAAGAAAGATGAGATCATGTATAAATGCCATCTCATCAGGAATCCTGGATTCCACTGCTTTTAGCCATTCCACTGCTTTCAGAAGTTGACATAGCAGGGGAAAGGATTGACTACTTCTTCCTTTGTGATGTGTCATCTTCTTCATCTGTTTTTGTAGCAGCATCATCAATGGGAAACAATGAGGGTACAGTTATGTACCTCATTGTGTCTTCTCCACAACAGTTGGTTCTTTTGTACCTGAAATGTTAGTATTCTACAAAGAAACAGGTACATAATTCATTGATTTAGAAAGTACTTCAATATCAAAGAACCAATCAGGACCTGTTTGTACATCTTTAGGCTTATCTTCAAGAAAATCTACATGGAGATTTTCTGTCTCTTTGCTTGTCTTCTTGTTGAAAACCCTATATCCCTTGCTGTTTAATGAATAGCCTATAAAGTACCCATCATCCCCTTTTCAATGAATTTACCTAAATTGTCAATTTTGTTCAAAATTATCACATGACATCCAAATGGTCTGAAAAAGTCAATCAAAGGGGGTCTGCCATTGAACAGCTGATAAGGGGTCTTGCTGTATGCCTTTACCACCAAGGCCCTGTTTTAAACATAACAAGCAGTGGCTACAACTTCAGCCGAAAAGATAACTGGAAGCTTGGAATCAGATAGCATAGTCCTTGCAACTTCAATAAGTGTCCTGTTTCTTCTTTCTGCAACTCCATTTTGTTGAGGTGTTCTTGCTATGTTGTATTCCCTCCTTATTCCTTTGTTTGTGCAGAAAGTGTCCAGCTTCTTGTTTCTGAACTCACCACTACTGTCTGATCTAATGGTCACCACCTTCATAGTTTTGGACAGTTCAATCTAATTGATAAAACCTATGAGTACATCTGCTGTGTCACTCTTTTCAAATTGGAAGAATGTCCATGTGAACCTTGTAAGTCATCAGTAATCACTAGGAAATACCATTTCTTCATTATGCTTGCCACAAAAGTAGGACCAAATAGATCCATGTGCAGTAATTCCAATTGCTTGGTGGTGGACAAACTTGTTTTGGACTTGCAAGAGGCTCTGTGTTGCTTCCCTTTCAAGCAAGCAACACAAGTATGATCATTGACAAAGGACTTGGAAGGAAGGCCATAAACAAGATTAAACTTGACCAGCTTGTTCACGTTCTTGAAGTTAAGATAACCAAGTCTTCTAGGCCATTTCTTGCATTCATCAACTGATGCTTTGGCAATGAAACAGTTTTCATTGTCTTGAAGAGTGATGTCCTTTAAATCAATTGTGTACATGTTCTTCTGTCTTGGGGTTCTGAGCATAATAGGAGTGTTTGGTGGTAAAACAAACTCCTTTCCTAACACAAGACATTCAGTATCAGTAAAAAGGACAAAATTCTTGTTATCAGTCATCTGGGTATGCTGAAAAGATTGTACTTGAGCTCTTTCACCAAGTAGACTTTGTCAAATGTCATTCCATTTGTAACAATGGTTCCTTTCCTTGTAATAGTTCCATGCCCATCTCCAAATGAGACACCATCATTGTCATGCAGGGGAACAAAGTTAGACAGATAGGATTTATGTCCAGTCATACTCCTTGAACATCCACTATCCCAATAGGCTTTATCATTCCTGGTCTGCTTTGTCACCTACAAAAAGAAAAACATTTTAGTTTCTCTTGGGGACCCAAGCCATTACTGACTTGGATCTACCTCGTCTATCAATGTAAGATAACTTGTCAAAGACTAGAGATACACTATTGGATTGAGTACCCCTTTTGGGTACCCAAAACCAACGAGTTGAGGCTTTCACAGCTTTTCCCCATCTTCCCATGTTTCTAGATGTGACACCCTAGAATCGAGGTCATTAACGATACCCTAAATTACGCTAATTTTTGAAATTTTTATTAAATTTTAATTTCTATAATTATAAGTATTTTGGTTAGAGCCGATGTTCGAGGTTATAATTTTTACGGTTGACGTTTTAAGTAGGACGATGACGATTACGATCCCGAGGGATGCCCAATTTCATATAATTTTTGACGATTTATCGATAATGTAATTTTTCGAGAATTTTATTTACGGTTCGTGTTAAGTTGAGTCGTGTGAGTTTTATAGCCTTCCAAGTACATTTAAAGTATCCCAAAAATATTTTGGAGCATTCGGGAAGATTTCCGACTCCCGTAAAATTTTCAAATTGACAAATGAGTCAAACCCGCAAAGTTTTGAGGTTGTTTTCTATTTAAGGACAAAAGAAACCCAATATTGCACTTAGGTCCCTCCTAACTAACAAAAGGGGGCAAAGTGGACAAACACACAAACACATACAAAAATTTACAAGAAAAATCAAACATCACTCCCTCCCTCTCTCTCAAAACTCACGGCACACCAAGAACAAACAAAAATCCACCTAAAATCTTTTCCACTTGATTTTTCAAAAATCTAAGGTTAGACCACGCTTAGTTTGGTCATTACCCACCTATTCATGTAATCAAATCCAACATGCATTGATAAAAATTTTTCAAGATTTTTCATATGATCCAAAATTCGTTTTTGTGGCTATTTGAGCTAATGCATGTTAATTTTGAGTGTTATGGAAGTATAAACACCATGAAAACCCACCAAAATTAATTTGGTTGTGGTGAATGGGTCACCCAAACCCCACGGCAAAAGGGGTGTTTGGGGGAGCCATGGTGGTTGATGAATATGCATGTTATTATTGTGTTTGGTTATTTGTTTTATGATGATTTACATAGGTGTTACTACTTGCATGTGTATTTTTCTTTGATTTTGATATTGAGATTGGTTGATCAATAGGGGTAGGATGGAAGTTTGATGTTAGGATATGTTTGGGAAGTCTTAGGATGATGTTTAGTGTTGGTTAGAAGTCTTGGAATCGAGTCTAAGCATGTTTTTGGTATAGTCATTTTTAGGCAGAAACATTTGGTCTATTTTGGAAAAATGATTTTTGTTCCAGGTCTTGAAAACTAAATATAGTGATAGAGGGTTTTTCTAGCTTTAATTTGGTATAAGGTAGAGCCCGTGACTCAAAACGAGCTAAAAGTTATGACATTTTAAAGATCGGGTACCGGGAGACGAGGACTTTCACAATCCGGATTTGTGCAAAGTTTTAGTCAAATCCCGAGGGTCACAAGTATAATTTGGTGAATGATCAAGGGTCAAAACTTGGTCCCTAACCTGTACAAATGAGTCTATATGTTGACTTATGAGTCAAGGAAGTCAAAGGTATTTTTCATATAGGTCAAAGTGGTCAAAATTGGTCGAAGCGCAATTTCAGCCCGTAAAATGTAGTCGTGGAAATGAGTTGCGTGACGGGTCGTAAAAGTGAAAACTTTTGTTGAACTTAAAAACATGTTATCTACAGGTCATATAGGATTTTCGGAAATTTTATCAAATTTTATAAGCATGGTTTAATAAGGTAAAACAGCCCGTACTTTAGTCAAGTACCGGCGAGAACGTGTAAAAATGGACAACGTAGGTTATAAGAACGAATGGTATAAAATGAATGATACTTGTTGTTTTTGTTTTTGGCGTGAGTTATATTTGTCTTAAGTGACTTATATATATGTATTTTATACAGTACCGTAAGTATTTAAATGAGATTACTCATTACGCGTTATTTGTGATAGGTGTTGAATTACCCGGGCATCCGTTTCATCGTCAGTGAACACTCCTCGAACTACCGACTACTTAATATCTAAGGTGTGAATTTATAGCCTCGCTTATATTATTTCAAATTGTTTTACCCGCGAGGGAAATGCATGCTAGTTTTTAAAAAGGAACGTATATCATGAATGATTGTTAGACCCGAAAGTTGCCTTAGAAATTGTGTTGAGTACCAAAGTTGCAAAAGTCCCTAAATTCATGAACTATTAACTATTGTCTTGCCCTTGCGAAGGGGGAAATAGCCGCTTATGCAATTTGTAGTACTACGGGGTTAACGACCCAATGCTAGCCGAGAAGCTGTACTTATAGTAAGTTCTGCGGTAGATTATTTTGTATGAGAGATAAGGTATAATTGCAACTGATGCCTTTAGAGGGGCACTGGTTTCATCTGAATCATGCCGGTATATTTACGCGGGTGATTGAGTTAACGGATTAGTGTCATGAGCTTAAACACAATTGTCAGTATCCTGATTATAGTTTGTTTGATCGACAAGACTATAAATGATCACGAATGGTTTTTATTATATATACGTTCAAATGGATTGAAAAACCTATGAATTCCACTCAACGTTTTCGTTGACCAAATTTTTGGCATGTATTTCAGGTAACCGCTGAGCAGTAGGATGGAGCATGCATGGGATGGATGTTGTGTGTACGGCTTGGTGTCCGCTTGTTTTTCCCTCCTTTTCTACTTAAACAATTTTTATGTTTAATGTCATGTGGTTGTAAAACTGAAGTTTTTGGGGTTGAGATTCATGGGGACCAAAACGCTAAACTCTGTGCACTATTTGGGGTTGGAAAAACTGTGGACATGTATTATCTAACAATTTTAAATGTTGAATTTTTAAGATGACGTCTTTTTAGCGTCGTCTGATATCTCTTGTGTGCAATGAATACTGTGTAGCACCCATTGTTGTAGTTCCGCTGCGCATAACAATTGTGGGGGTGTTACAGATTGGTATCAGAGCCACGAGTTATAGAGAACTAGGTCGTTTTTGAAAATCCTAAACTATAACTTTTGGTGTTGTAAGAAAGGGTCCAAGCACACACAACTATCCTGCATGGCTCCGGTAAGATTTATTGTTGTATTTATGGCATTTGACGTATACTTTTGAGTAAAGTATGTATGTGGGTAATTATTATATAAGTATGGAATTACTATATGTAGACGTTAAATTTTACGTGAAATATCCGACATCGTAATTTTCATATTTATCATGCATGAGCATCATATTATTACATTTCGGGCATATGTACCACCTTTGCATTGCATTTGCATGCATATATTTATAATTATTGTATAATTACTTATGTACCCTCCGAAATTCGCTGTTATTGCAGGAATGGCCGAGGTACCGCCCAACGATTACGTCGTAGGTCACAAAGGGGGACCGTTTCCTCCGAACCCGCCGGACAATAATAATGGATGGATCGCTCCAGAAGACGAAATAGGACCGGAAAACGACAATGGCGAAAGTGAGGTGGATAACTTCAGCATGAGTAGTGACGACAATGAGGATTCCGAAGAAGAGCCCGAGGAGCTATTGGATGATGGCATTCCCGAGGATGCCATAGGCCAGACCGAACCCGATTTGTTTCAAACCCCGAGTTCGCCGAAGGGTTATGAGGTACCACCGACCGGTCGTTATGAGCAGCAACCTTTTGATCGCCCGATGGACAATAGTAATGGGAGCAGTGGAGAGTCATCCAAGTCGCCATCGATTCATGAGAATATTACAAGGGTCTATTTTCCGAGACCGAGTCACTACTGGGATCCCGCAGGTCGTTTGGGGAGGATGGAAAGGTTAATGTATGAGCGGTTTGTAGTCGAGACTAGGGTGATTAAGAAGTTTGATAAGACTGAGAGGGAGCATCAAAGACTGTTGGAAAGGACTTCAAGGATTGCGTATGATGGGATGATGAACGCAAGTGCCATCAACAGTTTGAAATCAATGGTTGCGAATTTAAGTGCTAGTCTTGATCGTGTGAGGGAAGATCAGATGAGGTTGTCAAGGATGCAGAGTTGGGAGCATCGTGTGAGGGATTCATTGCCCCCGGATTGGAGATTCGTGGACGATGTGGAGATGGAGGCGAATGACTTCATGGTTCAGCCGCCTACTGGAGGTGCTTGTATTTCGGTGGGAAATCAGGTAGCGATTGAGTATGGATCCACATCAGGGACGAGAAAGGAAACAGAATGTGGGCCAGATGAGAAAGGAAAGGGAAAAGTGGATGATGTGGACGAGGACGTGAGTGATGAGGAAACCGAGGACGACGACGAGCCGCCATCCAAGAGGCCGTGTGGATCACCACATGCCTAGTTACTTGTTTTGTATTTTTCTTTGATCATTGTAATAGAACTATTTTAGACCTTTGTATGATGGTATTATGACGAGAAACTCAAGTACTTGATGTTTTGTGGTGAATGATTGTAGTGGCATTACTTGTCACGATTTTGGTTAACTATCAATACAATCTATGTTACCTTTCATGATCTGTGATATGTCTTAAATTTGATCTTTTGTGGTGTGAATTGATGAATATTAGTAACTCCGTAGGGATGTGTCGTTGTATGTATTTTATGTCTGGGAAACTTGATATGAATACTTACATTGTTTTTCTATTTTTTCTTGTCTTGCAGAAAGAGATATTCGATAAAACAATGCCTCCAAAGTTGACTGCCGATCGTGTTAACAACATGATTCAGGAAGCGATAGCTAATGCGTTGGAAGCGGACCGAGCTGGGAGAAATCAGGATCCAGGAAGGAACGCGGGGAGACAACCAGCCCCGAGAGTGTGTACCTATTCAAGCTTTATGAAGTGCGGTCCTACGCAGTTCCGTGGATCGGGTGGAGCACTAGAACTTAGACGATGGTTGGAAAAAGTTGAGAGTACGTTTGAAATCAGTGGTTGTGCAGAGGCGGATAAAGTAAAGTTTGCAGCAGCTACATTTCTGGATGATGCGTTAAGCTGGTGGAACACCCAGGTAGCTACGGTGGGATTGGCTGTGGCAAATGCGAGAACGTGGAATGCAACCAAAGCTTTGTTGACAAAGAAGTTTTGCCCAGAGGAGGAATTGGGGCAATTGGAGGACGAATTGAGGCATTTGACCTTAAGGAACAACGATATAGCTGCTTACACCAGGAGATTCAATGAGTTAAGTCTTTTGTGTCCGGACATATTTGCCAATGACGCCAAGAAAATGAAGCAGTATATTAAGGGTTTATCTAGCAACATCAAGGGTGAAACAACTTCGTCGAAACCTGGAACGTTTGACGAGGCGGTTCAAATGGCACACGCTTTGATGGACGTTAAGCTTCAGGACAAGCAGAACTACATTGCTGAAGGCAACAAAAGAAAATGGGAGGCAGCACAAGGTAATCAATCCCAAGGCCAGAACCGAGAAGGAAACCGAAACAACCAAGGGCCGAACCGTAATCAGCAGTTTAATCAGAGAAGGAACGAAGGAATGAGGGCCGTGACAAACCCTAGAGGTGTGAAAGTGAATCCCCATTGTGGAAAGTGCAACTTGTATCATGTTGGAAACTGCCCGCAGGCATGCGGCAAGTGTGGAAAGGCAGGTCATAGGACTGCTAGTTGTCGAATGGGAGGAGTAGCCACTGGGGCTAATGCTATCAGGATGAGAGGATGTTATAGCTGTGGAGAAAGGGGGCATGTGCAAGCAAATTGCCCGAAGGCAGGGAACAGACGGGGAGGAAATAATGCGGCAGCTGTGTATCAAGTGGGAACTGCTGATAAACCACAAGGTCCCAATGTGGTTACCGGTACGTTTTTGCTAGACGCTTGTTATGCTAGTATTTTATTTGATTCTGGCTCCGACAAGAGTTTTGTAGACGTTAGATTTAGTCGTAATATCGATAGAGAACCGGTATTGTTAACGACTAGTTATAATGTTGAATTAGCCGATGGAAAAATTGTTAGTACGAATTCTATACTGAAAGGGTGTACCTTGAAGTTAGGAAACTACGCTTTTAAAATCGACTTGATGCCAATAGAGCTAGGATCGTTTGACGTGATTGTGGGAATGGATTGGCTAATGGCGCATAGTGCTATAATCGTCTGTGGTGAGAGATTGGTGCAGATTCCGCTGAGGAATAGGGTTTTGACGGTAAAGGGAGACGAATGCACTTCTCGTTTGAAGGTGATTTCGTGTTTGAAGATGATGAAGTACGTAGAGAGCGGATGCGATGTGTTTTTGGCACAGGTTTCGAGCGATGGTGATGTAGAGGCGAGAATTGAAGAGGTACCAATTATTCGCGAGTATCCGGACGTTTTTCCAGACGAGTTGCCAGGTTTACCGCCTAATCGTGAGGTCGAGTTTCGAATTGATTTAGTGCCAGGAGCTGCACCGGTTGCACGAGCACCTTATCGCTTAGCACCATCTGAGTTAAAGGAGTTATCGGATCAATTGAAGGAATTGATGGACAAAGGATTTATTAGGCCGAGCTCATCACCTTGGGGAGCGCCAGTGTTGTTCGTAAAGAAGAAGGATGGTTCGTTTAGGATGTGTATTGACTATAGAGAACTCAATAAGCTGACGGTTAAGAATCGGTACCCATTACCGAGGATTGATGATTTGTTCGATCAATTACAAGGTTCCAGTGTATACTCAAAGATCGATTTAAGATCAGGGTATCATCAACTGCGTGTAAGAGAGGAGGATATTCCTGTAACTGCCTTTCGTACGCGGTATGGACACTTTGAATTTCGAGTGATGCCGTTTGGGTTGACTAACGCGCCTGCTGTATTCATGGATCTTATGAATCGCGTGTGCAAGCCGTATCTAGATAAGTTTGTTATTGTTTTCATCGACGACATACTTATTTACTCTAAGAGTAAGGAGGAGCACGAGAAGCACCTGAGAAAGATTTTGGAGTTGTTAAGGAAGGAGAAGCTGTATGCAAAATTCTCTAAGTGTGAGTTTTGGTTGGAATCAGTGCAGTTTCTAGGTCATGTGATTGATAAGGAAGGAGTTCGTGTAGATCCTGCTAAGATCGTAGCGATCAGGGAATGGTCAGCACCGACGACGCCGACTGAAGTTCGACAATTTTTGGGTTTAGCTGGGTATTATAGAAGGTTTATTGAAGGATTTTCGTTGATTGCGAAACCATTGACGCGGCTTACTGAGAAGAATAGGGTGTATGAATGGGGAATTGAGGAAGAGCTTGCTTTCGAAACGCTCAAGGATAAGTTATGTTCCGCGCCGATCTTATCATTGCCTGAAGGAACCGAAGATTTCGTGGTGTATTGTGATGCGTCTCGTAAAGGTTACGGAGCAGTGTTAATGCAACGGGAGAAGGTGATAGCTTACGCATCGAGGCAATTAAGGAAGAACGAGGAGAACTACACGACGCACGATTTGGAATTAGGAGCGGTAGTTTTTGCGTTGAAGCTGTGGAGACACTATCTGTATGGGACAAAGTGTGTTGTATTCACTGATCACAAGAGTTTGCAGCACATTTTAGATCAAAAGGAGTTGAATATGCGACAAAGACGATGGGTTGAACTATTGAGTGATTACGACTGTGAAATTCGCTATCACCCTGGGAAGGCGAATGTTGTAGCGGATGCATTGAGTAGGAAAGAACGGGAGAAACCTTTGAGGGTTAGAGCTTTAGTGATGAGTGAGAGCGTTGACTTAACCGAAACCATACTGAAGGCTCAGGAGAGAGGATTGATGAAAGGGAATGTTGAAGCCGAGAATTTGGGACGAATGTTGAAACCTATTTTCGTGATTAGGTCTGACGGACTGAGATATTTTGAGAATCGGATTTGGTTACCATTGTGTCCATCTGAGGAAGGAAAGCCTGGAGTTCGAGAATTGGTTATGAATGAGTCGCATAAGTCGAAGTATTCGATACATCCTGGATCGGATAAGATGTACCACGACCTGAAGAAAGTTTATTGGTGGCCGAATATGAAGGCAGATATTGCTCGTTACGTTAGTAAGTGTTTGACTTGCGCGAAGGTTCAGGCAGAACATAAGAAACCATCTGGATTGTTGGTACAACCGGAAATCCCAGAATGGAAATGGGAGAAAATCGCAATGGATTTTGTGACGGGTTTACCTAGGACTCCTAGTGGATGCGATATGATATGGGTAATTGTGGACAGGTTGACGAAATCTGCTCATTTCTTACCTATGAAGAAGACGGACAGCATGGAAAGACTCGCCAGCGTGTACGTGAAAGAGATCGTCTGTAGACATGGAGTGCCGTTATCGATCATTTCGGATCGCGACAGTAGATTTACGTCGGAATTTTGGAGATCGCTTCAACGTGCGATGGGCACTGAACTGAATCTAAGCACGGCTTATCACCCGGAAACTGACGGCCAGAGTGAACGAACGATTCAAACGATGGAGGACATGCTCCGAGCATGCGTGATTGATTTTGGAGGAAGTTGGGAACGCCACTTGCCTCTGGTGGAATTTTCGTACAATAATAGTTATCATGCGAGTATCAAAGCGGCACCGTTCGAAGCATTGTATGGAAGGAAGTGTAGATCGCCCGTGTGTTGGAGTGAAGTAGGGGAAAGTCAATTGACTGGACCCGAAATGGTTTTAGAAACGACAGAGAAGATCGTGCAGATCAAGAACCGACTACTTGCTGCGAGAAGCCGACAGAAAAGTTATGCTGATAACCGAAGGAAACCGTTGGAGTTTGAAGTTGGAGATATGGTTATGCTCAAGGTATCGCCGTGGAAGGGTGTAATTCGTTTTGGGAAGAAAGGAAAGTTGAGTCCGAGGTATATTGGACCGTTTAAGATCGTTGAACGAATTGGACCAGTAGCGTACAAGTTAGAATTGCCGACCGAGCTTAGTGCTATTCATGACACGTTTCACGTATCGAACCTGAAGAAGAGTTTGGCGGACAAGGAATTGGTGATTCCTTTGGACGAGATTCGACTAGACGACAAAATGCACTTTGTGGAAGAACCTGTGGAAATTATGGACCGGGAGGTCAAGCGGTTGAAGCATAGTAGGATTCCTATTGTGAAGGTCCGATGGAATTCTAAGCGTGGACCGGAATACACCTGGGAACGTGAGGACTTTTTCAAGGAAAGGCATCCTCATTTGTTCCAGTAGACGAAATGTGAGCCCAAGAAGAGGCGAGCGCCGGGACGTCGCTCTCTTTAAGGAGGGGTGGATGTGACACCCTAGAATCGAGGTCATTAACGATACCCTAAATTACGCTAATTTTTGAAATTTTTATTAAATTTTAATTTCTATAATTATAAGTATTTTGGTTAGAGCCGATGTTCGAGGTTATAATTTTTACGGTTGACGTTTTAAGAAGGACGATGACGATTACGATCCCGAGGGATGCCCAATTTCATATAATTTTTGACGATTTATCGATAATGTAATTTTTCGAGAATTTTATTTACGGTTCGTGTTAAGTTGAGTCGTGTGAGTTTTATAGCCTTCCAAGTACATTTAAAGTATCCCAAAAATATTTTGGAGCATTCGGGAAGATTTCCGACTCCCGTAAAATTTTCAAATTGACAAATGAGTCAAACCCGCAAAGTTTTGAGGTTGTTTTCTATTTAAGGACAAAAGAAACCCAATATTGCACTTAGGTCCCTCCTAACTAACAAAAGGGGGCAAAGTGGACAAACACACAAACACATACAAAAATTTACAAGAAAAATCAAACATCACTCCCTCCCTCTCTCTCAAAACTCACGGCACACCAAGAACAAACAAAAATCCACCTAAAATCTTTTCCACTTGATTTTTCAAAAATCTAAGGTTAGACCACGCTTAGTTTGGTCATTACCCACCTATTCATGTAATCAAATCCAACATGCATTGATAAAAATTTTTCAAGATTTTTCATATGATCCAAAATTCGTTTTTGTGGCTATTTGAGCTAATGCATGTTAATTTTGAGTGTTATGGAAGTATAAACACCATGAAAACCCACCAAAATTAATTTGGTTGTGGTGAATGGGTCACCCAAACCCCACGGCAAAAGGGGTGTTTGGGGGAGCCATGGTGGTTGATGAATATGCATGTTATTATTGTGTTTGGTTATTTGTTTTATGATGATTTACATAGGTGTTACTACTTGCATGTGTATTTTTCTTTGATTTTGATATTGAGATTGGTTGATCAATAGGGGTAGGATGGAAGTTTGATGTTAGGATATGTTTGGGAAGTCTTAGGATGATGTTTAGTGTTGGTTAGAAGTCTTGGAATCGAGTCTAAGCATGTTTTTGGTATAGTCATTTTTAGGCAGAAACATTTGGTCTATTTTGGAAAAATGATTTTTGTTCCAGGTCTTGAAAACTAAATATAGTGATAGAGGGTTTTTCTAGCTTTAATTTGGTATAAGGTAGAGCCCGTGACTCAAAACGAGCTAAAAGTTATGACATTTTAAAGATCGGGTACCGGGAGACGAGGACTTTCACAATCCGGATTTGTGCAAAGTTTTAGTCAAATCCCGAGGGTCACAAGTATAATTTGGTGAATGATCAAGGGTCAAAACTTGGTCCCTAACCTGTACAAATGAGTCTATATGTTGACTTATGAGTCAAGGAAGTCAAAGGTATTTTTCATATAGGTCAAAGTGGTCAAAATTGGTCGAAGCGCAATTTCAGCCCGTAAAATGTAGTCGTGGAAATGAGTTGCGTGACGGGTCGTAAAAGTGAAAACTTTTGTTGAACTTAAAAACATGTTATCTACAGGTCATATAGGATTTTCGGAAATTTTATCAAATTTTATAAGCATGGTTTAATAAGGTAAAACAGCCCGTACTTTAGTCAAGTACCGGCGAGAACGTGTAAAAATGGACAACGTAGGTTATAAGAACGAATGGTATAAAATGAATGATACTTGTTGTTTTTGTTTTTGGCGTGAGTTATATTTGTCTTAAGTGACTTATATATATGTATTTTATACAGTACCGTAAGTATTTAAATGAGATTACTCATTACGCGTTATTTGTGATAGGTGTTGAATTACCCGGGCATCCGTTTCATCGTCAGTGAACACTCCTCGAACTACCGACTACTTAATATCTAAGGTGTGAATTTATAGCCTCGCTTATATTATTTCAAATTGTTTTACCCGCGAGGGAAATGCATGCTAGTTTTTAAAAAGGAACGTATATCATGAATGATTGTTAGACCCGAAAGTTGCCTTAGAAATTGTGTTGAGTACCAAAGTTGCAAAAGTCCCTAAATTCATGAACTATTAACTATTGTCTTGCCCTTGCGAAGGGGGAAATAGCCGCTTATGCAATTTGTAGTACTACGGGGTTAACGACCCAATGCTAGCCGAGAAGCTGTACTTATAGTAAGTTCTGCGGTAGATTATTTTGTATGAGAGATAAGGTATAATTGCAACTGATGCCTTTAGAGGGGCACTGGTTTCATCTGAATCATGCCGGTATATTTACGCGGGTGATTGAGTTAACGGATTAGTGTCATGAGCTTAAACACAATTGTCAGTATCCTGATTATAGTTTGTTTGATCGACAAGACTATAAATGATCACGAATGGTTTTTATTATATATACGTTCAAATGGATTGAAAAACCTATGAATTCCACTCAACGTTTTCGTTGACCAAATTTTTGGCATGTATTTCAGGTAACCGCTGAGCAGTAGGATGGAGCATGCATGGGATGGATGTTGTGTGTACGGCTTGGTGTCCGCTTGTTTTTCCCTCCTTTTCTACTTAAACAATTTTTATGTTTAATGTCATGTGGTTGTAAAACTGAAGTTTTTGGGGTTGAGATTCATGGGGACCAAAACGCTAAACTCTGTGCACTATTTGGGGTTGGAAAAACTGTGGACATGTATTATCTAACAATTTTAAATGTTGAATTTTTAAGATGACGTCTTTTTAGCGTCGTCTGATATCTCTTGTGTGCAATGAATACTGTGTAGCACCCATTGTTGTAGTTCCGCTGCGCATAACAATTGTGGGGGTGTTACACTAGAGGGTAAAACTTTGCCAGCATGGGATACCCTGGACTTAGCAGGGGAATCCCAATGCTTAGCAGAGGGAATCTATCTTTTGTTTTGGCCTCTATTGGCGTATTGGTAGGGTCTATAAACAGATTTATATGTAGTATGGGGTTCTAGTTTGGTCACACAAGAACTAGATTTGGGACATGCATCATCCACCTTTCTTAGTGTAGGAACAACATACTTTTCAGAAACCTTATTTCTTAAAGCAGGGGCAACATACTTAGCAGGGGAAAAAGATTTTTCCCCGACATTCAATAGAATGTCTTTTGGTTGCATTTCCTTTAAAGGATTTGCAGCCACCATTTCCATTGGTGCTTGATAGTCTTGATAAGTGTGATCAAAACTGCCACAAGTGAAACAAGGTTTGGTGTTTTTCACAAAGTTCTCTCCTAATTGATGAGACTTTTGGTTGTTCCAGTTCCTCTGATTACCTCTAATGGGTCTATACATACCATCATATTTAACAGTAGTTTTAGGGGGCTTTGGTCCTGATTCAGATCTGCTAGAGGTTCTAGATGAACTACTCTTAGAACTGGAATCACTCCCAAACAATCCTTCTCTTGAAAAGAGAACGAGGTTATCTATTTTCCACTGTTTTAAAGCAATTTGTTCCTTTTTCAAAATCCCTAACAACACTAGTTTTCACTAGAGGTTCTTCTGTTTCAAGATTCTTTGGTATGTAGGCATTTAAGTTAAACTTAATGTCTTCCTGCTTTTTGAAACAAGAAAGACCAGTCCAAGACAAATCTTTCCTAGGCATGGGAGCATGTATATTAGCAGGTGGTGATGGAATGGTAGCATGTTCATTTTTGACACCAAAACCTGTTTTGTCCCTTGGAGACTGCCCAATTTCAACTGCCTTAGTTAGATCTTTAGAAACTTTTCCAAATTTTTCAATAGTTTGTTCATCTATCTTCTTGTTAGATCTAAAAACTTCTAATTCAGTAGTTAATTCCTTAATGGAATCATCATTTTCTCTAGCATCTCTCTATAACGACAATATGATCTCTATAATCATTTTCTCTTTGTTTATATTCTCTTATGGTGGACTCTAACTGTTCTAAAGTATGTTTGTAGTTATCTAAGTCATTATCACAATTAATGTAATCAACTTTTAACTTTCCTATTTGATCATTTAATGACTCAGTATTTTTTCTACAAGCTTTGGTACAATATGAATCATCATATACCTCATTGTCTAAACTAGATGTTGAGATATCCATAAGAGAAAATTCTTCCTCTTTATCTTCAAAAACTAGCTCTTGATTTCTTTCAACACTCTCTGTCATAGCACTCTAGTCCCATCCACCTGCTCCATCTATCCCCTGCATGGCTACCATAGCCTTAGCACCAGAATCTTCATCCCTGCTCTCCTTCCTATAGCTGCTTCCATTCTTTGGCCCTCTGCACTCCCTAGCAAAGTGACCTCTCTTGCAACAGTTGTAGCACTGCACCTTTGATTTTTCAAATCCAGCTACATCAGAAGGATTGATGGAAATCTTCTTCCCATACTTCTGGTAAAATCCGTTGGCCCTCATGCTAAGTAGAGCCATGTTCCACTTGATGTCCATCTCCTCCCGTCCTTGCTTACTGATTTGATTTAGATCTTCATGTAACACAATAGATCCTTGTGATCCTTAGGATACTATGAAGCACAAGCCATATGAAGGCTGAATGTTGCAGGCCTTTCTTCATCATAAGATAATCTAGATCTTGAAGCAGCGGAATGGGTAGCAGGGGAAACTTCAATCCCACTGCTTTTGGAGAATCCACTGCTGTGAGATATGAAGGCCATATTAACAGGGGAATCAGCAGATCCACTTGAATTTGTGGGAATGGTTCCTGACGACTTCATCTCACTGACCACTGGCTCAAAAACTTTCAAGTTATTGTATATGTCATCAATGTTCTTATCATCTATGTCATCCCTATTTTGCTAAATGGCTTTGTATACAAACCATTCTTTCTGAAGGCTGTTGAGGAATCTTGTATTCACCTGTTCTCTTGTCACTTCTATGTCAAAGAACTCCAACTGAGCAACCAGATCTTAAAGCCTATTGTAGATAGCACCAATTGCTTCATCACTAATTGCTTTAAAAGAAGCAAATTGGTCAAGCATTTGATTCTTTTTCTTCTTCTTTGTAGCCTCATTCTCTCCAAATGTTTTGCCTATTGCTTCCCAAAGTTCCTTAGCCGTCTTATAATTTCTGAACCTTAGCCGATGTCTATCAGGTAGAGCCAACAACAAAGAACTGTGAGCTCTGACATCATGCCTTCTTGTTACTATCTCCTTGTCAGCAAGAGCAGTAGATTTCTTCTTGCTGTCACCCTTGGAGCTTTCACCACCAGCATCTCCCTTATCTTTTTCTTCAACTGCTATAGTTTTGGAGAATTGATCACCAAGCTCTATGATCTCCCATAGAACATAGTGTTCCATCTTGAGGTATTGTTGAATCCTGAATTCCGATAATTTAAAGTTTTCAGGATCCAGAATAGGTAGTTTGAGAGAGTTGTTGTTGTTTAATGATGAGTGAGAATCTGAAGACATGGTTGATGTTGGTTGTATGAGATATTTTGTTCTTGGTTTAATCAATGTTTTTCAACAAGCTCTGATACCACTTGTTGATCCCAAAATCAGATCTTAAACCTTAGCTTGTTTAAGGGTTGTGATAGAAAGAATAAATTCAATCTAACACTAGAGAAACTTTGCAACACAAAGTAACTAAACAAGATACGGAATATAGTGTTTAGCACAAGAACAAGTGTTTAAATCAAACGTTGAACTTTAATATATAATAGATATATGAATACCCAATAGTGGTATTTGGGTTACACAACCTTAAAGTATGAAATGAAATGAACAGAAAAAGATGTGTTTTACATGACAACCTAATGAGTCCTTTTATAGCACAAGTACTCACGTACAAGATCACTACTAACAAACTAGGAAACTATCTTGGAGTAGTAACTGAAACACGTCATAATATCTTTCAAGTTTATCTTAGTAGCAGGGTCTTTGACTTTCAGCAAGGGGACCAATCCCCCTGCCTTTGTTATTCAGCAGGGGGAACTTACTCTAGCAGGGGGAACTCTGACCAACCAGCAGGGGGAACTAACATTCATACATTTATTCCCAACACACAAATGAGGTGGAATGGCCTTTTATACTAAAGAGTAAATGTTTAGGAGGCCTTCCTCATTTGTGTGTTTGGGACTAATTCCCGTTACATAAAGAATAATAACTAAGAACTCTCGACACTATTAAGTAGTATTTTTCACAAGCTTCGAAACGGTATATTATATGACCATCACTTTAAATACGGCTAACAATCTCCACCTAAGGGGTGGTCATGTAATATGTGACTTCACTTCTTTGATGTTGCAGACTTTGAAGCTCATTGTCTTGAGGGTTCTTTCATAGTTCCTTTCATGACTTGATCTTGGATCTTTGATCTTTTCCTTGACTTGATCTTGAAACTTTGCCAACTTGTGTTCTTGTGTCTTTTCCCCACATACTCGAACTTTGATTTGAGATGAAAGCTTGTTAAAAATCTCCCTTGATCATCAGAGTAGCGGAAGTGTTTGTCTTTAGATGTTCTTGAGCTTTCTTCATTTACATGAACATGTGGTCTTGAATTACGACTCTTGAGGTTACGCTACCGTTTGCATTCTTTCGGTTTCCCGTTATATAGTACGAATACTGTACCTGTGATTAGGTAAGTTCAAAGAACTTCCTTGACAGGGTTTCCGGCTGTGGTAGCTGTTCTCAATACTTGAATATATCGAAAGATAAATCATAGTAAGGAGTGAATCATGCAGTTCCATTATGGTGATTAAGTCGTCAATTCAATTTCCTGGAACAAGTTTGAATCAATTAAGAATCAAACCATTATTGCTTTACAGTTGACACAAGTTTGATTCATATAGAATCTCACAAGTTACCTACCGTAGTGTTGTTTGATGATGACACTAGAAGGATTTCCATTCGTCACTGTAAATACTAATAAGTATTACTCTGAATGTTCAGCAAGATCATAAAGATATTGCGAAGAGACCTGTAACGAGTTTGAATCAAAACAGAATCAAACCACTGTTGCTTTCCAGTTAGCATATGTTTAATTCAAGTGAATCTTACATATGACCTATCGCAGTGCTGTTTGATGTTAACACTGGAAGGATTTCCATTCATCACTGTGAATACTAAAGATTATCACTCTGAATGTTCTAGCAATACCGCAAGGATAGAGCGTAGGACTCTGTGAATTATCGCTTGTGTTCTAATGATGAACAACAATTGATGTATGGAATAAGTGTCCTAATGAGATTTTTGATGAATCTCGTTGGCTCTAGACTCTATAAGTGCATGTTTATTTGGTGATCAGAGGCTGGAGCAGACTGCTACCTTTTCAATATCTACTATCTCGGAGTGAGAAAGTTGATACAAATGAGTTGAACTCTCTGACAATAAAACAAACTTCTTTTAAGAGAAGATTGAGTAGGATGGAAAGGGTTGTGCTTTGCATCACTGGGTCCATGATGCTTTTTCTTCAATACCAGAAATCATCAACGTGATTCTGATTGTAGATGTATTGACCCGGTTTCTGCCTAGGTTGTATGGAGGGCTATTTTCTTTTCACCCTTTATCCTTACATTTCTTTTTCATTCTTCAACCCCTTCAATGATTACCAAGACGTCATAGCTAGCACCTTGTTGTGATTGTTCCAGTGCAAGCTTAAGTCATTAGTCGGCATTATTCCCGTACACTTAACTACTCCATCTTTCCTAAGGACTTTTAAGTTCTAATGGATTGTCCCTGGGAAGATCCCTCTGGTTCTGGTTGGATCATAGGACGAATACCTAACCACCTTTTGACACCAATATCGTCGTGAATAATTGTGTTGAAGGTATAGATATTGTAACAAGAAAAACTTTCTAAATCACTGATGAGACTGTAATTATACATAGTCTCATCGTCCAAATCGGGCTTAAAATGCTTAAAATATCATCAAAATACCCAAATATATGCTTGTGTTTGTTCATTGTATATTTTAGGTACGGATATCGTGAAATCAACAAAAGATCAAAGGAATCAAGCAAAAACGAACACAGTAAACGAAGCCGCACAAAGAACCAGACCCGAATCATGATTTTCCTAAATGGTCCTTAACGTTTTGAAGATTGGCAAGATTGGTCCTTTTACTTTTGAAGACTTGTCACTTTAGGCCCTTGTAAATCTCAAATATTACAAGTGGGTCCTTAATGTTTCAAGATACTACATTATTAGCCCTTGAAGAATACTCAAATTACACTAAAAGCCCTTGGTACAAGTTATGTAAAATATTGGTGGCCAAAGTCTAAAAGTGTAAACTTTTGTTATAAAGGGAAAAGAGGTGTTAAGCTGTTTTGATAGCAAGTGACAAAAGAAAGAAAGATAGGGGGCCATATTGGGGAGACAATGAAACTCCCAACCTCCAACCAACAGCTTACACGTCACCCCCCACCCCACACCAGCCAATCACATCCTCCTAACCTTACATGTCAAACCCCGCTCACCTTTTATTTTTTAAACCGGATTTATTAACCCTGATTTTGGTGGCAAACAGATTTTTAAAAACTTAATAACCCTAAACCAAATCAAATCATCCCTGTTTACCCACCTCAATCCCATAAACCCTAACATCTAATATTCATAAATCAAAGGGTTATTACCCCATCCCTTCCAAAACTATAATTAACCTAAGCCTCACCTTAACCCACCTCTCAAACCTTGCCCACATGTGACCCTAGACCCCACACGTCCTTCCCCTACTCACTTGTTTTGACGTATATAGCAAAACAAGAATCAACAGACCATCCAATGGCTCACAGCCATTCCTTGGCCCCAAAGGAGTTCAATGAACGTCCATGATTGGTCTTCACAACTGTCAATCACATGGGAGCCTTTTGACTGAGAATTCAAGCAAGGACCAAGGGCATATTTGGATTTTTAGTAAACTAGGGTTTTAGGGTTTTTCATCTCTGTATTATTTTATTCCTAGTTTCTAGATTATTCCTAGCACATGTATATAAGGAGGTCGCCTGTGACTCCTTCAAGGTGTTCCAACATTTGTACCTTTTTTATTTTTATGAATTTTTGAAGTATGAATTTATAAAATTTACAAGTCTTGTGTTCCAGTTCAAGTTATTGTTTAAATTTCATTTACTTTCCTGCAATTTCAGTTAAAGTTTCACAATAGTTGTCATTGATCAAAGGTTTTTCCATAAAGTTCGTTTTTCTAGTTCAAAGTTTTATTTATGTGGAAAAAAGTCTCAAAAACTTGAGGTTAACTTAATAATGAAGTGAAAGTGGAATTATTAAGTTAAACTCAGTTTTGTGATAAGTTTTTATTAATTTCAAGTTTGAGTTCCAAAAAGGTTTGTCTAAGATTATTTTTCAGAAAAATCTTATTTTCATTTTTTTTACTACTTACTGTAGCAAAAGCTACAAGCCAAAAGCTTGTTGCCTTTGCTACTTGAAGGTTGTCTTGTGGTCTTGTGGTGGTGTGAAGGAAGCAAGGAAGCAAAGACATCCATCCTTCTCCATATTTCATCCATTGCATCTCATATCCATTTTGAAGAATTTTCCCCTTGGGTCTTCTTGGATTCCAACAGCAGGGACTCTCTACTGAACTTCATAAGCCCACAAGAGCTTTCATAATTCACTTATTTGAAGGCCTCAGCCAACCCAAGGTAAGGCTTAAACCCAAATAGGTAGAAAATTTGAGTTTTTGTGTGATCTTTATGAATCTGCATGAATCTGCTTATGTGTTGGTCTAATCTGCTTGTTTAGGCTTGATATTGTTAGTTATGCATGTTTAGATAGGTTTAGTTGAGATTAGTTAAGATTTTGATGCACTTAGTTTGTTAAAAGTTGGATTTTCTGAAGTAAAGGGGTGTTTGGGATAAGGGTTTAAGCCAAGTGTTTGACAAGCCTTTGGTTTAAAAGGCTGCTTAGACACACCTATTAGTGGTAGTAATAGGATATTTGTAGTTTGTTCTAAGTTTGGAAGGTTTTTAAAGGAAATTGTATTCTAAGTATTTGGTAAAGTAGCATGAAAATCAGAAATCCATCTTTCTGCCTTGTTTTGGTGAAAATTGTGCTTTCAATCTTTGTTGCCTGTTAGAGTTAGGTGTAATATAGGTATTGTATCTGCTCATTGGTGTTTTGGTGGGCATTTGACCAAGTTTTGACCTGTTGAAATCCATCAAAAGGCCAATTTCATCAGTCAAACAACCCTCAGCCTATAACAGCCATATCAGTAACTAATTTTAGGGCTTTTGTGTGATATTCTTGTGAACAAGCTTGTGTTTTTCTTGTCTATGTGGCTCCCCACAACCCAACTGATTGTGGGGGTGCCCTTGTTTTTAGTTAAAACCAAGAATCAAGCAATCTACACATCAAACTTTGCCCAGACCCGTTTTTTGTTCTATCAGTGGGAACCAAGTTCCCACTGTCAGTGTTAAAGTTCCCCCTGCTTAGCTACCTGACAAAAGTAACTCACATGTCACTTTCAGATTTTGACATTTTTGTCTTTAATGGTCTATTTTAGGTGTTTTTAGCTGATTTCAATTTTGTTAATTTTCTTATTTTATTTCTGATTTTTCCATTTAATTTATTTTTATTTTACTGTTCATCTTTTATTTTTTTGATTTAATTGCATTTTAAATTAGATTTTAATCAACTGTTTTTGTCTTTTAGTGCAAGAATTTGTTATTTTTCAGTTTTAAAATTTTTCTTAGATTTAGAAAAGGGGGTATTTTAAGATTTTTAGTTAAAAAATATTTTACTGTTCACTTTTTAAAGTATTTTTTAGAATTAATTTTAGTTTAATTAGGGTTTTATTATAATCTGTTTTGTCTTTTAGTGAAAGATTTTACTTTTTTTCAAACTTTTTCATTTTTCTACTGTCCATTATATAAATTAGGATTTTTAAAATTGTCAAATTATTTTTATCATTAATATTTTTAATCATTATTTTAGTTTAAAAATAGTTTTTACTGTTTTAAAAAGAGAAAAATAGTTTTAAAACTTTAGGAAAATACTTTTTAGTCTCTAAATAATATAAGTGATTTATTAGTTCAATAAAATAATATTTTGGGCTTTTTCTTAATTTATTTAATTTTAGGGCTTTAATTAGCATTTAAAATTGAATATTGAATTAATAAAAGGTTTTAAAATATATTTATTGGATTTTTATTCTTATTTATATTATTTTAGACTTAATTTTATTTTTAATTAATTTTTAGGTTTAATTTTTAATTTTGTCACGTTTTACGTATTTACGTTCGCGTTTTACGTCAAATCGTCGCAGTGTAATCGTAATCGTAGCTCGTCTTTAATTTTTCTCTTCTAAACCAAAAACATCACTAATGCAAACTTTGATTTTATATATTGGCACACTTAATTCACACACCTCCTTCGAGAACGAACCCGCATTTATTCGGTTTTACGTTTTTCCTAAAGCGTAAGACTTAATACTTGCCGCTCATACGCGTTTTTTCCTAAAACGTGTACGATTTACCTACATTAATTTTTGGCGCCGCTGCCGGGGAGGTGTTTTTAGTGTTGCCATTATTATTATCGTGTTTGTGTGAGTAGTGCGTTTTTGCTTTTCAGTTTTTGGAAAGCGTAAATATCGTACATACTCATTTTTGTTATTTTTCCTTAATATATTATAGTATCCAAATAAATCGTGTTTAATTTTCCTAAATTAAACACACAACAATCTTTACTATATTGCAGATATCCCATTATCGTTTTCGTTTTTCTTGTGAATATATTACTATATTGTACTTACGTAGAACAATAAATATACATGTAACACTCTCATTTTTCGTATCGGTACAGCGGAAGGGTCTTTCAGAGTGTTACGGGATAGCACAATAACTACAATCATAGACAACACATAAAAATGGTTGTACAAGGTTTAACAAACATTCATTCGATAAAAAGTTTCAAAAGTGTACAACAGGTCCCAAATTATACAGGTCATTAAGTTTACAAAACATAGATCGAATGAACATTTTTAATATTAAGTGTGGGCAATCAGAGTCGATCTCCATCCGGATTACCTTCAAGCACCTGAGATAAAAACATGCAAAAATCATATCAGCGAATGCCGAGTGAATTCATAGAGTTTAATGAAAACAGTTATATAAAAACAATCATTTACAATCATTTAAAATCAGAACACAAGTATAATATCGCAAGTAAGTCCTCATATTGCTAGTCAGGCAATATATAAATCAAGCATACATCTTAAACCGTCCATGAGACCGTAGTCTCTATATTACCATGATAGGTAATACATTCATCGTTAATAGCGTCGTATCATATCGTTTATTATTTATGTCTTATACTGTATTAGGATACATGGTATCTTAATTAGGTAGGATTATTATTAGCCGCATGACATTGTTACCTAACTGTGAAAACAGCGGGCCGCGAACCCGACAAACAATTTGCCCATCTAAGTTAGCGTGTCGTCACAAAAATCACGCTATGGAATCTTCTCATACATAAATTCGCTTACCAATCAATGTGGTACGACGGGGATCAACCGTCAAGGCGGGAACTGGGGTGATCTTCCCGAAATAGTACTATCAAATGCATAAGCGTCTACCAAATCCCGGTAGTTCACAATTCATGCTAATGGGTCTTTAAGTGACATAACCTAACTACTAATAATCCTTTTAGTCTCGAATATAGGGTCATAGCATCATTCGGGTCCATATCATTAAGCATACAATCGGGACTACTTGTGTTCTATTTTTATAAAAATCTAGCATGTTATCTCCCTCGCGGGTTTACAAATCATTTTATAAAACATTTAAAAGAGTGCGAGGCTATGAACTCACGTTGTTAATGAAAGGCGGATTATCGGCTACGGGCGTGCTTCGGTCACGGAAACCTATATAAATAATAATCGATCTTAGACTCGGTCCAATGACTTTTATCAAAATAACAATATACATATGATGATTTTGTACATATGATGATGATCAAGTGGGTTTATACATCCTTGTTTACTCATTTTAGTGTTTACGTCTTGGTAACGTCTTACTAGTTCACTAGTTTTACCGATTTTACCTATTTTAAGTCCATTAAGTCTTTTATAAGTTCTTTAACTTGTTTTTATCCATTTTATACCTATATGATCAGTATATATACTTTTCATGTTGGGCCCAAATGGGTTAAGCCCAATAAGCTCTTTTTACAAGTTTTTATCTTATTAAGTCCAATTATTAGTCCAATAGGTTTAGTTAGCTCGTAAATGTCCGTAATTCTTATAGTTCGGGTTTAATCGGTTTTTACTTGTATTAGTTACTTATACATCAGTATATGACTTTTATAAACTTTACATTAGACGGTTTTGGTCGTCTAAGTTTTATTTGGCGAAAAACGTTAATTTTACGGCGATAGCCGAAAAAGTCGTAAAATCAAGTTTATAGTTTTTATTACTTATAAATATTATTTTTACCACCATTTATATAATTTACCCATTTAATTAACCTTTTATACATTTATATAAATAAGTTTTATAAGTTAGTGGGTTTATATTTTTACATTTTATACATTATAATGTGAGTGCTTATATAATAATAATAAACATTATTTCCAAAATCTGATTTTTAACTTCATGTTCACCATTTTTACCATATCTAGAGTTCTATAATGACTTAGAAGCTCATTTTTGGATGACAAGTTCTTCATAATATGTACTACATATAACTTAGTTATAGCTACTGCCCATTTTGATTTTAAGTTGCCTTAACAGTCCCTACAAAACTGCATATTCAGATTACACCACCTAACTTGTTTTGATCATATCTCACTCATTATTTTGATTCCATTGCATGGCCAACTCTCACATGTGTATAACATCATCTACTTACTGTAAATGGATAAAACCATGCAATTTTATCAGTTAATCTTTTAGTTATCTACTGTTTTTATACAGCCAACTAATTAGTCAAGATTTTAGCTTCATTTCTTATAATTATCATCATTTTTAAGCATATTTATCAACACTTGATCCCCACACAACATTTTTATCATCATATATACATCATATACATATACAAAATGAAAGAAAATACATTTGTTCTTTACAAAATAATAAGAGAAAAATGTAGAGGATGATCTTCTTTACCAATCCAAGTGGATTTCTTGTTTTAGGAAGACAAGAACTTGATGAACACAACAAGTATCTCCAAGACCATCAAATATCAAGAACATAGGTTGGAAAATCAGCCCTAGGACACAAGCAAATCACCTCCAAAGATGTTAATATGGCCACCAAATGATCAAGGCTTCAAGAGAACACCTTAATAGGACTAGTAAACATGTGGTTTATGGCTAGAAAAGATCAAAGATGGTGTTTGTTGGCTTATTTGGGACGGCACAAGGAGAGGGTTGAGAGAGTTTTTGGTGTTGAGTTGCATGTAAGAATGATAGAAATGGAAACAAGTAGCTAGTTTAGCTAGTAAGTGGTAAAGGTTAGCTTAATGTGTAAGCATATGCTTACACTTGTATAAGTTAGCTAACACTTGATGCCACATATGTGTTGTGGTGTCAAGTTGCCGTCCCATATAAGCTAGTGGGGTGGGACAAAGTGTTTTGTCCCATCTCACTAGTTTACGGGTATTTCTCGATTCTAGTTTTCTCGATTTGCGTGCCCTCGGGTCGTTTTACGAAAAACGTTTTTATAAATTATGAATCACCGTCACAAAACGAATCCAATAAAATTTGTCTCATCAAAAATGGAGTTCAAAAACGTAAATACGTAATCCTAAGGTTTCCGGTTTAGTCTTAAAAGACGCCAAATTATGCACGTAAGCCCAAATTTAAATCCGTAAATTGTGAGTTCGTCAACCAACACAAAAATAAGTTTCAAAATATTATAGGAGAAAATATTTCACTACCTGAAAATGTTTGATTGTCACAGCTTTTCCTCCTAAAAGGGATCAACGTCCTCGTGATCCATTTCATTTGGATGTCCGTTTCTTATTGAAATCGAAGAGGTGCGGATATTTCTTCCACATTTCATCCTCTCGTTCCCAAGTATACTCCGGTCCATGCTTTGAATTCCATCGGATCTTGACAATAGGTATCCGACTTTGTTTCAGTTGCTTTACCTCACGGTCCATAACTTCTACGGGCTCTTCGATAAAATGCAACTTCCCATCTATTCGAACCTTACCTAACGGAATTTTCTCATCACTCACTGCTAGACATTTCTTCAGATTAGATACATGGAATGTGTTGTGAACACCATGAAGTTCTGGGGGTAACTCTAGTTTGTAAGCCACCGGACCTACTCTAGATAAAATCTTAAAGGGTCCAATATAACGGGGATTCAATTTTCCTCGTTTTCCAAATCTTATAACGCCTTTCCATGGCGATACCTTCAACATTACTCGGTCACCCACTTCAAACTCCATTGGCTTCCGCCGCACATCCGCGTAACTTTTCTGTCTACTACGGGCAGTCAACAACCTCTTCTTAATCTGAACTATCATCTCCGTAGTCTCCCGGATCAATTCCGGTCCCGTGAGCTGGGTATCCCCAACTTCACTCCAACATACAGGAGATCTACACTTCCTACCATACAAAGCTTCAAACGGTGCAGCCTTAATACTAGAATGGTAACTATTGTTATACGAAAACTCTGCTAACGATAAATGTTTATCCCAATTCTTACCAAAGTCTAACACACAAGCTCTCAACATATCTTCCAGTGTTTGTATCGTCCTTTCACTCTGCCCATCAGTCTGGGGGTGATAAGCAGTGCTCATATCGAGATTCGTTCCCAAAGATCTTTGGAGAGATTTCCAAAAATTCGATGCGAATCTAGGATCTCGATCTGAAATGATCGATACAGGCACTCCATGCTTGCATACAACATTATCAAGGTATATTCGAGTCAGCTTCTCCAGTGAGAACTGCTCCTTAACCGGAATGAAGTGTGCTGATTTGGTCAGTCTATCGACAATAACCCAAATCGAATTATTTCCAGATGATGTTCTAGGAAGCTTGGTGATAAAGTCCATCGTAATTCGCTCCCACTTCCATTCAGGAATCTTTGGTTGTTGAAGTAGTCCTGATGGCTTTTGATGTTCCGCTTTAACTCTAGCACAAGTCAAGCATTGAAGAACATACATAGCTATGTCAGCTTTCATATTCGGCCACCAGTACATCTTCTTCAAATCATGGTACATCTTATCAGATCCCGAAAGAATGGAATACTTAGATTTATGGGATTCTAACATAATCGAATCTCTTAAGCCTCCAAACTTAGGTATCCACATACGACCTCTTAAGCATTTCACTTCATCAGCTCTAACCTCTAAAGGATCTCCTTCTCCTCGGAACCCTTCATTAACAAAATTCTCCTTCTTACAAGCTTCTATTTGCGCATTTCTAATTTGCTCAGGCAAATTATTGTGCACGGTCAAGACTAGAGAACGCACCCTGATAGGCTCTCTATCTTTCCTACTCAACGCATCAGCAACAACATTGGCTTTTCCTGGGTGATATTTTATATCACAATCATAATCACTTAACAACTCTATCCATCTTCGTTGCCTCATGTTCAATTCCTTCTAGTCGAGAATATACCGTAGGCTTTTGTGATCGGTGAATACCGTACACTTGGTGCCATACAGATAATGTCTCCACAACCTAAGAGCAAAGACCACAGCTCCTAACTCAAGATCATGAGTAGTATAATTCTCCTCATTCTTCCTTAATTGCCTAGAAGCATAAGCTATCACTTTCTCTCTCTGCATCAAAACAGCTCCATAACCTCTAAGAGATGCATCATAATACACTACAAAATCTTCACTCCCGTCGGGTAATGATAAGATTGGCGCACTACATAATTTTTGCTTCAATGTCTGAAATTCTCCATCTTCATCACTTCCCCAAACGAAAGGTTTATTCTTCTGAGTAAGCTTAGTCAAGGGTTTAGCTATCAAAGAAAATTCTTTAATGAATCGCCTATAATAGCCAGCCAATCCTAAGAACTGTCGCACTTCCGTTGGCGTTGTCGGTGCAGACCAATTCTTAATAGCTTCAACCTTTGCAGGATCAACATGAATTCCATCTTTGTTAATCACATGACCAAGAAATTGCACAGAATCTAACCAGAAATCACATTTCGAAAACTTAGCATACAACCTTTCATCCTTCAACAAGTTCAAAACAATCCTCAAACGTTCTCTATGCTCATCTTCATTCTTAGAATAGATCAGAATATCGTCAATAAACACAATCACAAATTTATCCAAGTAGGGCTTGCACACTCGATTCATTAAATCCATGAAAACCGCAGGTGCGTTAGTTAACCCAAATGGCATTACTTGAAATTCATAGTGTCCATAACGAGTTCTAAATGCAGTTATAGGAATATCTTCTTCACGGACGCGAAGTTGGTGATATCCTGACCGCAAATCTATTTTAGAATACACACTAGATCCTTGCAGTTGATCAAACAAATCATCAATCCTAGGTAAAGGATATCGATTCTTAATTGTCAACTTATTCAGTTCCCTATAATCAATGCATATACGAAAAGATCCATCCTTCTTCTTAACGAACAAGACTGGAGCTCCCCAAGGCGACGAGCTCGGTCGAATAAAACCTTTATCAGACTACTCCTTAAGTTGCTCAGATAACTCCTTTAATTCAGAAGGGGCTAATCGGTAAGGCGCACGTGCCACCGGTGCAGCACCAGGAATTAAATCGATTCGAAACTCTACTTGCCTTATCGGTGGAAGTCCGGGTAAATCTTTTGGAAATACCTCAGGAAATTCACAAATAATAGGTACATCTTCCAATCGTTTCTCCCTAGACTCATTCCCGGTCACTTGAGCTAAGAATAACTCACAACCGTTCCTGATGTACTTTTGGACTTTAATACATGAAACGATTTTCAAACGGGATTCACCTCGACTACCATCAATTACTAACGTCCTATTCCTAAGAGGAATCTTAACTTTCTTCTCTCCACATAAAATAGTAGCATTGTTCAACGACAACCAATCCATACCAATGATAATATCAAAACTACCTAATTCTATCAACATCAAATCAATCGGAAAGGAATGGTTCAAGAGATTTAGAGAGCATCCTTCTAATAGTTTATTAGTTTTCACTAATTTACCATCAGCCAATTCCACCTCGTAACTGGTACTTATCTCAACAGGTTTAATGTCAATAAGGGCACTAAATTTAGTGGAAACAAAGCTCCTATCGGCACCCGAATCGAATAAAGCAACAGCATAATGATTGTTGAGTAAAAACGTACCGGTAACGACATTTGGATCCTCTTTCTTCACCTCAATTGTTCCAAGTTGGTAGATACCACCCTGGGGGGTTTCTTCCAGGTACAATCGCTTTCAACTTGGGGCATTCCGATTTCCTATGACCTTCTTCATTACAGTTGAAGCAAATGGTTCCCTTCTTACACCTTTCAACCTTGTGTCCAAGCTTTCCGCAATTTCAGCACTTCCAGCAGTCGCCAGCATGCCTCTTGTTGCCACACTTAGGACATCTATCATCGTTGCGCGGTGTATTGTTGGTAAGAGCATTTGCATTCCCCTTTCTCTTGTTCTGACGGCGATTGAAATTCTTCCTATTATCATCTCTATCTACACGATCACCGTCTCCCTTTCTTTTCTCACCTACACGGGCTTCATCTTCCTTATCCTGAATTATCTGTCCAATGAGTTGGTAAGCCATTCGAACAACATCATCAATGGTCAGTGGTTTCGATGATGTCACGTCCCCCCGGATATTCCTGGTTAACCCTTTCACATATTGCTCAATTCGGATCTCTTCGGGTTCAACCAATCGAGGACATAGCAAGGCCAACTCATGGAATCGGTTCGTGTAACTATCAATGTCCACACCTTTCATTCTCAGATGAATCAACTCTTGTTCTAACCTAATAATCACACTACAAGGACAAAACTCCAAAGTCATCCACTTCTTAATTTCAGCCCAAGGAGTAGCATTAGCAGCATCAAGACCCATGAAAGCAATTCTCCCGTTCCACCAAGTCAACGCACGACCTTTAAGAGTACCCATAGCAAAAGTCACCTTATCTTCCTCCTTACACTTACTAATCCTAAACACCGATTCAATCTTTTCAATCCACTGGCTTAGTCCTACAGCACCTTCAGTTCCATTAAAAGGTAGAGGTTCACACTTCATGAACGTCACATAAGTACAGCCACCAACTTCAGGTGCATTCGTTCCAAGTCCTCCTACATTTCCTCCAGCATTAGCATTCACATTATTAGCATTCACGTTCACATTAGTACCGCCAATTCCACTACCGCCAGCTCCACTACCGCCAGCTCCACTACCGCCAGCTTCATTTCTAGCATTTGCCATAAATTCAGTCATAGATGCGGTAACTTGCTCCGTAATAATCCTACGTACATCATCCTCAGTCACAGCCTTCTTGGGCGGCATAGTTCTATAATTTCACAATTTCAAGGTATTAAGCATTCATCCAACAAAGGATTCATATAATATGGATCGAATTCATAATCAAGATACAAATAAGGCACAATATGGAATTCAAGACAAGATACATATTTCATTCGATCTGAAACAAAAGTATTGTCTTAGTACATCCATATCAAAGTTCTAGCACTATATATACTCGAAATTCGTGCCAAATCTATTACTAACAAGTCGGTTCAGTCAATGCTACAAAAGCACAAAAGATATAAAGGTCACTACTAAATACAGACTGGTCTACTGAGAACCGCCAGATGGTCCATCATCCATCGTCTTCTGAATCTTCGCCGGACGATCACTAGACACATCTTCAGCTGAGCGCTTACGGATTACTCCTCTTTCAACCATGTCGGCATAAAATCTATTGTTCCATCCCACGGATATATTCAACTCCTTTTCGGCTTTCTCACGCATCGCACGAGCTACACTCAACTGAATCTCCATAGAATTCACCTTTTTCTTCATAGCAGCATACTCACCGCTTTCCAATACCGATAACCTCCTAAAAGCCTCATTCAAACCACGTTCTACATCACTCAAATCCAAACTAAGCAATTCTCGCTCTTTCTCGCCAACCTTAGTCTTCGACTCCAAATAAGCAACCTGAGTCTGAACAACACCTAATCCAACCTCTGTCACACAACTCTTAATACGGGAAGCATCTAGATCACGTCTCAAGGCCCATGGTGCAAGACCATCAATATGAGTAGCCTCTCGAGTACTAGACGACTCTCCTATCTCACGTCTACGAGTAGCAATACCATCAGTACCGTCAGGTGCATCGTCATCCTCATCCTCCTCTGATTCAGAATCAGATTCAGACGATTCAGACATTTCGTCCCTAGGTAACTCATCCTCAGAATCAGACAAACAAACTGGTGGGGGCAAAGGCTCGCCCTCTGGAACATCATACGGATAAATAAGCTCAGCTTCCTCATCGTAATCAATCTCAACATCTATACCTACATCCTCCTCGACATCCTCGTCGTCAATCTCATCATCTAAATTATCTAATCCAATCTCATCATCATTCTCAATATCAGCATTCTCAATCTCCACATTCTCAATCTCCACATTCTCAATATCCATGTTCTCAATATCTACATTCTCAATATCCACATTCTCAATCTCATTCTCTACTAAGTCAACCTGAGGGGCAATCTGATCTCCTAGTCCTAACTCGGGCTCGGGATCCTCAAATGGTTCCTCCTCGTCATCAATATCAAAATCTACTAAGTCTAAATAAGGATCATCATCTACATTAGGTTCGGGAATAGCATGGTTTTCTACAGGAATATTAGGGTCAGCCATGACAATCTGCATTTATATATATATCTCGTATTAGGATAACATACTAGTTAAACAATTACATAATGAAATCACGATATATACATATATATAAATTATATTATATATATCAAAATATATATCTTCTCAATAGGGCTTGTTGGTAACGTCAGAGATCTCTGGCACCGTTATAGTCAAAAGATTTTTCAAATATTTTCTCAAATGTTCATTGTCAAAAGATTTTGAAAAGTTTTGTTCAAAACCTTGGTTTTTGAAATCTTTTGTTCTCTACAACGAGAGCTCTGGTACCAAACTGTAACACTCTCATTTTTCGTATCGGTACAGCGGAAGGGTCTTTCAGAGTGTTACGGGATAGCACAATAACTCCAATCATAGACAACACATAAAAATGGTTGTACAAGGTTTAACAAACATTCATTCGATAAAAAGTTTCAAAAGTGTACAACAGGTCCCAAATTATACAGGTCATTAAGTTTACAAAACATAGATCGAATGAACATTTTTAATATTAAGTGTGGGCCATCAGAGTCGATCTCCATCCGGATTACCTTCAAGCACCTGAGATAAAAACATGCAAAAATCATATCAGCGAATGCCGAGTGAATTCATAGAGTTTATGAAAACCGTTATATAAAAACAATCATTTACAATCATTTAAAATCAGAACACAAGTATAATATCGGAAGTAAGTCCTCATATTGCTAGTCAGGCAATATATAAATCAAGCATACATCTTAAACCGTCCATGAGACCGTAGTCTCTATATTACCATGATAGGTAAATACGTAATCCTAAGGTTTCCGGTTTAGTCGTAAAAGACGCCAAATTATGCACGTAAGCCCAAATTTAAATCCGTAAATTGTGAGTTCGTCAACCAACACAAAAATAAGTATCAAAATATTATACGAGAAAATATTTCACTACCTGAAAATGTTTGATTGTCACAATACAAGTACTCCAAAAGCGTGAAAACGCAACCTTGATTCGGGATTTCATCACTCGATCATTGTATTCGAATCTAAAGCAAAAGTTTAAAGGCAAAATAGATAAATACTTTCGTGAGGCTTAATTTCAATTAACACAAACTATAAGGTGGGTATAAGGCGGTTGTATTTCAAGACCTAAGGGAAAAAGGCTCTTAAGTGCTTAGCGCCGCCTCGTTTCCCCCGCTTGCTTGTGCGTGTTTTGAGAAAGAGGGCTAATCGAGGGTTTGCCGCCCAAGTATTATCTACTTATATTATATTTGCTTGTTTTCAAGATTGAACCCTCTTGAACGTTTTGGTGTTCCACCAACGTTCTAAAGTCATCGAAAGCGTTCACTCCACGTGATCGTTTTCATTCTTTGAGGCTTCTTTAATCGAGAAATCGATTCGAGGAGAGATTTGTAGATTTGTGTCTACGTAATACAACAAAAATCCAAAAAAATTAAAAACAATCAAAAACCAAAAAAAAATTTGAAAAATCGAAAAACCGCAAAAAGAATCTTCTTTGTTACCACCCATTCTACGCTTAGTGCATGCGCACTCGATCGAAAGATTATTCCAATTCTAGCGACGCTTCGAATCGACGCAATCACAGTCGAAGGAATCGACGACGTAGACGAGAATTAGAAACCGACGTTCCTAATATCGTTGTTGAAGAAACCTTAGACGAGATGGCCGACAATTGTTCGATGATGGAATTGCTCCAAGCTCCCACCGAGGGTTATGGGGACGCGATCGTAATTCCCGCTATCGAAGCGGAGAATTTCGATATTAAAAGCGGAATGCTTTCGTTAATCCAAGCTACAAAGTTTCGAGGTCGTGAAGTCGATAATCCTCACGATCATATTCGGAATTTTGATCGTCTTTTAGCCACGAGCAAGTTTAAGAATGTCGACACTGATGTCGTCAAGCTTATGCTTTTTCTGTACTCGCTCGATGGTGCCGCCAAAGATTGGTACGAGGAAGAGCCACCTAATTCGATAACTACGTGGAAGGATCTCGTCTCCAAGTTCGTTAATTATTTTTTTCCCACCGTCTAAGACGACGTTTTTCAAGAATGAAATTACGAAATTTGAGCAAAAACCGAATGAATCTTTTAGAGACGCGTGGGATCGTTTTAAGGAATTGCTTAGGCAATGTCCTAACCATGGTTTTTCCGAGTTGCACCAAATCGATACGTTTTACAACGGTCTTAATTTTCAAGAACAAGATTCGTTGAATTCAGCCGTCGGTGGCAACTTTTTGTGTAAGACTCCGAAAGATGCATTGATAATTATCGAAAATCGATCCAAGGTTTACCAACTCCGCAACGCACCGAGTGTTGCCAATGTCGCCAATGTTAGTAGTTCTAATCGTGAAATTGAGAGAGTTGATGAGAAAGTCGATAAGTTGACGAATGTGTTTACGTCTTTTCTCTTTGAGATGCAAAAAGAAAGACGCTCCCGCTACGTTGAAAGCGGTTGAGGTTTCGTGTACGTTTTGTGGTGGACCTCATAATTATTACGAGAGTGCGGCTACGGATGGCCAAACGTCGAATGTAAGTGCGTTAAATGGAAACAACAATTTTCAAAATCAAAATAACGCGGGTCCATCACAACAAGGAAATTTTAATCAAGGAAACAATTTTTCGAATCAAAACCGTAACAATTTTCAAGGAAACAATCAACAAGGGAATTATCAAAACCAAGGTTATAATCAAGGTCGGAATTTGAATTGGAAAAATCGAGACAATAATCAAAACTCGAATTTTTCAAACAACAACAATCAATGAAACAATTTTTCAAGTGGGAATCAAAACAATTTTCAAAGAAGTAATCAAAACCAAGGGAACTTTAATTCAAATCAAAATAGTTCGTCAAACGATTTTCAAAATTACATGAAAACGAATGAGGCTAATATGAGACGATTAGAGGTAGAAATTGGTACTTTGAAAAACGACATTACTAATACTTTGAAACATCAAAACACGAAGATTGAACAAGGACAAATTGATATAAAAAAGATGTTTTCGGCCATTATGAACAAGTCCTCGGGTGCTTCATCGAGTTCGTTACCTAGTGACACCGTTGCAAATCCGAAGGAACAATGCAAAGTCGCCTCGTCTCATGAGAAAGGTCGTGTGATTACCTCTAACCTTGAAGGATTTCGAGTTGTTCCTTCTTCTCAACCCTCGACTTCTAAGATGTCTTATTGTTCTAAAGTCGATGGGGTGAACGTGGCGACCAAGGAAAAGAGTGCACACCCTCGTGTACCTCAAATTCCATCCACGGTTCAAAAAGAGAGCTTCATTGACCTTACTAAAGTAACCCTTGAAGAAACTTGTGCTTCAATCCTTCTTAAAAAACCCAAAAGGCATATGCCGAGAAAGGAAGAGGATCCGGGCCAATTTCTATTACCTTGTGATTTTTCCGAGATTGAGGGATGTTTAGCCCTTGCCGATTTAGGTGCTACCATCAATCTCATGCCTCATTCTCTTTGGAAATTGATGAGATTGCCTAACCTTACTCCCACGAACATGACTATCGAGCTTGCAAATTGTACACCATTAATACCAATTGGAATAGCCGAGGATGTCTATGTTAAAGTTGGAAAGTTCGTTTTTCCCGCGGATTTCATTATATCCGATTACGAGTGTGACCCTAAATTTCCTAGGCCAACCATTCTTATCGACGGCTCGAACCGTAATCGACATTCACGAGGGGAGACTTACTATGAGATATGGGGAGGATAGAATGGACTTTTTCACGAGTAAATCCTAAGTGTTTAATGATAATGAAAAAACCGTGGTTTCAAAACCTAATGTTTCTAAACCTAATGATTTCAAAATGTACACTTTAGCGGAAAGAATGAGGCTTAATGCATGTTTTGAAAAAATTAAGAAGAACGGTTTTAAAGATGATGATTTTAATGATAAAGAATATGTGTACCTAATTCAAAAGGGTATGTGTAAATTTATGGATGAAAAATCACTTTAGGATGTATTCGATGAAACAAGTTAAATACCAATTCCAAAGGGCGACGTTAGTGCCATCACGACAATGACCAAAATGGGCTCGTCTTCACCACCTTCGAAGGACCACGTCTTTGAGGCATCAACTTCTAACTCCCTCGTAGTGCCTCCTTTTCCTAGCCCAACACCCGTTGAGGCGAAAGGTTTTATCGACATCGATCCTCTCGTTTTATAAAAGTCACCTAAGCATAGTCATTCGACCTGTAAGACCATGGTTGTGAGTGCTCACATCGACTCTTTCTTTGACGATGACGATGGCGATTTTGCCGAGATTGATCACGTACTTCGAAATCCACATGCCATTTTCGAGGATTCTCCTAAAAAGACCTCTTCTCATGTGAAGTACGATGATTACGAGTTTGATCCCGAGATTGAGGAAATCATTGAACGAGAGCTAGCTCTTTTGCCTCCACTTCCACTTACAAGTGAGGTCGATCTTTCCAAAATCGAGGATGAACTAAATGAGTTGGAACGTCTTATTTTCGATGACGAACCGACTCACGTGACCACCAAAAATCCAATTCTCGGGGAGTTGCCTAATCAACACTCCTCAAATGAGAATTACGTTTACCACATTCGTGAGGATTTAACTTATCAACAATCCCCACAAATGGATGATGGTTTCGTGCTTGATCGCGATCTTTTCGAGGGAGTTTCTAAAATACTCAAGGAGGGGAATGACAAACCTTGGTTTGACAAGCCTATCGTTGATGAGGAAATCGATGAGATCGACGTTCATGAGGATGAGGAGTATGTAGACCCCGAGGGGGCGGTGTTCTTTATTGACAAACGTTTCGAGAACTTATACAATCTGCCACCCCCTCCCACCAATGACTTAAATGTGAGGATTTTTAGCGCGACTAATTTTGAATTTGACCCCGCCAAATATTTTCGACATTATCAAGTCGGGTTTTCATAAAGAGTTTTTAAAAGATGAAAAAGGAAAAGATTCTAAAAGTGATTTAAAAGATTTTTCTACATGTTTAACTCCGTCATCACATCATTTTATGAGTGCTACCACCTCGTCTACTCCTTTTGACGACGGTTGGTGTGGATCTAGTATGGGGGAAGCCCCTTATGTTCCTTCACATTTCTCCACCGATGACGAGATTTACTATCCCGGAATTGCTTGTAAAGGGAAATCTCGGTCTTCCACCGATGCAATAAATGCAAATCATATATATTTGCATGGTGTGAGTCTACCTCGAGTAGCTCATTATGTTGACTTACCCATTGCCCCACCTTTTGACTTCTTATCTATTTTCTTCTACCCCATTGGGGTTTATGTTGGAGTGGCGTTGTTTCGTCTTTCATCCGAAAACGAGGACGCTATCTTTGACCCCGGTATACGTGTAACGGGTTTTTAAAGTAATCCATGTACTTTTGGGCATTGTTTATCATGTAAGCCACACCAAAAATGACCATACCAAGATTATCCCTAAATGATCACATTTATGGGGATTCGAGTCGAGCTTTTGACTCGGTTATCAAAAACAAGGTACCTCGTGGGGAATTCTCATGCTTATCCTTGTAAATATTATTGCTTTCTTAGTTAACGTAACAAGGGGACTTGTGCTCTTCCAACCTTTATTACGTGGTTGTTTGTGATTGTGATTTATTAGGATCATCGTCATCATTGAAGCCTCTCGTTTTCGTTTTACGGATCACTCGAGCTTCGATCGTTGCCTTTGGAGATTCCGATATCCGATGATATCCTTTTATGTTCTAACGTTTATCTTATTAGCATAATTCATAAACGGCTTTTAGGTTATTCGTTTTACCCTTTCCATGCTCAAGATTAAGCATTCGACTTCGTCTCTAGTATGGTGGTGTTTTCACCCCTAGACTCGAAACATTGAGGACAATGTTTAGTTTTAGTATGGGAGAGAGGTGAGTAGATACTTCACCTTGCTTACGTCATCACGCAATCCAATATTCATCATTTTGTTATCGTTTTGTTGCAAAATAAGGCTAAAAATGGCCAAATTTTAAAAACTTTCTTATTTTTCATAAGTGTTTAAGACACGAATGTAGGTTTTCCGATGGTGAGAATAAGAGTAATTTTTGACTCGACCGTGCGTGTTGAGCACTTAGCTTCGATTCCTTAACTTTTTAGGCTAAGTCTCTTAAATGAGGCCGAGAAATGATAGAGTTATTTATAAGTCTCGTAATCGTTCACGATCTCAAGTGTAGTAATTATTAGCTTATTCTCCCCACGTTTTTGTAATAAATTGTTAATAAATATTGATTTAGCGGTTTAGTCACTATTGTTGGTTTCTAATTTGTTTTAGTTGCTTCCATGTAATTAAATTGGGAAAACATTAAGGTATCGCCAGCGTCACGATTTGAAGTATTGGCAACCCGAATAATCAGAAGCTTCACTCAATAATAAGATTTCAAATGCTCACCTAAATTAAGCAAAAATTTGAAGCTCACAAGGCCGAAAATCTATGACCAAATTGAAAGTGAATCAAGCCTTAATCTTCGAAGCTTTAAAGATCCAAAATTCGCCTTAGCGTGAGGATATACTCAAGTCATAATAACACCACCGATGATGGCGGATAATAAAAGACAAGGGCAAGACCAAAGTCATAATAAAAGCTTCATGGCGAAGTTGAATAAAAGATGAAGGTAAACCATGATAATAAAACCTCCGATGATGAGGCGGATAATAAAAGTCATGGTAATAAGTCTCATGTTCAAAACCGTTCTAAAACCGTGTTTATCGATCCTTCTTGTTGACTTAATTTTTTGACATCGTTGTCTATTATGGTGAATTATTAATTCGATGATTTTGGTTACACCATTAAAACTCTATTTTTAGACCTAATCTCTATTCACACATAAGTCAATGATGTATCCTCGTGATCATTAAGACAAAAATAAAATATAAGAGATACCAAGTAGGAATAAGGGAGTTTAGGTTCGTAATTAGCACTCATGAGATATGATCGTGTTGCTAACTTATAATAACAATGATCTCGTTACACGCTTAGCATGGAATTGGGTGAAAATCGAGGATGACGAAATTATTTCTAACGAAGCATTCATGTGTTCTTATTCTTTGACCCTAAAAGTCACTTTATCGTGATGAAAACAATACATTATGTCTAAAACACGTGTAGTAGTTTATTTAAATTTACGTCTTCAATAAATGTCATCATAAAATGAATTTTGGAGGTGCTAAGATACTTAATTCTAGCATTGCATGGGGACACGTCAATGGTTTAGTATGGGGGAGTGATGAGACTATAATTATACATAGTCTCATCGTCCAAATCGGGCTTAAAATGCTTAAAATATCATCAAAATACCCAAATATTCGCTTGTGTTTGTTCATTGTGTATTTTAGGTACGGATATCGTGAAATCAACGAAAGATCAAAGGAATCAAGCAAAAACGAACACGGGAAACGAAGCCGCACAAAGAACCGGGCCCGAATCATGATTTTCCTAAATGGTCCTTGAAGTTTTGAAGATTGGCAAGATTGGTCCCTTTACTTTTGAAGACTTGTCACTTTAGGCCCTTGTAAATCTCAAATATTACAAGTGGGTCCTTAAAGTTTCAAGATACTACATTATTGGCCCTTGAAGATTACTCAAATTACACTAAAAGCCCTTGGTACAAGTTATGGAAAATATTGGTGGCCAAAGTCTAAAAGTGTAAACTTTCTTATAAAGGGAAAAGAGGTGTTAAGCTGTTTGATAGCAAGTGACAAAAGAAAGAAAGATAGGGGGCCATATTGGGGAGACAATGAAACTCCCAACCTCCAACCAACAGCCTACACGTCACCCCTCACCCCACTCCAGCCAATCACATCCTCCCAACCTTATACGTCAAACCCCACTCACCCTTTATTTTTTAAACCGGATTTATTAACCCTGATTTTGGAGGCAAACAGATTTTTAAAAACTTAATAACCCCTAAACCAAATCAAATCATCCCTGTTTATCCACCTTAATCCCATAAACCTTAACATCTAATATTCATAAATCAAAGGGTTATTACCCCATCCCTTCCAGAACTATAATGAACCTAAGCCTCACCTTAACCCACCTCTCAAACCTTGCCCACATGTGACCCTGGACCCCACACGTCCTTCCCCTGCTCCCCTGTTTGGACGTATATAGCAAAAAAAGAATCAGCAGACCATCCAATGGCTCATAGACATTCCTTGACCCAAAGGAGTTCAATGAACATCCATGATTGGTCTTCACAATTGTCAATCACATGGGAGCCTTTTGACTGAGAATTCAAGCAAGGGACAAGGGCATATTTGGATTTTCAGTAAACTAGGGTTTTAGGGTTTTTCATCTCTGTATTATTTAATTCTTAGTTTCTAGATTATTCCTAGCACATGTATATAAGGAGGTCGCCTGTGACTCCTTCAAGGTGTTCCAACATTTGTACCTTTTTTATTTTTATGAATATTTAAAGTATGAATTTATAAAATTTACAAGTATTGTGTTCCATTCAAGTTATTGTTTAAATTTCATTTACTTTCCTGCAATTTCAGTTAAAGTTTCACAATAGTTGTCATTGATCAAAGGTTTTTCAGAAAGTTCGTTTTTCTGATTCAAAGTTTTTTTTTATGTGGAAAAAAGTCTCAAAAACTTGTGGTTAACTTAATAATGAAGTGAAAGTGGAATTATTAAGTTAAACTCAGTTTTGTGATAAGTTTTTATTAATTTCAAGTTTGAGTTCCAAAAAGGTTTGTCTAAGATTATTTTTCAGAAAAATCTTATTTTCATTTTTTTTACTACTTACTGTAGCAAAAGCTACAAGCCAAAATCTTCTAGCCTTTGCTACTTGAAGGTTGTCTTGTGGTCTTGTGGTGGTGTGAAGGAAGCAAGGAAGCAAAGACATCCATCCTTCTCCATATTTCATTCATTGCATCTCATATCCATTTTGAAGAATTTTCCCCTTGGGTCCTTTTGGATTCCTATCAACAGGGTTCTCTACTTTCATAAGCCCACAAGAGCTTTCATAATTCACTTATTTGAAGGCCTCAGCCAACCCAAGGTAAGGCTTGAACCCAAATAGGTAGAAAATTTGAGTTTTTGTGTGATCTTTATGAATCTGCATGAATCTGCTTATGTGTTGGTCTAATCTGCTTATTTAGGCTTGATATTGTTAGTTATGCATGTTTAGATATGTTTAGTTGAGATTAGTAAAGATTTTGATGCACTTAGTTTGTTAAAAGTTGGATTTTCAGAAGTAAAGGGGTGTTTGGGATAAGGGTTTAAGCCAAGTGTTTGACAAGCCTTTGGTTTAAAAGGCTGCTTAGACACACCTATTAGTGGTAGTAATAGGATATTTGTAGTTTGTTCTAAGTTTGGAAGGTTTTTAAAGGAAATTGTATGCTAAGTATTTGGTAAAGTAGCATGAAAATCAGAAATCCATCTTTCTGCCTTGTTTTGGTGAAAATCGTGCTTTCAATCTTTGTTGCCTGTTAGAGTTAGGTGTAATATAGGTATTGTATCTGCTCATTGGTGTTTTGGTGGGCATTTGACCAAGTTTTGACCTGTTGAAATCCATCAAAAGGCCAATTGCATCAGTCAAACAACCCTCAGCCTATAACAGCCATATCAGTAACTGATTTTAGGGATTTTGTGTGATATTCTTGTGAACAAGCTTGTGTTTTTCTTGTTTTTGTGAATCCCCACAACCCAACTAGTTGTGGGGGTGCCCTTGTTTTCAGTTAAAACCAAGAATCAAGCAATCTACACATCAAACTTTGCCCAGACCCGCTTTTTGTTCTATCAGTGGGAACCAAGTTCCCACTGTCAGTGTTAAAGTTCCCCCTGCTTAGCTACCAGACAAAAGTAACTCACATGTCACTTTCAGATTTTGACATTTTTGTCTTTAGTGGTCTATTTTAGGTGTTTTTAGCTGATTTCAATTTTGTTAATTTTCTTATTTTATTTCTGATTTTTGCATTTAATTTATTTTTATTTTACTGTTCATCTTTTATTTTTTAGATTTAATTGCATTTTAAATTAGATTTTAATCAACTATTTTTGTCTTTTAGTGCAAGAATTTGTTATTTTTCAGTTTTAAAAATTTTCTTAGATTTAGAAAAGTATTTTAAGATTTTTAGTTAAAAAATATTTTACTGTTCACTTTTTAAAGTATTTTTTAGAATTAATTTTAGTTTAATTAGGGTTTTTATAATCTGTTTTGTCTTTTAGTGAAAAATTTTACTTTTTTTCAAACTTTTTCATTTTTCTACTGTCCATTGGTATAAATTAGGATTTTTAAAATTGTCAAATTATTTTTATCATTATTTTTATATTTTTAATCATTATTTTAGTTTAAAAATAGTTTTTAGTGTTTTAAAAATAGAAAAATAGTTTTAAAAATTTAGGAAAATACTTATTAGTCTTTAAATAATATAAGTCATTTATTAGTTCAATAAAATAATATTTTGGGCTTTTTCTTAATTATATTTAATTCTAGGGCTTTAATTAGCATTTAAAATTGAATATTTAATTAATAAAAGGTTTTAAAATATATTTATTGGATTTTTATTCTTATTTATATTATTTTAGACTTAGTTTTAATTTTTAATTAGTTTTAGGTTTAATTTTTAATTTTTTCACGTTTTACGTATTTACGTTCGCGTTTTACGTCAAATCGTCGTAGTGTAATCGTAATCGTAGCTCGTCTTTAATTTTTCTCTTCTAAACCAAAAACGTCACTAATCCAAACTTTGATTTTATATATTGGCACACTTAACTCACACACCTCCTTCGAGAACGAACCCGCATTTATTCGGTTTTACGTTTTTCATAAAGCGTAAGACTTAATACTTGCCGCTCATACGCGTTTTTTCCTTAAACGTGTACGATTTACCTACATCAATCACCAAAAACGCCCCCTACACATGTGCATCAAAATGCAAAAGAATTTAAGTAAACATTTTGCACATGTTAGGACGAGAAAGCACTTATCACAAAGATCTTATCCGATGTAAAACATTTTGATCACATTTTAATCACTATTCTCCCCCTCAAAAATTGCATGAAATTGAAATTTTTGTGAAATTAGTGATAAAACATGGAGAGAATAATGTTGCATGAAAGTTTGGAACAAATGTTCATGAAATCTTTATACTCCCCCCTCGAAAATAAATTCAAATTAAAATAGGGGATTATATGAGCACATAGTTTTGAAAGACCTTGAAAAATTGTGCTCAAACTCGAGAAAACTGAATTTCCCGTTGTTGAGGAAAAATGTACATAAGTGAACATTTCCTGGAGTTCATGAGCTTAAAACTTTGAATGTTTTAATATAAGCCCATGACCGAGAAAAATTAATTTCATGTTGTTGAGGATATGTCATAGACTTTCCTTTCTTTAGGGACTGTGTTATACTCTGAATTGTGACTATAAGCCATCATGAGAAGAAAATAGAAAAGACATGTTTTGAAAACATTTAAACTCTCATTAGAACTTTATATACGTACCCGTGTCGTTATTGAGTGACATTTCTAAGTACGTCCATATTATCGATGCTGAGAGACATGTCGGAGAAGAATATTTTTGGTATTTTTTAAAGATTTTCTCATTTTTTATTTTGTTTTTATAGGTTTTATATTTTTTGTATTTGGATTTTCTGAAAAATATATACAAGGTTATTGTGAATTTGCAAGACGTTCAAGTTCATCTGGAGTGAAACTACGCATACCAAGTCGACAAACCAAGAATTCAAATCTGTCTTGAGAAAGAGCTTTGGTGAAGATGTCGGCTAGTTGGTAGTCCGTCTTGACAAAATAAAGTTCGACCGTTCCTCTTTCCACATGCTCCTTTATGAAATGGAATCGGACAACTATGTGCTTGGTCTTGGAGTGTTGCACCGGGTTGCAGGATATGGCTATGGCTGATTGTGAATCACAATAAATAGGAACTTTGTTAAAGTGAAAGTCATAATCCTACAGTTGTGTTCTCATCCGAAGGACTTGAGCACTACACACGCATAGAGACTCATATTCTGCTTTCATGGTGGACAACGTCGTACAATCTTGTTTTCTTGAGGACCAACTCACTAGCTTCTCGCCTAAGAATTGTGCTCCACCGGAAGTGCTCTTGAATGTATCATGACACCCTGCATGGTCGGCATCTGAAAACCAGTGAGATTAAAACCAAAATCCTTCGTATACCAGAGACCCATGTGAATGGTTCCCCGGAGATAATGAAAGATCCTTTTAACCTCCTTGAGGTGCTTCTCGGTTGGCTTAGCCTGGTACCGAGCACATAAAAAAATAGCGTGCATAATGTACGGTTTGCTTGAGGTTAAGTACATAAGGGACCCGATCATACTTTGGTATTTTGTAGCATCTATAAATGTCCCTTTCTTATCCAAATCAAGCTTGTGTTTAGTGTCCCTTCGAGTACCAATAGGATCACAGTTTTCCATTCCAAATATCGTTAGATTCTCGAGCACATATTTGGACTGATTTATGAAAATACCACGGGGGATTGGTGAACTTAGATACCAAGAAAAAATGTCATTTCCCCCATCATGGATATTTCAAATCGGCTTTTTATAAGATCGGCAAATAATATGGAATATTTTAGGTTTGTTGAACCAAAAATTATATCATCTACATAGACCTGAGCCACCAAAATGTCGTTGCCGTAGTGCTTGTTAAACAACGTTGGATCAATGGTTCCTTTGTTGAAGTGATTTTGGAGAAGAAATGATGATAATTCATCGTACCATGCCCTCGGTGCTTGTTTCAAACCATAAAGTGCATTTTTCAACTTGTAGACATGGCTTGGATGTTCGGTGTTGATGAAACCTTCAGGTTGACATACGTACACATCTTCTTTTAACGACCCATGCAAGAAAGCCGTCTTCACGTCCATTTGATACACAGTGAACGATTTGTGAGTAGTGTATGCCAAGAAAATCCTAATAGCTTCCATTCGAGCAACCGGGGCGAAGGATTCTGCGAAATCAATTCCCTCCTTCTGTTTATAACCTTTCACAACTAACCGAGTCTTGTTCCTAATAACCGTTTGATCTTCATCCATCTTGTTTTTGAATAACCATTTCAGGGTAAGGGATCGATATTGTACGAGTGTGGTACTAACTCCCATACATCAAGCCGGATGAATTGATTGAGCTCTTCTTGCATAGACTCAATCCATGATGCGTCGGTCATTGCTTCTTTAACACTTGCTGGTTCCATTATGTTGACTGATAGTGCTTAGATACACATATCACCATCGGTACGCAGCTGATTTCGTGTCGAGACTGGTCGTGAGAGATTGCCAATCACTTGAACCAAAGGATGATTCTTAGTCCATTTGTGTTCATGTGTAAGTGTATGAGAAACTTGATGCGAGTTTGACAGATCCACATATGGTGTTGAAGTTTGAGTGGTACATGTGGAAGTCGTAAATGGGTTCAAACTCATGTTCGTTTAGCATCGCATTGTTCGCATTTTCAGCAACGATTTCATTCTGAAGATGAACATGACTAGGGATTTGATGAAAATGTGGTTGAGTCGTGTCAGCAGTCAGAGAGGTGGTTGTAATGTTTGGAGTCAATATGGTTGAGGTTGACGTAGATAGTGCAAAAACGGATGTTGTTGGTGTAGATGCAATTAGAGGTTCTGGAACTACCGTAGCAGGTGCAGTTGGGGCATTTTTAGGAACACCAAATGACGAAGGACCCTCAATATATTCATCATAAATTATCCCAAATAAAACTTCCAAGTCACGTTCCGAAGGTTGTAACGATGAGATTGCTGACGGTGCAAATTGAAGCGCGAGTCCTGAACTTACGTATCCAGAAGTCTGGATTTGAAGCTCGAGATGTGAACTTCTATGTTGAGATGCCATTCTCGAGAGTTCATCAAAGGTAACATTAATATTCTCCATTACCTTTGTTGTCCTCCGATTATAAATCATGTAAGCACAAGCAGTTGAAGAATAACCAATGAAAAATTCAATGTCGCCTTTAGGTTCAAGTTTACCAATATCTTCACGATCATTCTTCGGATAACATAATGCACCGAAGACATGTAGAAATGATATATCTGCTTTTCTTCCATAAATGATCTCATAAGGTGTTTTGTTGAATCGGGTGTCAATAATGGAGCGGTTTTGAGTATAACATGCAGTTGCTATAGCGTCGGCCCAAAGGAATAACAGTGCACTAGAGGAGAGAAGCATCGTCCGAGCAGCTTCAACTAACGTACGATTCCTCCGTTCCACAACCCCATTCTGCTCTGGAGTTCTTACTGCTGAAGTTTGATGAGAAATCCCAACTTCGTCAAAATAAGCTTTCAGCTGCTGATTGGTGAATTCTGTGCCTTTATCCGTTCTTACAATGATGACAGGGGCTTGAAGTAGCACTGATGTTTTCTTCAAGAAATTAATAATTACACCAGGGGATTCATCTTTTGAGGCAAGAAAATGAACCCATGTGTAACGAGAATAATCATCCACAATCACAAGGATATACCGCTTTCCATTGATGCTTTTGATTCTCATTGGGCCACACAAATCCATATGTAGGAGATGTAACCTATTCGTTGAGTTGGGAACAGGTTTGGGTTTGTGAGGCTTCTTCTTACTTTTACCTTGCTCACAAGAAGGACAAAGATGGTCTTTTGAATATTTGAACTTTGGAAGACCGGTAACGAGATCATCTTTTGCAAGTTGGGTGATGGCATCGAAATTGAGATGAGATAACCTTTGATGCCATAACCATGACTTTGTTGAAGTGGCTCTGGCCATGAGACAAATTGGAGAAGCAGCAGACATTTGAAAAAGATCAATGGTGTAAAGGTTGGTGGTACGATTTCCTTTCAACAAATCCATCCCTTCAAGATCTCTTACAAATCATGTATGACTTCGGAAGGCTACTTCTAAGTTTGAATCACAGAATTGCCCAACCGAGAACAAATTGCCTCCCAAACCATCAACAAAAGAGACTCTGGTGATGATTATATTTCCCCAATGAAGATCACCATAGCCTAGAATTGCAGCAACATGATCATTTCCAAATCGAACAGTTCCCATGAATCGCCATACAAAGTTCTTGAGAAGGCTTTAATTCCCAGTCATATGTTTGGAACATCCCGAGTCGACGCACCAGAGACAAATTTCAACAGCCTGCCAATGATAAGAGAAGAAAATATTTTGGCAACCGATGAAATAGGTTCCTGAAGGGTTATATGATAATTAAGCCTTATCGCATACCGACATTTCACTGTTAGTATGAGATCTACTAGTGTCGATAATTTTGCCACTATACTCAAAATTTATACCAGTAGGCAACCATTTAGGGGTGAATCTAGGGCTACTAGGCTTAGCAAGACTTTCTATGGACCCTACGTGCGTACTTTTTGGAACATACACCTTAGCCTTAGGAGTGGTATGTTTTTCACTGATTGAAAGCTTGTCAATTCGAGTGTAACCACCATAATTCAACCAATTCATAGTCAAGCCACAAGCATCATGACTAAAAGTAAAGAAGCATTGATTACATTTAGCACAAATACCTTCAGATTTTTAATTCCGAATAGCAAGCTTAAAGTCATTACATTCAGATGAATTAAGTTCCTGATTATGATTAAAAAGCGGTAAATTCCTAGGGTGTTCTTCTACTTCCACATTATTGATCTTGGGGCGACTACTTCTAGAGACAAAAGGGACCCTATCATTCCTTGTATTGCTCGTAGGCTGTGGCCTTCTACTCTTAGTGTAGTTATTTATTCGTGTAGAAGAAAACACGCGTTTATTAGAATTAGGACTTTTTAAATCAATGACTTGTGGTTGAGAAATAGTGGTCGGTTTTGTCCTAATGCTTGGTTTACGTTGTTTGCTAGGCACAGAGGTATCGACCCAAGGTTGAGAGGGGGGACTAACAAGAAACATTCCTTGGGAAATCACAGCAACTTTTGTTCCAGCAACCTTGGGAAAAGGTGTTACAGCAATATGATCATCATGTTCACAATCGGGTTAGACTCAGAAGTCTTATCTTTTAACAAGGCCTTTAACTTACTGTTCTCATAGACTTTATCGATAAATTTCTGAAAGACAGACTTACTTTGTTCAACAGCCCGCTTATAAGAAACAACAGATTCTAAATTCGCAATCATAGCCTTAAGCTTCTGAACATTTCCATAACTAGCACTCTCTAACCCTGAAGAGGCCAAATTCTTTTCCTTAACCCCTCCTAACTGAGCCTGCAACCATGCGATAGTTTGTTGCATTTCATTTTAGGCTTTATCGTACGAAATTTTGTCATATTTGCATTCATCACATTTTTTTACATATTTATTCCAAAGATCAGTAAATTCTTTGTCCTTTTTAATGACAATAGATTCCATTTTCTATTTCGTACGTTCAAGCTCAGTTTGGAGGGTTTCGTGAATCAAGACAGAGGTATCTAACTCAACGGGGCTACGATCAACACTATCACGTGCTTTAGAGAGGCGTTCAAGATCGTTTTCTAAAACTTTGATTTTATCAAGAGATTCATTAACCTCCTTCGCCAAAGATTTAAAGTCCTCAACAAAGTTGGCTAATTCTTTTAGAAAAGCGTTTTCCAAATTGCTTATCCGAGCATCAACTTGATTAATAATCGGATTAATATCGTTTTGAAGAATTTTCTGAACCTCAATCTGAACTGGTGATGTAAAATTTCCTCCAGTGAATTTGGAATTAACAATACGTTTAATATGACAAAGTTATCTTTAAGATCGTTTAGAAATCGGTGTGTGATACTCGGTTTAGGAGGGTCATCAGACAATTCCTCACTTGGTAGCAAAATCATCTTAGTACTCGTTTTAGACAGAACAAAAATAGTTGGAGGATTAACTTACGGATAATAAACGGGTGTCACTTCTTTATTAAGCTTTTGCATTTTTAAACGAGTCTCTACAGCAAGTTCAGTAGTTTCCTCGGAATCATGCACACTAGGAGGATCATGCTCATCAGACAAGAGCACACTACCATTATATAGAGTTTGATTTATGGCCTGAACTTGCTTAAGATATTCAGGATTGGGAGGAAGAGGACAACCTAAATCCATTTTGTAACGGGTGTAATTTATCTCATTCACTTTAGGTGCGAGCATATTTATCGTCTGCATAGTTTGGCCATGTTTAACCAAAAGGTTGTCTAATTCCCTAATCCTATCCTGAGCGTTGCCCAAATCCTCAAGAATCCCATCTTCTCGAATTTTGAAATCATGTATCAGATTTTTTCGTTATTCTTTTAAATCCAAAATAGTAGATTTTTCAGTTGAAAGATGTTTATTACGAGAGGTGATTTCATCATTAAAATCGCTTATCTTTTTTGCACTAGTTAAATGTAAGGCATTTAATTTCTTAGTTGTGCATTTTTCTTGATAAAACGATATAGCATGATCTTGTTTAAGTTCTTTAATTTTAGCATGATGAATTTCAAAACTTTTCTCCCGTTCCTTATATTCTGCAAGCTCAGTGGTCAATTTGGCATTAGTTTCTCTAACATATTATTAACCACTGTAGCATGTCAACATCCTTAGCAAGCTTATCAAATAAAGATTTATAATACGCATGGGTTGCATCAGGAAGGGTTGTAGGCTGGGAAACTTGATCCACACTAAGGTCCACACTGGGCTCATTCGAAATAATATTACTATTATTTGTTTGATCCCCGTGTGTCTCAATGTAGGGCTCAAGCATCTCAGTATACTCCTCCTCCTGATTAGACGTACTATATGTATCATTATCATCGAAACGCGGGTGTACCTCAGAGGGACCGTCTGAATCATAGACGAGAGCGATGTCATCATGCATTTCTGAGGTAGATGCTTGCTGTAAGTTTTCCATCAAGATGTAGTTAGCATTTATTTCTTCTTCATTGTCATATTCTGCTGCAGAAGCCATAAGATCAAATTCCTCAGCTTGAAGTGGAATCCATGCCTCTTCCTTTTGTGATATAAGAAGCTGAGTCTGAAGATAAGCAGCATCCCTCTTCTTTTTGGCTGTGCAATCTCGAGTGTAATGACCAAATCCCTTGCAGTTGTAGTACTAAACTTGACGATTGTTGTTTCCATTTCCCGTACCAGTATTCTCAGCCCTTGCAGCTACAATACTTCCCTTTTGATTACTAACCACTAGTACAACAATTAACCCATTCTGATTACCCACATTCAGAACACTCGGATTCTGACCACGGTTTTGTCCATACTAATTTCCTGCAGTCCCAATAGTATGCCCAGCATTTTGACCATATTGTTGAAACTGTGTCCCCGTGTTCCCAGCAACTACCAATTAGCGATCTTGATTCGCATTCATGAAAGGTTGAGCAATCTGCCTATTTCTAATGTTCGAGGAGATTCTCTAATTGTTGTTGGTGGGGTTAATGGTAAATTTGAATGCCTTTACAAGAAGTGCAAGACCAGTATTAATCGCATGAGTAGGATCGGTGATGTCATCAAAACAAGCAATGGGTTGTTGTAAGTAGTTCAGAGTAGTAGGAAGTTGATATCCATAAGGGATGAGTTGTTGTTATTGTTGTGGCATGAAGTTACTTGATGAGGGTTGATGGTAGGGTACCATGGGATATGACATAGATGACGTAGAATTTTCCATAAAAGCCAATAGATCTTGGGTTTTGTCACGTCTTTCAGCCTAACTTTGTTAGCTTCATCTTGATTCATCTTCAAATAATCATACACTTGAGTGTAGTCCACGACATGAAGGTCCTTGGTTTGATTGACAAGAGTGACATATCGTGACCATTCACAAGGAAGATTATCAAGCTATTTGATGTTCGCAGCAATTTGTGCAGGTTCATGTTTGTTACTTCTAAGATGATTCATGAGGGTTGAAAACCGATGATAGTAAGGTTCAATTTCTTCCCCTTTAGTAGACGTAAATTTCTCCCATTCACGAAGCAACTTAGTTTCCTTTTCTTGTAAACCGATTTCACTCCCCTTCATCATTTTCTGGATCCTAAGCCACATCTCGTATGCGGTTTCGCAACTATCGACAGCAGCATAAACATCTTCAGGGATACCCATAAGAATGACTTGAATTGCTTGATCATCAGCGTGTGGATTCAGCTTCAGTTAATTCTTCACCCGTTTGCACATGAGTAGAGTCAGCCACTGGGTTAGCATTCGTATGGTCCCCAGGCACAAGAATTGTTCTTCTAACATATGGACCTTTTTGAATCGAGTTGACAATCAACTTTCCCAAAGGTTTACATTTTGCATAACGAATGAGACGACTAGCCCATGTATTGTAATTCTCCTTGGTAACCATGGGTGGACAATTCTCAGTACCCGCAGCATATATATCTTGTTGAGACGTCATCGTAGAAGTCGTGTGTAAAATAAGGATCTCAATTCGTAGCAAGCTGAGTTAAAAGTGTAGTAGTTAAAATCCCCTAAAAATGTTCACTCGAGAAACCAAAAAATCTTCAGTACCAACAAAAAATCACGTTATGAAAATCTTGGAATATTCAAAGAGATTTTTGGTAATACTCAAAGATTACAAAGATTTCGCAATATCAACACGTATGAATTTTGCAATCACCTACAAAAACATATGAATCCTCAATTATGTCATACTTCCGAAATACTTGTCAAAATTCCGCAATTAGTGTCACAATTCCGCAAAAAAACCACTATTCCGTAATAATTATCACAATTCCGCAATTAGTGTCACAATTTCGCAATATTCTACTATTCCGTAATAGTGTCACAATTCCGTAATTAATGTCAAAATTCTGCAATATTCCTAAAGGTATGATTCCGCAATAATGCAAAATCTATTCCGCAATATCTCAGATGGTTCAATTCCGCAATATCTTAGATGGTTCAATTTCGCAATACACCGAGATGGTTTAATTCCGCAATACACCAAGATGGCTCAATTCCGCAATACACCAAGATGGTTCAATTCAGCAATACACCAAGATGATTAAATTCCGCAATAGACCAAGAGGACACAATTCCGCAATAAGTACATATATTGCGAAAATGTCCTAAAAATGTGGATCTCGGACAAGAACGAATTTTGGCACTTTTTACGCAACTTTTAAGGGTTTTAAGCCAACAAAAACCACCAAAACGCTCACCACGAATCCCTTGGCAAATGATACTACTTGTAGGACCTTACACACGAACCAAACAAACACGAAAATCCTTGATCTTTATATGACGTGATGTATAGGACGAAATGGATGAAGGTACTAGTAGAATGGTGATGAAGAAATAACAAAGATGATAAAAGAGATGAAGATCAAACAAAGATTAAACTAAAAAAGAAAGATTAGATTAAAGAAAGAAAAAGAAAACAAAGATGGTGATTTTCCTAGTGAGATAAACACACACTCATTCTCTCTCTAAAACAATAAAATGGGAACACACACACACACAAATGAGGTGGAATGGCCTTTTATACTAAAGAGTAAATGTTTAGGAGGCCTTCATCATTTGTGTGTTCGGGACTAATTACCGATACATAAACAATAATAACTAAGAACTCTCGACACTATTAAATAGTATTTCCAAGAGCTTCGCAACGGTATACTATATGACCATCACTTTAAATACGGCTAACAATGTTTTGTCTCGAGAAGGTGGCGTTACAGTGTACACAACAAAGTCAAAGATTCAAAACCACATACTCATACCTAGAGACATATTCAACAATTAATAGTGTGAGTATGTCGATGAAGACACAAGATCGCAAGATGGCAAAGACAAGTCAAGGATGATTTGAAGATCTCAAGATCAAAAGACAAAGTCGAAAGGCAACGACAAAGGCTCAAAGATCACAACATGAAGGAACAAGACTACTATTACACGTTCAAGACTCATTTATTGTGAGATTAGTAATCTCTACAAATCTCCAAATGACAAAGGGTAATGGCCTCTCACTGGGGGAGATTGTTAGCCTCAAAATATTGAGTCAAACAAGAATGTTCGGTCATATGTTTATTATGTATCGTATTTAAGAACGTTGTAATAGGTAGTAGGTTAGTCGTGTTTTACGGGCTTAACTTTAAGCTAATGTTCATTCATAAGTAACTAAAGCCTAAAAGGAAAGCCAGGCCCATTAATATATAGCCCATACAAGCCTGCATGTGGGTGTACTATATATACCCTCCTCCTAGCATGTTAGGAGGAGGTTAGCTCATTTATATTCTCACTCTCAATCTAATATTCACCATGTTTCCAACCATTCTCTCTCTTTTCTCTCTCTAGAATTCATCTATCTTCTATCTATTTTTCTTGTTTAATCATCACAAATTAAAGGGACAACAAACAACTATTTCTAGCTATGGAATGTCCTTGGGTAGATCCCTCTGGTTCTGGTTGGATCATAGGACTTAGTTTCCTATCCTAAACCACCTTTTGACTCCATCGTTCCGTCGTGGATAGTAGGTAGTTAGGTTATCGATCGAAACCATAAAACCATTGAAAACCATTCAAAGTGCTTGATAAAAATCAAAAGTTTTAACACTTTGAAAGTTTTACATTTCCAAAATGCTCCCCCAACACACATGCATCGATATTCTAAGTAGTTTAGCATGTGAAGGAAAGAGTTTCACTTGAGTCTTTAAGATCACATGTTGCGATATATTACATTTTAATCACATTTTATCCCCTATCTCTAATATAAAAATTTAATATTAGAGATACCAATTGATTAAAATATGACAGTTTCTAAAAATCGATGGGAGAGAAAGATGTGTGCACGCATGAATCACTTTAGTCGGGTATCTCCCCCTTAACAATATATGTGGGTCCTAATTGATCAAAATTTGACAATATATAGGAAAAATGACACCACAAAATATGTTAAGGTACGGAGATGAGATGCCTTTTCTGATATAATATATAACATATGACAGATTTAATATCATTTTTAGAATGTGTTGGATACATAAAATATGACAATTTCTGAGATGTACCCAACAACATTAAAGGTATGATTTTAAAACGCTCCCCCTTAAAAATTGAACCAAATAACATATGACATTTTTGAGATATAAAAACCATTTTATGAGGAAGGGAGTGTTGAACACACAATTTTGAAAGATTTTGAAAAATCTTTTGAGAAATTCTTGAAAAATTGTGTTCAACGGTTTTAAAATAAATTCCGATTTACATGAGCTCAAAACTTTGAATGTTTTGTGACTAGCTCGTGACCGATTAAAATTAATTTCCCGTTTTGAAGGATAAGTTATCATCCTTGATAAACTTTCCTTAAGGTGAAGTCTTAGTTCTAAGCTCACATTTACTTAGAAGTCTTTTTTCATGAACTTAAAAACTTGGAATGTTTTTATGAGAAGCTCATGACCGAGAAATATTAATTTCTCGTTGTGAAGGATAAGGTATCGTCCGAGATACACTTTCCTTATTTGCGGTCCGAGTCCTAAGTTGTGATGCGCTTAGAAGTCATTATGAGAGAATATCAAGCAGCTTCATTTGCCAGAACCTCCAAGTCATCTGGAGTCATATACTTCATACCAAGACGACCAACGAGATATGCAAACCTATCTTGCGATAGAGCTTTTGTAAAAAAGTCTGCCAGCTGGTACTCAGTTCTGACAAAGTATAATTCCACGATGTCGCGTTCCACTTGTTCCTTGATGAAGTGATATTTGACATTGATGTGCTTGGTGTGGGAGTGTTGAACCGGATTGCAAGAGATGGCTATGGCCAACTTTGAGTCACAATACATAGGTATTTTATCAAAGTGGAAGCCATAATCCGTGAGTTGAGTTCTCATCCAAAGGACTTGAGCACAACACGCGGATAAAGACAAATACTCTGCTTTTGCGGATGATAGCGAGGTGCAATCCTACTTGTTTGATGACCAACTCACGAGCTTGTTGTTGGGAATAAAATATAGCCAATACACTTGGACGCTGACAAGAGAAATCTGGACGTTGTTAAGAAGAAATCAAGCGTTAACAGGACGAGCATTGACAGGAAGAAGTCAAGCGTTGATAAGAAGAAGTCAATCACTGATAGAAGACTTAGTCTACACGTATTATGTTTCTAGTATGTTTCTAGTAAAGATATGTTCGACAATGTGATGTTGTATTTTTGTACACTTTATTTTAGGAAAAACAAACCGACAAAAGCGGGTAAGTATTAAATATCACGCTTTGTGAAAAACGCGAATACTCGTCTTCGAGTTCGTTCTCGGTGGAGGTATGGTGTTTAGCCAAAATATATAGACGTATTTAATCGAGTGATTATGTTTTTGGAAAGATGGTAAGAGAGGAAAATGGAGACGAGTTACGCTAAAAATGGTCGAAAATGCTCAAACGAACGAACGTAAAAACGCGACCCAACGAAAAATTTCACTTAAAAAATAATTAAAAATTACTAAAAACTCCTAAAAATTCTAATTAAGAAAAATGCGCAAACCAAAAAAAATTGAAAACTTTTAAATTAATTTATATTAATTTTTAAAATTAATTAAAAAATATAAAAATAAAACTAGCTAAGAAAAAGACAAAAAATAAAAACTTTTTTATTCGTAAACCTAAAGTACTCTATTTAAAACCTAAAAAATATTTTTTTGAAATTTTTATAAACTTTTTTCTATTTTTTTATGACTTTTTTAAAATTTAAAACTAAAATAATCCTAGAAAATGAAATAATAAAAAGAATATTATGAAATTTACACTCTATAAAAGCAAATTTATTTTTCCTATGTCATAAATGACAAAAGAAAATTTTAAAAAAAGAATTATATTTTTTTGACTTTTATATTTTTTATTATGAATTAAAAACTAATTAAAATAAATAAATGATTTAAAAATATTAAACTAATTTATAAAAAAACAAAAATTTAATGAAAGTTCTAAATGCTATTGTGAGGCTACGAAAAATAAGAGGCATAGAAAATAAGACAAAATAAGCATCATAATAAGCTATTTACGGGCTGAATTGAATTTAATAGACAGAAAAGAAAAGTGTTTAATAAGAAAGAAAAGGAAAATGTAAACAAAAAGCTCCAATAGAGCAGCTGGTTAAGGGGTTGGTTCCTACGTCTAATGGGATTATGTGGTCAGGGGTTCAATTCCCACCTGCTACCAATTTTTTTGCTATCATTTTATTTGGACCCAAAACTGTATAAAAGGAAAACGTGGAGAACTTTAAATAAAAAGCACTCAGAGAACAGATGGTTGTAAGAGCAACTACTGTGTTGTGTCTGAAGTTTCTGGGTTGTCTGGTGTTCTATTCCCACTCACAACAACTTTTAGTTCAGTTTTTTTCTTTCTCTTCACAGCTTTTGGACAAATTCCCCCATATGCAGTAGAACAACACATATAACGAAATTCACAGAAAATCTAAAGAGACAAATTATGTAAAGCATGTACAATGGCAGCAACCTTTAGGCACAAATAAGTGAAAAACTAGCCTATTTTTAAGGCACTTAAAAAAAACATTAACCACTGATATAACTTAATACATGATAAGAACTCTACCTAAATTACCTAATTACTAGATTTCAAAGCTTAATTCCCTATACAGGAGTGCTACACCTGCTGGTACAATTTACCTCAAAGGTGTCAAATATGAAGCCTAAGAGTGGACAAGTGAGCCACTGATTTTGATCAGGTGATAACACAACTTATTAGAAAGTGCTAATAACTTCAAATGACATCTAAACAAGTAATTAAAAACTGCAAACAAGCCTAAACAACACCTAACGCGGATTCTACAATTCAAATAGCTTAGAAGGCAGACAATAAGATCAACACTCTTTTTTGTTTGTTTTTATCTTTTTGAGTAATCTAAAAGTTGAAACATACTATGACTAACCTTATAGCGAAGAGGCAATTCAAACTTAAACCAAATACTAAGTGACACTCAGAAATAAACGCAAATTCAAACACTACATGTATGAGCAGAATAGAAAATCAAAACCATGAAAGCCCGAATTAACTAACGGCAATAAACACTAAGCATGAAATAAGCAATAAGAAAGCATTTAAAGCACTAAATGAGCAGAAACTTTAAACAAATAGGCCACAGATTTTGGCTGATATACGCCCAGGGGACGAACGAAACACACAGGCCTCTATCTTTGGTTATCTTGTTAGGTTGCTGTGGATACCAGGCACGAAAGCACGATGAGCTTGTGTGTACCCAGTATACAAGAACAACACTCAGCGGCCCCTTTTTTTGGTTCTTTTTTTTCTTTCTAGGTTGCACAGTGGACAGGCATAGTTAAAGCACAACTACCTCAAAACAATATAACACACAAATACAATCGCACTCACACTCTCTAATTCACGCCACTGTTTGAGCCAAGAATCGATAGAATTGGGAAAACTGTGTTTACTTGGGGTTCACTGACTCGAATCAACTAACACCAAACACTCAAACACTCACAAATTCAAACAGTCCCTATGTATTTTTTTTCGATTCTTTTTAGTTTTCTATGGGATGCTCAGTTAACTAACATAAACAAAAGCTAAAACCCAGTCCAAAAATCAACCAACACGCTACAGATTATGATCAAATGATCACATTTATGAACAGAAAAAACAGCAAGCCTATTCTTTTTTTCACTTTGGTTCACTTGTTGGTTGCTGGTTTCTATGTTTGCTGGATACACAATGACAAACACTTCTCAAACACACCCTGACACTTACAAATCTCGCCTCAAATCTCACCTTTCTATGTAAACAGAAACTTGCAGGCACCCTTTTTTAATTTTTTTCTTTTTCTTTTGCTGTTGGTGCAGAGTAACTTAAACAAAAAAAAACACAAAGAATAAGAAGAACAAGCAGTTTCACACTCCAAAATATCAACAGGAAGTGGGATTTAAGCTATTCAGCAACATGTTTTTAAACTGATTAGGCACACAAAGCTATAGAAAAAAACACTGGACAATCAAACTATAATAAGTGCAGTCCTATACCCGTCCTTCAACAGCTTCTTTAGACAGTGGGTATAGCAAGGGCTTATAGAAACAAGCAAAATGGAATTTTCAAATTATAACACCCAATCTTATACTCCAACTCGCTTATCCTAAACTATTCAAGAATGCAGAGCTAAACGAATGAACTTGGTGAATAAAATCTACCCAAATCCCTAGTCGTCCCAAACACCACTTAATAGTTTAGTTGATCAGATTTTGGACAAAAGATTTTGGTACTATAACACCACAAAATCACAAAGTTACGAATGATTTAGCATCACATAAACCTCTCATACAGATTACAACTAGCGTTCATATAATCAATCCAAAAATCACAAAATTTCATTGCATCATCATTTAGACAAAACAAAAAAATGTAAAAAGGAAGAAGGGTTCAAAGATAAACCTCTAGGGCATACATTCCACACCCTAGGTTTTTGAGCTTTTGTGCACGCCCGTGCACAAGCTTCCAAGTAACCTGCTAAGATGAACAAACTCGAACAACAACACAATAAAATCAACTTACTGATTCTTAATATTCTTTTCTTTTCTTTCTAAAAGCTTTTTTTTTCTTGAAATCCTTCTCACCACTTTGGAACTCTTGAACAAACTCAAACAAACTTGAAACAAACTGATTTCTATTATCACTTTCTAAAAACTTTTCACAAAACTTACACCTTGAACAATTTTAAAACTCAACCGAAACTTGAAACCCAAACTTCTAAAAATAAATAAAACTGAAAATTAAAGTGTGCAAATAATTAAAATTTTGGAACTCAACTTTTCATTAATCAAAATTTGAATTTTACACAATAGAGAAAAAGAAAAGTTGGAACAAAGGGTACTCCACATTCTGGGCCTCTTTATATACTGCTAAAAAGAAGAATCTAGAATTCTAAACCCTAATGTATGATAAACCAAAATTGCCCTTGTCTTTTGAATATTGTTCTTGGTCAAAGTGGTCTCTTGTGAAGGATGCTGCCATCCCATGTGATTCCAGCTATTACTCTTCATCTTGGTCGTTTATCAAGACTTTGGGAACAAGTTTGTCATCTCAGCCGTTGAGATTGTCTGCCTGGGGTGTTGGGGAGGAAAATGATGGGTCAGGGGACACGTGGGTAGGATGGGTGAGGGGAGCGGGACCAGTTTTGAGGATGTGGGTATGTCCAAAATAACATTAATCATCAATCTGGAGCAGTACTAATCCCGTGGTTTTGATTTGGGCTTAATTTTAAATTAGGGTTCTTAGTGTTTGAGCTGGGAAAAATTAGGAAAAAATGGAAACAGTATGTGTTCCCGGCTTAATAAGAGATTAGTTTATAATAATTCAAAAATTATTAATAAACTTGGTGGGCTGGGGTGGTTTCAGGTTACGGGTTGGATCCGGTTTGGGTTAATGGGTATGGGTGGGTAAAGATGAGGTGTAAGAGTGGGATTGGTTGGATAGGTTTTAGTGGTTTGGCAGAACTGGTCCCCATGCTTCCATACAACTTGCATTTAAAGTTTGGTAGCACATAACCCAAATTCCTTTTTAATGTAGTTTGTCTTAATGACCAAACAACCCCTCAATATTTTATCAATTAGAAATAAGGGCATTTCATAAAACTTTGTTGATCTTCAAGGGCTGAATTTGCCAAGTCTTCATAGTTCAAGGGCCAAACTTGTTAAGTTCCCAAAAATGAAGGACCAAAAGTGTATATCTTCTATTCTTGAAGGACCATTCTTGTCATTTCTTAAAAGTTCAAGGGCATTTTTGCAAAATCCGAAACTCGGGTCCGGTTCATTGTGCGGCTTCGTTTCCCGTGTTCGTTTTTCTTTGTTTCTTGTGATCTTTTGTCATTTTCTCGATATCCATACCTAAAGTATACAACAAATGAATACAAGCATATTTTAGGGTATTTTAATGATATTTTAAGCGTTTTAAGCCCGATTGGGACGATGAGACTATGTATAAAAGCAGTCTCATCACTCCCCCATACTAAACCATTGTCGTGCCCTTACGCAATGCTTAGAATAAAGTATCTAAGCACCTCCAAAATTCATTTTTATTCACTTTATTGAATGATAAACTAGCTACACTACTACTATTTCTACTACTTGCGTTTTAGACATAATGTATGATTTTCATCGCAAAATGGGACGTTTAGGTTCATAGAATAAGAACACGTGAATGCTTCGTTAGAAATAATTTCATCGTCCTCGATTTTCACCCCAATTCCATGCCAAGCGTGCAACGAGATCATTGTCATTATAAGTTAGTAATGCTAACACTACTCATATGCCCTAATTACATACTTATCCTCCCATTATTCCTAGGTTGTATCTCTTATATTTAATTTTGTCTTAAATGTTTCACGAGGATACATTGTTTGACTTATGCGATAATAGAGATTTAGGTCTAAAAATAGAGTCCTAACGGTGTAACCAAGACCATCAAATCAATAACCCCTCCTAATAGACAACGATGTTAAAAAAATAAGTTGACAAGAAGAATCGATAAACACGGTTTTATAACGGTTTTGAACATGAGACTTATTACCAAGACTTTTATACGCCCCCTAACGGAAGGGCCTTATTATCTTTGGTTTACCTCCATCTTTTATTCAACTTCGCCATGAAGCTTTTATTATGACTTCGGTCTTGCCTTGCCTTTTATTATCCGCCTCATCGGTGGTTTTATTAGCCAAAGACGTATATCCTCACGCTAAGGTGAATTTTGGATCTTTAAAGCTTCGAAGATTAAGGCTTGATTCACTTTCAATTTTGCATAGATTTTTCGGCCTTGTGGGGCTTCAAATTGTTTGCTTGATTTAGGTGAGCACTTGAAATCTTATTATTGGGTGAAGCTTTTGATTATTAGGGTGCCAATACTTCAAAACCGTGACGCTGTCGATACCTTAATGTCTTCCCAATTTAATTACACGGAAGCTACTAGAAAAGACTAGAAACCCAACAATCCTAACTAAACCGCTAAATCAATATTTATTAAGCAAAAAATATTTACATGCAAAGGGAGAATAAGCAAACAACGAGAACACATGAGTTTTTGAAAGAAGACGAGTACTCTACGTTTATCATAGTAACTTATAATTAACCCTATCATTTCTCGTCCTCATTTAAGAGACTTAGCCTAATGTGTAGTTAAGGAATCAAAGCTAAGTGCTCAACACGCACGGTCGAGTCAAAATTACTCTTATTCTCGCCATCGGAAAACCTACATTCGTGTCTTCAAACACTTATAAAACATGAGAAAATTTTTTAAGTTTGGCCATTTTTAGCCTTATTTTGCAACAAAACGATAACAAAAAGATAAACTTTGGAAAGCGTGAAGGTTTGGCAAGGCAAGTATCTATTCACCCCCCATACTAAAGTTAAACATTGTCCTCAATGTTTCGAGTCTAAGGGTTGGAAAACCCCCATATTAGAGACGTAGTCGAATGCTTAATCTAGCATGGAAAGGGTGTAACCGTTAAATTAATAGTCGTTTATGAAGTGTGCTAAAAACCTAAGGTTAGAACATCAAAGGATATATCATGTGAATGTCGAGAAATTCTTCAAAGCAACGATCGAAGCTCGAGTAAAACGAACACGAGATGCTTCATCGTGATGATAAGGACCTAGATTACACAATCACAAACAACCACGAGACAAAGGCTGGAAGGGCACAAATCCCCTCACATTAGGTTAACTAAAAAGCAATAATATATACAAGGATAAGCATGGGAACTCCCCCACGAGGCACCTTGTTTTTTATAACCGAGTCAAAAGCTCGACTCGAATCCCCATAAATGTGATCATTTAGGGACTATCTTGTTTCGGTCATTTTTATGGGACTTACATGTAATCAAGGCCCAAAAGCAACCGTGAATAAAGGCAAAGCCTTTATACCGGGATCGAAGATCGTATCCTCACATTTTGTTGAAAATAAAACACGCAAAGCCGGAGGATACGTCTTGTAAGGAAGAAAACTCCTTTCGACGTAGGTAAACTCTTCATATCCGAGGGGGTGGGTTGGTTCACTTTGAAACGAAGGTGAAATAGAAAGAGAATTGCCAATAATTGGAGTTTCAAAATTTCCCCCGGATCGAAGGCAAAAGCCTCATTAAAATCCTCATTCTCATCGAGAGGCGGTCCATCGGTGAACCCCTCGAGAATGGAAATGTTATGAGTAGAAAAAGAAATCTCATCCGTATGTGACTTCGGGAGGGTGACTAGCAAATCCGTCTCATCGAGTTTAGAATCCTTAGAATCCTCACTCTCGATGTCCTCGAACGTCTCATCAAAGAGAGGATTTACGTCACCAAAAATGAACGCGTCATCAAATTCGAATAAAGCGTTCGAAAATATTTTAAATTCGGTATTTTGAACGTCCTCGTCGATTAGTGACTCGTCATCACTAGCGGATAAATCATCGTCATTGAAAAGCGGGTTTGAAAAAGTCGTTGATTCTCTCCCCGGAGTGTCAATGGGAGAGACATCATCACAAGAAATCGATTCACACTCACTATTGTGATTGGTCTCGTTAGAATCTTCGTGGAAAAATTCATCGAGAGCAAAATCACTTACCTCATCTTCAGAGAAAACCGTAGGCTCACTTTGGATTGGAATAGGGATCTCGACACTGGGATTAGTGCTAAGACTCGTCTCCCTCATACTTAGAGAGGCATCGGTTTCCGTAGTGGGTATAGGAGTAAAAGGCTCTTCATATGAAGATTTTGCCTTAGTGGTTTCGACATCGGCGTCGAAAAACGTATCAATGTGAGCAAGGCCATCGGCGAACTTCTCACATGATAAATCCATAATCTCACACGGTGCGGGATTAGGAATAAAAGGCTCGTCACGAGACGTTGTAGACTTGATGATTTCAAATTGGTCCTTCGGAGGGATCAAATGCGGGTTCTCAAAAGACGTAGAAATAGTAGTAACGCGTCCCTCCGGAATTAAATTTTGATACTCTTCAAAAATCGAGGGGTCAATGATTCTCCTTAAAACCTTATCAATTTCTTGTTTTTCAAAATCACTTAAAGGACTATCTTCGTCAAAATCTTGTGTATTTTGATTTTGAAAATCTTTGATAATTTCAACTTCATTAGAAAAATTAGGTTCCAAAGGTTTAACATTCATTGTTCCAACACGTGCTACGAGTTTTTCTTGTTGTTTATATTCGAAAACATTTTCAAAAACCTCGTTCGTTGACACCCTCGTTTTTTCATCTTCAATGCTCTTTTCAACCTCTTCAACAATTGGGCTGTCATTTCTTTCCATAATTATTGAAAGAGCGTATCAAGTCGTTCACAGATGCGATTAGAACTTTCATCGATGCGACTACAACACTCGTCGATGCGGCTAGAACCGAGATCATCATCGAAACATGTTGTGGAGACGATTGGTCAAAATCGGAATTGTAACATGGATCGGGCTCATGGGAACTTTGAGGATCGAGATTGTATGGTGGGGCCTCAAATTTATCAAAACCGGAATTATCGTATGAATTGGGTTCATCATAATGCATTGGTTGGCAAGAATAAGTATCGTGAGGCCCCCTACAATTGTCGCAACACGGATTTTGAGAAAAATCCGGTTCGTTGTGTGGATAACCACCCCCATTGTCGTAATTGTACCCTATGTCATGTGATTCATCAAAACCGGAAAATTGGTTGTCGAAAGACGTATTTTGGTTCATCGGTTGACAATCGTACCCATAGTGAGGTTCGTTTCCACAATTCTCGCACGACGGTGGGTATTGCGAAGATTGGTCAACGAAATTCGGATTTGGCTCGTGACTGTGACGATTTGGGTATTGAATTGGACACTCATAGTGCCAATGGGAAGGGCTTCCACAATATAGGCAATGGAGGTGACGTTCTTCTTTAGAAGTATACAAACAATTGGTCGGATTACATGAGGGACAAGATCTAAAATCTACATAGTCGATATGATCTCCGCACCTTTCGCATATACAACATGGACATGATACGGAACCAAACAGTCGTCTCCTGCAACCTAGGCAATGAAAATCCATGAATAATTAAAATTTAGAGGGGTTGAGAAAAAGAATTATGAAAATAGAGGGAAAAATCGAAGAATCTTTTTGTGTTTTTGGTTTTTTAATTTTTTTTTGGAATTTTGGTGTATTACGTAGAAATTATTCTACAAAAACTATCCACTAATCAAAGGTCTCGATTAATGAATCCAAGAGAAGTGAAAGCAATTACGTGAAGTAAAAACCTTCGTCGACTTTGAAACGTTGGCGGAACGCCAAAACGTTTCGAGGTTCAATAATTAAAACTCACAAAAATAGATTAATAATACTTGATGTGGCAAACCCCTAATTAATCGTCACTTTCAAAATACGCACAAGCGAGCGGAGAAAACGAGGCGGCGCAAAGCACTTAAGAGCCTTTTTTCCTTAGGTCGTGAAATACAACCGCCTTATACCCACCTTATAGTTTGTATTTATCGAGATTAAACCAATTAAGAGTATTTATCTATTTTGCCTTTGATTTCGTTTGAATTCGATACAACAATAGTGACCGGAACGCTCAACTATTGAGGTGCGATTTCTCGTGTGACAATCCGTCAATTTATGGTTGATATTTTATTCTCGAATATTATTTAAAAACATTATTTTAATGTTACAATATGAACTCACTTATTTTTGGGAAGAAATTTGGATTTACGTCTTGAAGTAGCGTCGACTACGTCTAAACCGGAGGATTCAACGTTGCGTGCTTATGTTTACATACACCGTCTTTGGTGACAGTCCGACATCTCAGAAAATAAATTTGTCCGTGAATATTATTTTGGAGTTTTAAATTTGTGTTAGTTCATAAACTCACAAATTTACGAGAAGAGATTAGGACTTACGATTTTATTTTAACGTCCTTTACGACTAAACCGGAAACCTTAGGATTACGTATTTACGTTTTCGAACTCTGTTTTTGATGAGACAATTTTTATTAGATTCGTTTTGTGCCGTTGATTCATAAATTATAAAAACGTTTTTCGTAAAACGACCCGAGGGCACGCAAATCGAGGAAACTAGAATCGAGGAATACCCGTAAATAAATGGGGATGAGACAAGTGGGACACTTGTCCCACCCCCACTCAAAACCGGCCTTAACTAGCCACTACACCCTTTATGTGTCAAAGCTTCACAATGAAGCATAACACATGTCCTTAGCTTAACTAGTAAGCTAAGCTTACCTCAAAACCCACAAGCAAAACCATTTGCACCACTTCCACCCATGCAAAACAAGCTAAAATCCTCTCTACTCTCCATTTTTGTGCCGTCCACTTTACCACCATAAACACCTCATTCATACAAAATTCAACCACAAATCCTATGTTATTTACATATATGTTGATGCCCTTTTGAAGCCCTATTGATTGGTGCAAGTTATAACATCCAAGGAGGAGTTTCCATGAAGTATTAGGGCTGATTTTCCACAAAGAGTTCATGAAGAATGGTGGTTTTGAAGATGATCTTGGCTATGCACAAGTTTCTCCATCAAAATCCATGTTTTGATCACAACCTACATCATCATGGTGGTATAAAGATTGTCCTCCTCATCTCCTTGTTATTTTTGATTATGTAATATTGTATTTATTTTACTTATGTATATGTATATGATGACGAATGATGATTAAAAGTGTTGTGTGGGGATTTGGTGTTGATAAACATGATTAAAAAGGTGAAAAACTATAAAGAACAAGGCTAAAATCTTGCTTAAAAATGATGGCTGTATAAAACAGTAAAGAAACATGTCATGAACTGATAAAATGATGAAGTAGAACTAATATAAAGTAAGCTATGAGTCTTGTACACATGTGAGAGTTGGCCATGCAATGGAATCATTGTAATGAGTGAGATATGATCAAAACAAGTTTAAGGTACAAATCTGAGTTCACTGTTTTGGACGATTTTTAGAAAATACTTAGAGGATGATTCAACAGTAGCTATAGAAGACTTAAATGGAGCACATATCATGTAGTTTATGTCATAAAAATTTGAGCTTTTATCTCCATATATAACTCTAGATATGGCAGTTTTGGTGAAGATGAAAATAAAAATCAGATTTTGAGAAATTAATGTTTATTATTATTATATAAGCACTCAAAATTATATTGTATAAAATGTAAAATAAAACCCACTAACTTATGGATTTTATTTATATAAATATGTAAAAGGTTAAATAAGTGTATAAATTATAAAAATGGTAGTGGAATAATACTTATAAGTAATAAAAACTATAAACTTGATTTTTACGACTTTTTTCGGCTATTACCGTAAAATTAACGTTTTTCGCCAATTAAAACTTAGACGATCAAACCCGTCTAATGTAAAGTTTTTAAAAGTCATATACTGATATATAAGTAACTAATACAAGTAAAAACCGATAAAACCCGAACTATAGGACATACGGACATTAACGAGCTAACTAAGCATATTGGACTAAATAAGATAAACACTTATAAAAAGAACTTATTGGGCTTAACCCATTTAGGCCCAACTTGTAAAGTATAGATACTGATAATATAAGTATAACATGGATTAATACAAGTTAATAAACTTATAATAGGTTTATTGGACCTAAAACACGTAAATAGGTGAAACTAGTAAACTAGTATAAACGTTACCGACACATAACACTAAAATGAGTAAATAAGAATATATAAACCCACTTGATCATCATATATATAAAATCATCATATGTATACATAATTGTTATTTTTATAAAGTCATTGGACATGAGTCTAAGACGAGTATTATTTTTCTAGGTTTCCGTGATTGAAGCACGTACCGTACGTCCGAATTGCCGATAACCTGCCTTCCCACATCAACGTGAGTTCATAGCCTCGCACTATTTTAAATGTTTTTATGAAATGTTTTATAAACCCGCGAGGGAGATAACATGTTAGTTTTTATAAAATAGGACACCATTTGTCCCGATTGTTTGTTTATTGATTTGGACCCGAATGATTGTATGACCCGATTGTATGACCCGATAAATGATTAAAGGACCCGATAGATGAAAGTAAATGGGTTATTAAAGTTAGGTTATGTCACTAAAAGTCCCATTAGCATGAATTGTGAACTACCGGGATTTGGTAGACGCTTATGTATTTAATAGTACTATTTGGGGACGATCACCCCAGTTCGCGCCTTGACGGTTGATCCCCGTCGTGCCACATTGATTGGTAAGCGAGTTTATGTATGAGAAGATTTCCATAGCGTGACCTTTGTGACGACACGCTACTTTAGATGGGAAAATTGAGTATCGGGTTAGCTACCCGTTGTTGGTTTATTAAGGTAACAATGTCATGCGGCTTATAATAATCCAACTAATTAAATACTGCTATATGCTCCGAATTACGATGTATTGCCTGACTAGCAATACAGGGTCATACTATTGATATTATGTTCGTGTTTTGGTTTTCATAACCTTATTCATATAACGGTTTTTATTTAACTTTATACAACGTCGTAAGACGTATTGTATGATGTTTTACGACATTTGTTCGTATAATGATTTTTAAGGAAAATGCCTATATTATGATTTTGATAAAGATTTGTATAAAATGATTTTGGCTATTTTATGGCCTATTAAAATGATTTGTACAAAATGATTTTCAGTAATAATTTTATACTGATATTATATTGATGGATTTTATTAAACTCTATGAATTCACTCGGCGTTATCGCTGACCTTTTCTTTTAACATGTTTTATCTCAGGTACTTGAAGGTAATTCTCGGGAAGACGACAAGAATTCATGGCCCGCACTTAAACAATATTTTTCCATTCAAATACTTTGTAAAACTTTGTATGAAATAATATGACTTGGGACCGATGTAACTTTGATATTTATGAATGGAAATGCTTTTATTATTAAACGACGCAATTTTTATGCGTTGTCTATGATGTGAGTAATGTGCTATCCCGTAACACCAACTAGTCTTCCGCTGTATTGAGTTGTATAAATTTGGGGTGTTACAGTTTGGTATCAGAGCTCTCGTTATAGAGAACGAAAGATTTTTAAAACCAAGGTTTTGAATAAAACATTTCAAAATCTTTTAACTACAAACATTTTTCTAAAAATGTCTAAAAATCTTTTGACTATAACGGTGCCGAAGAATTCCCGAGTTACCGACAAGGCCAGACTGAGAAGTGTTATTTTAATATATATATATATATATATATATATAACTTGGATTATATATATATGATGTAATTTTATTACATGATTGTTTGATGATTATTTTGATATTTATACGAGTTATTTATACGACGTAGATTGTCACAAGGAACCCTAAATCCCTTAGTAAATTAATCGAAGCTATTCTCGTAGGAATTCTAGCTATCCTAGATCTAAACCAAGTTGTGGATATTTATGATCCCAACAAATGGTTGATATTCGTAGAAATGTAGATATTAGTTGATTGTGATATTGAAGAAGAATTGGTGAGATTAACACTGATATCAATGTCATGACGATCTTTTCTTATAGAGTGGAGTTTGACAAAACGTTACCACCTAGAAAGATGTCATCTGATTCGTTGTCATCTAATTCTTAAATTGAAATAGAAAGGGTGAATGTTGCACTTGAGGCTGTAATTGGAACTATTACCCAAAAGCCTCATGCACTAGTACCTTTCCGAGAAGTCTAGTTGAATAATCAAGTCATTTCATACTAGTGACTCATTTGATAATTGTTGTTGTAAGAGCTATAGGATTGGAATTAAGTGTTGATCATATCGAGATTTTATTGCCCTTTTAAGATCTAGGAATAAGATTGAAAGTATTTGAATATGAGGTAGGATATCGAATTGAGTATAAGTTGATTGAAACTTGAATGAAGTAAAATTTAACCTGTATGGAATAAGAAATTGTTAAGAGGAAGTCGTTAAGTCCTGTAATTGAATTATAAGGTTTTAATTAATTGTTGATTCGTGTTAAGGGCTGCTCCTAGGCCATTGTCTACTAACGAGGATGCCCAGAGTCCAAGAAATAAATTGAAGAAATCTTCTTCTGAATTGAGACCGATGGATCTTCTGGGACATGTGGAACACCTAATGACTCTTTTAGATTAGTATTCATTGTGGTATCTTTTAAAAATCCCTAACTTAACTGAGATATCAGTTGGTAGGATAATTTTTGGAAATTGTATGACATAGTGACACGTAAATGTGTTACTGTACAATTTGACTTGTTTGTGATTAATGAAAAGACTACCTTTGATTGCTAAATTCTACATGTATCGATGATATCTATCTTTTATTGCTTCATTCTAATGTTCGCATTAGTGATGCAACCATTGAACAAGTACTCATCTTGAATCGAGTTACGTTGTGGATTATTGATACAAGGCTTTTGACACCCCGTATAAAAATTAATTAAAAGTTCGTTGTGTTGGTCTCTTCGAATTGAAAAACTTGTTGTTTAATGTGTGACTCAGTTGAATTTTGGTGAAACAAAGATGTGTCGTTGTAGTTTTTGAAAATTAAAGGTGCAGAACAATTAAAGTAAAGGTGCAATTAAAGTAAATCTAAGTCTAATTAAAATAAAGTGCAAGTATTTAAAAGCGAGACTAAAATTAAAGGGCAATAAAGTAAATAACGCAAACTTAAATCTAACTAAGGCAAACTTAAAACGCAACTAAAACTAAATCTTAAACTAAGGCAAATAAACTTAAAGTGCAATTAAGAAAAAGGCGGGAAAAGTAAAGCTTAAAATGAAAAGGCAGAAAACTAAAAACTAAGATTTCCCTATCCGGAATAAACTCCTATTCGGAATAAATTCTATTCGGAATATCTGTCACCTATTCGGAAAATTCACCCTATTCGGAATACTTGTCTACTCGGAAAGATTGACTCTATGCGGAATGTGCCTCCTATTCGGAATAATCACCTTATGCGGAATATCTGTCCCTATTCGGAAAGAATCCTACTCGGAATATTAGGCCTATTCGGAAAGTCAAGCTTATTCGGAAAGATCCTCCTATGCTGAATAAAGTGCTATTCGGAATAAAAGCCTTATGCGGAAAATTCACCCTATTCGGAAAGATTAAATATTCCGAATAAGCAATCTTACAAATCCCCTATGCGGAATGTTTCAAGATTCCGAATAAGCAATCTTTCAAATCCCCTATGCGGAATAATCTGAGCTCGAATCTAGGAAATAATAGAAACAATATGGCGAAGAACAAGGAAAAAGAAATAAAGCATGGATTAAATAAAAACTTAACCAAATCAACAAAAAGATTAAACCAAACTAATAACAAAACATCTAATAAGCATAAACAATCAATCCAAAGCAACAAATCAAACAATAAAGATCAAGATCATCAAAACCCACTTAAATAAATCAACCAAAATCAAGAACTTGAACATAAACAAATCAACACAAAGATTAAGAAAGGAAGAATGAGATTAACAAGATAAAGATAAAGCTTGACAAGAATTAAAAAGAAAAACTTACTTGAATTAAATGGTAATTAAGGTGCAAGACAAGGTAATTAAATGGACAAGTATTTAAATGTGCATAAAATAAAGGTGGAAGAGCTAATTTGTCAAGTTAGCCAACAAAACGGAAAATTAACAATCCTAATCTATATATAGGGGAGGATTAGGAAGCTTCCTCCCCTCCTTCATTTCTTGTTAATTGCGGGATTAAGTCCCTCCTTCATTTAATCTTCATTAATTGCGTCATTAGTCCCTTTCTTCTAATCTTTCTTTTAAATTTGGACTTTAAGGACTTGTGGCTCGGGATATCTTTTGAACTCGTCTTTAATTTATTCAATAAAATAGACTTGAGTTTCTCGGCTTTTGATAAACTTCCGTCTTTTGACTTTTTCTTCGATAAATCTTCAGAATTGGTCTTGGACTTCCGTTCTTTTTCCACTTTTGACTTCTCGACTCCGTCTTTCATCTTTTTCTTCAATAAAAACCGTGAATGCCCGTGAATTCTCGTGTTTTCTCCACTTTTCACAATTTCGTCCTAAATTACAACAAAAACACAAACCGCGCATAATTCCGACATAAAAGACATAAAATACACGTTTTGGTCCGGTTATTATTGTAATTAAGTGGTAGAAAAGATGGGTGTTTACACACCTATCAAATCCCCTACACTTGACCATTGCAATGTCCTCATGCAATGCATTAGTTACAAAGCATGTTTACACTTTTCATCATAATCAATCCACATTGGCCTTTATTAAAGAGATAGAAAATTATAAAAATGCAAAGCAAAGAAATTAAAAGCATACCTTTGGTTTTGAAAATGTCATGAATAATCATCATCCTCAACTTTTCACTTTCTCCAAACCAAGCTTAAAAACGAGATCATTGTTATTATAAGTTAGTAAACTAACACGAACTCATGTGGGCCAATTATTCACTTAGACTCCCTTATTCCTATGGGTATCTCTTATATTTTATTATTTGTCTTGAATGATCATGAAGATGCATTGTTTGACTTATTTTGATAATTATTAAATCTGAAAACAAAGTGCACGATTTAATCAATAGTTAGCTAAAGGACCAAATCTTTTAAAACTGCTTCTCGGGATATCAAAAAGTTTATATCTTGGCATAACTTGGTTCGCGATTTGAGACCTTTCTCGGGCCGATATTTGGCAGCGACTTCATACTTCAAATCTTGAGAGACGTTCATGAAATAATGGTCTTCTCTTCATAATTGGAATTTCTTCACTTGGAATTTTTGAGAGATTCTTCATATATGGACCACGACTTCTTCATTTTTCTCCAATCTTTATTTTGGATTTTGATTTACAATGATCCGCCTCCTTTATTGACTTGGATCTATTTATCCTCATACCTTGTTAGGGTCTTTTCGGATACACTTCTCCATGACTTTTTGGGAGTTTTTGCTTTTCGTCGTGTGTCTCGATCCTTCATATTGATCTTCGATAAATGATTCTTCACATCACTTTTGGATCTTTAGCAACAAAACATAGCCCTCATGCCTTGTTAGGGCCTTTTCGGACACTCCAATCTTCGCGCCCCGCTTCATAAGTTATGCCTTGGCTATGAACTCTCGTCATTACCGAGCAACTTTTAAACGATCTGGGGCTAGAAGCTAAGTAACTTTTCAAATCGTACAACCTTATTTATTAGCAGATAAATTTATTAGCAAGCGATGGGAGAATAGGCTTATAATTAACTCACATAAATTCATGAAAGAATACCGACTTATAATTGGCTCTATCATCTCTCGTTCTCCACAGTTTAAAATCTCAAGTAATGAGACTCGTGGATACTTAGCCTATTAAATCAAAGTTTTGGATTTTCGAGTCGCCTATAGGAACTTGCAAATTCTTAGACTCTTTCAAGTTTAGAAATCGCATCTTAAAGTTCCCTTGATAAACGACTCTCTAGGATCGATTATAGGAACTTGCGAAAAGTTCTTGTTCTTAACCCGTGAGAGTTAAGACTTTCGCGTTTTATAGCTCCCTATATAAAAGCCTAGCAAAACTTGACTTAAACACGTTAAGGATACTAGCTAGAGTAAACTCGGATTAAGTCAAAAGATTCACAACGTTTGAAAATTAAAACCACTTATTAAACATTTATTCTAGCAAAGGAAGAAAATAACTATACAAAGATAACAACTAATAGGCCAAAATAGATCAAAAATTTTGAAAAATGTCGAAAAATTGATTTTCCGGTTAAAATGAGGACAAATACAAGGAAAAGACCACTTAACTTCGATAGAAGTCCCCCCTACACTTAAGATAAACATTGTCCTCAATGTTTAAGCATGTGGGAGTAAACTCCCCTACACTTAGGACATTGTGCACGTTGTTTAAATTTCGCTAAGGAAAAGACAACTAAAGAGATTCCTATTTTAATATTGAGAAAATATAAAATAGTGAATCGAAAAGAGTTTAGGATAGAACCGGGATAAAGTAGAACACGGAATCATGGGTCGTCAAGAATCATCAAGAGTGGATCATTGAAACTCGAATCCCTGATTAAGAAGTGAGGAGAGGAAATAGCAATCCAAAGGGTCCCCCCTACACTTATGGTAAAGAAAGCGAAAAGATAGATGCATGGGTTGCCTCCCAAGAAGCGCTTGGTTTTTGTTTACCGAGTCGTGAGCCTGACTCGACCTTGATCATCAACGGAAGAAGCATGCAACATATCCACCAGGATCAAAGACATAGTTTTCATCCATCGATAAGCAAGAGCTTAAGGCGAACAAGGCAAGCCAAAGAATTGTAGGCAAGGTTCCCTTAAGCAGTGATGGAGCACAGTAGAAGCAAGGATGAAGTGGTGCAAGCATGTCTTCAATGGTTCCAAAGATTTTTCCTTTTATTTCATCAGGTGGATACTGAGATGGCTTAAAGACTTCAATACCAGGATCGAACACCTTTTCCTTCAGGGGAAAATAGCACTCCGGCTCAGCCGAGTGTGAAGAAGATCCGCAAAGAAGCACAACCTCGTCCTCAGAAGTGGGACAAAGAGGTGTTAAATCATACGTGCAACGGATTTTGGTGTCAACCGGTTTCTTCTCCTGAGATAAAATTTTCTTCAAATCCAAAGTAGGATCAAGACGATAATCTTCAAAGTCCAGAGGAGGTGCATCACTCTCATACGGGAAGTATGTATTGAGAAACATAGAGAAGTCTTCCTCGAATGATTAATCGTCCAAGGTAGGATCGAGTGATGGCGGAGGATCTTCATCATGTGAAGAATCGCTCGAAAGAGTATCGGCCTCATCAAAATCATCGAATGTGGGCAGCTCGGGATACTCAGAAGTACAATCAAAATCATCCGAATCTGAGCTAGAATCATCCTCATCATAAGCATCAAAGACCGGTGGTGAATCATAAATGGGAGAAGCGTCCAAAGTAGGGGAGAATCATCCACATTATCTTCAAAGAGTGGATTATCAGTGGAAGACTCGAATAGAGGATTGTCATAGACGGTAAAGTCATCGAGCACACTGATCATATTCACTGATTCTCGGCCTTTAAAGGATTTGCCTGTAAGCTTCCCCATTTTAAAAACTTTAGAATCATCCCCGACTCGTAAGATTAACTCACCTTCGGCCACATCTATTAAAGCACGTCCGGTTCTCAAGAATGGCCGACCAAGTATTAAAGGAATACGAGGGTCCATTGCGTAATCAACGACAACAAAATCGACCTGGAAAGTAAATGTGCCAACTTTAAGAAACACATCTTCGGCTATACCAACGGGGTAAGCGAGAGTGCGGTTTGCAAGTTCGAGAGTCATCTTTGTTGGAATGAGGTCGGCAATGATAGTGTTTTACAAACACTAAGTGGCATCAAATTAATACTAGCCCCGAGATCAGCAAGGGCAGTAAATTCTTCAGTTTAGTTGAACACGCAAGGCAACACAAAACGACCGGGATCTCCAAGCTTTTCCGGAAGTTCTCTAAGAAGGACTGCAGAGCAGTTTTCATTTAAGCGTGTGTTGGCGAGTTCAATCAGCTTCTCCTTCTTGCTAAGCAATTCCTTGAATGCTTTAACAAATTTCGGCATGTGGCACAGTGCTTCAACAAGGCTAATGTTGATGGTCATTTTAGATAGCATATCCACATATTTCGATACTTGACAATCATTCTTGGTTAGATCATTGGTCTTGCCTATGCGAGAAGGGTATGGGATTCTGGGTTGATAAGGGTTAGGTGAAGGTGTAGTTGGTGAAGGTTGTGATGTTGAAGGGTCCTTCCGAGATACATCGTCATGGCGAGGCGGAGACGGTAATGGTGTACTGTCACTAAGTGTAAGAGGAGTAGGGATACATGATGGTGGAGGAGGTGTAGATAATGGTGGTGAATCAGGTGGATTGACAATGGTAATTCCACTACGCGTAGTTATAGCACTCACATTAGCTCGCGGATTGGTGACGGTGTTTGAAGGTAGAGAACCCGAAGAAGAAGAAGGTTGAGCTTCAGGCAAGAAACTAGCCAACAGATTCTTCAATTCAGTTGTTTGAGTGATGAAAGAGGATTGAAGATTATCACGAACCTCGGTTCTGATGTCATTACCTTGCTTCAAGATATCTCCTTTCAAATTGATTATTTGGCTCTGTAGATTCTTGATTTGCTCACCTTGAGTTCTCATGATTGTGTCAACATCGGGATTAATGGGTGGGTGTTGTTGGGTGGGTGGTTGATAAGGGTTAGAAGCACGAGGTGGGATTTGGTTGCTTCTATTGTAGTTGTTGGCGGGATTTTGGTTTTGAGGAGAAAAACCGGGTGAAAGGTAATTGTTTGAACGGTAGCTCAGCAGATTTCTATCCCCTTGTTGTCTAGCTTGGTAATTTTCCAGTGAATAATTACCGTAAGCTGCATACACATTTTCCGGATTTCCTTGTGTCGAAGGATAATCGGTGTATGAGTGAGGACCGCCACATGTTTCACAAGGATTAGCAACCGCTTTAACTTGTTGTTTTTGTTGGTTTGAAGCAAGAAGCGTAATACTTTTGCTCATTTCGGCCATCATGCGCGTGAGTTCGGTCATCTCAGGGGTTGCTGAGGTAGAAGAAACATTGACTCTCGTGTTGTTTCTAGAAGAAGCAGAGGAATCCCAGTTCTTATGATGAGTAGTCATGTTTTCAATTAACTCTCTACACTCCTCGGGCCTCCTTTTCATGAATGTGCCACCGGCGGCTGCATTGATCGTATCACGATCTCGAAAAGTCAATCCGTTGTAGAAAGTATCGATCAAGGTGACCGGAAGCATGTTGTGGTTTGGACAACGGTCGATCAAGACATTATATCTCTCCCATGCATCAAAAAGAGATTCATCGGGATCTTGCATGAAACCGCTGATCTGATTACGAAGGCTGGTGACCATGGATGGTGGAAAGTAGCGCGAAAGAAAGCGTTGAGTCATGTCATCCCAAGTGTGAATAGAATTCTTCGGGAGACGATCAAACCATTTCTCGGCATGATGCGATAAAGTATGTGGGAAGAGTTGTAGGCGAAGAACATCCATTGTGGCCCCAGGCAACTTCATGCTTTGGGTGATTGTAATGAACTTGTCGAGGTGTTTGTTGGCATCATCATCAGGCAATCCTCTAAATGGGTTTGTTTGTACTTGCTGAATCATGTGGTGCTTCAACGAAAACTCAGGAGCGTTGATTTGCATCGGCGCAATCGGTCCTCCTCGTCCAAACATGGTTGGTTGACAAAGTTCCTTCATGGTCCGGAGATCGGGCTGTGGAAGAGCATTGTTGTGATTATTATTATTATTGAGGTGCGGTGGCATGTTGTTGTTGTTGACACCTGCCATATCTAAATCTTCTTGAGGCTCGGGCTCTTGATAATTAGAAGATCTAGTACGCATACACCTGAAAATGCAAAAGAAAACAAAACCAAACACAAAAACAATATATATAATAAAGATAAAATCTTTTTGGATTTTTGAAATTTTTAATTTTTATGGTTTTTATGAATTTTTAATTTTTTATGATTTTTGAATTCTTTATGCAAGAAAAATAACGTTCACAAGTGAACGGATCCCAAAAAGCAACGTGTCTCTCACAAAAAACTGTTGATCTTTACGAAAAGAGCCGGCAGCGGCGCCATTTGATACAAGGCTTTTGATACCCCGTATAAAAATTAATTAAAAGTTCGTTGTGTTGGTCTCTTCGAATTGAAAAACTTGTTGTTTAATGTGTGACTCAGTTGAATTTTGGTGAAACAAAGATGTGTCGTTGTAGTTTTTGAAAATTAAAGGTGCAGAACAATTAAAGTAAAGGTGCAATTAAAGTAAATCTAAGTCTAATTAAAATAAAGTGCAAGTATTTAAAAGCGAGACTAAAATTAAAGGGCAATAAAGTAAATAACGCAAACTTAAATCTAACTAAGGCAAACTTAAAACGCAACTAAAACTAAATCTTAAACTAAGGCAAATAAACTTAAAGTGCAATTAAGAAAAAGGCGGGAAAAGTAAAGCTTAAAATGAAAAGGCAGAAAACTAAAAACTAAGATTTCCCTATCCGGAATAAACTCCTATTCGGAATAAATGCTATTCGGAATATCTGTCACCTATTCGGAAAATTCACCCTATTCGGAATACTTGTCTACTCGGAAAGATTGACTCTATGCGGAATGTGCCTCCTATTCGGAATAATCACCTTATGCGGAATATCTGTCCCTATTCGGAAAGAATCCTACTCGGAATATCAGGCCTATTCGGAAAGTCAAGCTTATTCGGAAAGATCCTCCTATGCTGAATAAAGTGCTATTCGGAATAAAAGCCTTATGCGGAAAATTCACCCTATTCGGAAAGATTAAATATTCCGAATAAGCAATCTTACAAATCTCCTATGCGGAATGTTTCAAGATTCCGAATAAGCAATCTTTCAAATCCCCTATGCGGAATAATCTGAGCTCGAATCTAGGAAATAACAGAAACAATATGGCGAAGAACAAGGAAAAAGAAATAAAGCATGGATTAAATAAAAACTTAACCAAATCAACAAAAAGATTAAACCAAACTAATAACAAAACATCTAATAAGCATAAACAATCAATCCAAAGCAACAAATCAAACAATAAGATCAAGATCATCAAAACCCACTTAAATAAATCAACCAAAATCAAGAACTTGAACATAAACAAATCAACACAAAGATTAAGAAAGGAAGAATGAGATTAACAAGATAAAGATAAAGCTTGACAAGAATTAAAAAGAAAAACTTACTTGAATTAAATGGTAATTATGGTGCAAGACAAGGTAATTAAATGGACAAGTATTTAAATGTGCATAAAATAAAGGTGGAAGAGCTAATTTGTCAAGTTAGCCAACAAAACGGAAAATTAACAATCCTAATCTATATATAGGGGAGGATTAGGAAGCTTCCTCCCCTCCTTCATTTCTTGTTAATTGCGGGATTAAGTCCCTCCTTCATTTAATCTTCATTAATTGCGTCATTAGTCCCTTTCTTCTAATCTTTCTTTTAAATTTGGACTTTAAGGACTTGTGGCTCGGGATATCTTTTGAACTCGTCTTTAATTTCTTCAATAAAATAGACTTGAGTTTCTCGGCTTTTGATAAACTTCCGTCTTTTGACTTTTTCTTCGATAAATCTTCAGAATTGGTCTTGGACTTCCGTTCTTTTTCCACTTTTGACTTCTCGACTCCGTCTTTCATCTTTTTCTTCAATAAAAGCCGTGAATGCCCGTGAATTCTCGTGTTTTCTCCACTTTTCACAATTTCGTCCTAAATTACAACAAAAACACAAACCGCGCATAATTCCGACATAAAAGACATAAAATACATGTTTTGGTCCGGTTATTATTGTAATTAAGTGGTAGAAAAGATGGGTGTTTACAAACCTATCAATTATTCTTTTGAGTGCCATCGAGATCATGAACCTCATGATTATTTGGATAAGCTCATTTCCTATCATATTGTAGTTAGTTCTTGGTGAACAAGCTTTCATCACTCCTTTGCAGATCACTCATTGTTTTTATAAAGATAAAACTGTATCCTTTGAGAAAATTGGATTTTCATCACTATATGGATTATTTAAAGCGAGACTTATAAATAATCATTATTAAAGTAAAGTTGTTTATAAAACACCTTGGAAAACATAACTGTTTTCATAACAAAGAAAATCTTTGTAAATTTATTCTTGATTCTTATTTAAGAATTAATCATGAAAATGCTTTTACTATAAACATGATGATAAAATTTTGACGAACTGAGTATTGCATCGTTAATCTTGAAATTGTATATAGTTGCGCGCCTACATACAATTTGGAATGGACCATGCAAGGCTGATTAGTAGTCACCATAAAATTGATTAATATACACTACATTTTCTTTGAAGATTGTGAAAGATTAAATTTTATGAGATCTGCAAGAAGTGAAAAATAGGGACATAGTGTTAGGGACACCTACATATGTGCCTGTAGCATCTATTCTTCTGAGTTGAATTTACTCATCTGTGGAATTTGTCTTATTTGACAATTGATATTCCCTTCTTGTCAAATTCTCCCGTAGTGAGATTCTTAGGAAAAGTATTTGATTACCGAGTGTTGATACCCGACTGGATGTATCGACGTCCTTATCATTTCTTTTGATTTGATTTCATTTGAATGACCTGGGTAACGATCCGAGGAGCTTTTGAATGCGTGCTCAAATTATGAAAACATGGGGTATATTCATATTCGTTAAATGTTTTCGTCTGTATCTGATTTGAAATTCTATCGCGTAGATTATGCGTTGACCTTGCTCTTTTAATAGTAGTTGTGTCTCCATATATCTTTGAACTTGTGAAGGATTATGAGTTATTATTAGTCTTTTGAGAAGTTCACATCTTATCGACGGCAATAAAATTGAAAAGTTGATAGTGCCCGTAGAATAGATTGATTGATTATGACATGACGACATTTTCTTAATTGATGGGAACTCGAGTAGAATTCCCCTAAAAGATAAGATGTTGATTATCAAAAGTGATCTAAATAATTCTTGGTGGATGACGATATCCTGTATTTAGACTTAAAATTATACCATGAATGATTGTGAATTAGTCATAGATATTATAATCTAGAAAGAACTTAAAATAAATGTATTAAAAGATGATAATGTTATCTGAAACTTTAGGAGGTATTTATTGATGAATTACCTAGACTTTCGCCATTAAGGCAAGTTGAAATTGGTATTGATTATATTCCCAGTGCTGCACCTGTGGCGTGTGCACTGTACGTCAGCACCATCTGAATTAAAGGAATTTCCGTACAACTGAGAGAGTTGTCGGAGAAAGATTTTATTATACCAAGCCTGTCATTATGAAGAGCTATGGTGTTATCATTCCTTATATTTATAGATTACTGTGAACTGAGTAAATTGACAATCGAAAACAAAATCCATAACTCGAAATGGAAGATTTGTTCGATCATTTACAAGGTTCTAGCGTATGTTTTAAAGATTTGATCCACGGCATGGTTATTATCAACTTCGCGTCCGCGAAGAAGATTATGTATTCTAATCACTACATCCGGAACTTGTAAATGAATATTATGAGTTTCATGATATGTCGTTTGGATTGACTAATGCACATGTAGCATTCATAAATTTGGTGAATCACGTGTGTAGGCTGTAATTTGATAAATTCATGCTCGTGATCATTAAGGACTATATCTTTGTTTATAAGAATAAGAATGAGTTAATAACTATTTATAGATTGCCCTGAATTGACTGAACAATAAAAACCTGTATCTTAAATATTTAACATGAGATTTAAGACTTAATACTTTACATGATTTAACCATGTGATTAATAGATAATGGAATATAAATTGACTCTTAAAAATTTAGAAGTCATTTAAGACTTTGAGTTATAATAAAAAGAAAGCGCAAATATATTTTGACAAATGTTTTAACAAAGAACTTTTGAGGGATTATTCCCTTATACACAAGCCATTTAACTAAACTTCTGTTTAGGGGTAAATGTTTGTGTATACCTTAAGACAACCTAAGAAGGATTTAGGAAACCATTTAAACCATGACTTAAATTTTGAAACGACAATTTTTGCTTTTCAAATAAGAAAATTTTGACCAAAGTGTAACCAAAGATTTTTCGAACATTTACGAATCTTAATAATTATTTTCGATAAATCAACAAAAATCGTGTTAATTAAATTCAAATTTATTTTTGAACATTTTATATAATTGGTCGAACTAAGAAATTTAAAATTTTTACGTTTACGATTCATAAAAATTTAATAATTATTATTTAATTAATTGTAATGATTATCGACGCTTTAAAACGCCGGATTGAGAAAAACTAATAAAAATAATAAATGAGACGAAACTGAAACTTAGAAAGTATGAAGAAAAGTGAACGTAATTACTGACACATTATGTATAAAGGATAAAGAACCAATTAGGATGTGTTCCTTAATAATGAAGGTGCAAAATAAATTGCTGAACGATATAAAAATAAACAATGTTTGTAAAAAGGATAATATAAATAGTGAAAGGTTTCACGGCTAGTGTGAACCATTAGAGTTGAGAAGCCGATAGCGTTAAATGTTTTAAAGACCACATGTGATTGTCTAAATATGGAGGATTGTGAGATATAGTTATGTTGGAAATTGTAAGTATAAGTATTATATGTATGTCATTTTTGACTAAAAGTATCTTTGTCTGAAGAAGTTGTACTAATGGCAATTATGAAGGCAGACAACGCCTCATACATTAGTAAACGTCTAGCTATTGCAAAGGTCATCATCTGAATTTGATTCGATTTGGGTCATCGTTGACAGACTGACCAAATCTGCTAATATCATTCCCGTTAATGATAAATGCAAAAGAGTTATGTAAACATAGTGTGCCTGTATCGAACATCCTTATCAAGATCCTCGCTTCGCATCGAATTTCTAGAGATTTGCTCAGAAATCATTAAGAACGAACCTTGATGATAGTACTATGTACCACCCCAATCGAAGGGACGAGGTAAAGTAATGATACAAAGTAATATAAGTGATGTTTTATGTTCGAATGATTGACCTTTGGTAATAGACCGTATAATCGTTTTCCTTTGAAAAGATTATCATTGATAACCATCGTGTTAGGAATAAGATCGAATCTTGTTAGGATCTAAATATTAGAGCATCTGTAAGCAGGAGTTGAGATGAAGACACCCGACATACATCCATTGTGAGTTGGACCTGTCTTTAGGTTTAAGGTTTCCTATGATGGCGAACCTAACCTTACAAAATACCCGACCCGCGAGATTTGAAATGATTGTTGAAATTAGGATCTGATTATTGACAGCCGGTAGTGGGCAAGAGGTTATGTGAATATGAAATGTAGATCTTGAAGTGCCAAATGGGTAGCGAAGTTATGCCACAATTTTTAGCCTTGGAAAAATGAATTCATGATCTGAAAAATCATGGGATATAAGTCCCCGTGGTATGGGACCATTGAGATGATGTAAAAGTTGGGATTGAAAGGCATATAAGCTGGATCTACCCTAGGACTTCAAGAACTGCGTGAATTATGTTTCGTAAATCGAACTTGATGGAATATCTATCAAGTAAAAATCTGAATTCTTCTTAATAAAGTTTATATCGGCGAAAAGTTGCATTCATCAAAAACCCGTGAACATCATGGATAGAGAAAGTAAGTCAACATTAAGCCTGATCTTATTCTCGTAGTTATGTTTAATGAAACTCGCGTATTGTAATGAATTACACTTGTGAGAAAAGACCGAATGTGGAGGAAATACCCACATGGCTTTAACTCTATAAGAAGCGAGTAGTAAGATGATCTTTGAGGACAAAGATCCTGTTTAGGGGTAAATGCTGTCTCCGTCAATTTATGGTTGATATTTTATTCTCGAATATTATTTAAAAACATTATTTTAATGTTACAATATGAACTCACTTATTTTTGGGAAGAAATTTGGATTTACGTCTTGAAGTAGCGTCGACTACGTCTAAACCGGAGGATTCAACGTTGCGTGCTTACGTTTACATACACCGTCTTTGGTGACAGTCCGACATCTCAGAAAATAAATTTGTCCGTGAATATTATTTTGGAGTTTTAAATTTGTGTTAGTTCATAAACTCACAAATTTACGAGAAGAGATTAGGACTTACGATTTTATTTTAACGTCCTTTACGACTAAACCGGAAACCTTAGGATTACGTATTTACGTTTTCGAACTCCGTTTTTGATGAGACAAATTTTATTAGATTCGTTTTGTGCCGTTGATTCATAATTTATAAAAACGTTTTTCGTAAAACGACCCGAGGGCACGCAAATCGAGGAAACTAGAATCGAGTAATACCCGTAAATAAATGGGGATGAGACAAGTGGGACACTTGTCCCACCCCCACTCAAAACCGGCCTTAATTAGCCACTACACCCCTTATGTGTCAAAGCTTCACAATGAAGCATAACACATGTCCTTAGCTTAACTAGTAAGCTAAGCTTACCTCAAAACCGACAAGCAAAACCATTTGCACCACTTCCACCCATGCAAAACAAGCTAAAATCCTCTCTACTCTCCATTTTTGTGTCGTCCACTTTACCACCATAAACACCCCATTCATACAAAATTCAACCACAAATCCTATGTTATTTACATATATGTTGATGCCCTTTTGAATCCCTATTGATTGGTGCAAGTTATAACATCCAAGGAGGAGTTTCCATGAAGTATTAGGGCTGATTTTCCACAAGGGGTTCATGAAGAATGGTGGTTTTGAAGATGGTCTTGGCTATGCACAAGTTTCTCCATCAAAATCCATGTTTTGATCACAACCTACATCATCATGGTGGTATAAAGATTGTCCTCCTCATCTTCTTGTTATTTTTGATTATGTAATCTTGTATTTATTTTACTTATGTATATGTATATGATGATGAATGATGATTAAAAGTGTTGTGTGGGGATTTGGTGTTGATAAACATGATTAAAAAGGTGAAAAACTATAAAGAAAAAGGCTAAAATCTTGCTTAAAAATGATGGCTGTATAAAGCAGTAAAGAAACATGTCATGAACTGATAAAATGATGAAGTAGAACTAATATACAGTAAGCTATGGGTCTTGTACACATGTGAGAGTTGGCCATGCAATGGAATCATTGTAATGAGTGAGATATGATCAAAACAAGTTTAAGGTACAAATCTGAATTCACTGTTTTGGACGATTTTTAGAAAATACTTAGAGGATGATTCAACAGTAGCTATAGAAGAGTTAAATGGATCACATATCATTTAGTTTATATGATAAAAATTTGAGCTTCTATCTCCATATAGAACTCTAGATATGGCAGTTTTGGTGAAGATGAAAATAAAAATCAGATTTTGAGAAATTAATGTTTATTATTATTATATAAGCACTAAAAATTATATTGTATAAAATGTAAAATAAAAACCCACTAACTTATAGATTTTATTCATATAAATATGTAAAAGGTTAAATAAGTGTATAAATTATAAAAATGGTAGTGGAATAATACTTATAAGTAATAAAAACTATAAACTTGATTTTTACGACTTTTTTCGGCTATTACCGTAAAATTAACGTTTTTCGCCAATTGAAACTTAGACGATCAAACCCGTCTAATGTAAAGTTTTTAAAAGTCATATACTGATATATAAGTAACTAATACAATTAAAAACCGATAAAACCCGAACTATAGGACATACGGACATTAACGAGCTAACTAAGCATATTGGACTAATAATTGGACTAAATAAGATAAACACTTATAAAAAGAACTTATTGGGCTTAACCCATTTAGGCCCAACTTGTAAAGTATAGATACTGATAATATAAATATAACATGGATTAATACAAGTTAATAAACTTATAATAGGCTTATTGGACCTAAAACACGTAAATAGGTGAAACTAGTAAACTAGTATAAACGTTACCGACACATAACACTAAAATGAGTAAATGAGAATATATAAACCCACTTGATCATCATATATATAAAATCATCATATGTATACATAATTGTTATTTTTATAAAGTCATTGGACATGAGTCTAAGACGAGTATTATTTTTCTAGGTTTCCGTGATTGAAGCACGTACCGTACGTCCGAATTGCCGATAACCTGCCTTCCCACATCAACGTGAGTTCATAGCCTCGCACTATTTTAAATATTTTTATGAAATGTTTTATAAACCCGCGAGGGAGATAACATGTTAGTTTTTATAAAATAGGACACCATTTGTCCCGATTGTTTGTTTATTGATTTGGACCCGAATGATTGTATGACCCGATTGTATGACCCGATAAATGATTAAAGGACCCGATAGATGAAATTAAATGGATTATGTCACTAAAAGTCCCATTAGCATGAATTGTGAACTACCGGGATTTGTTAGACGTTTATCTATTTAATAGTACTATTTGGGGACGATCACCCCAGTTCGCGCCTTGACGGTTGATCCTCGTCGTGCCACATTGATTGGTAAGCGAATTTATGTATGAGAAGATTTCCATAGCGTGACCTTTGTGACGACACGCTACTTTAGATGGGCAAATTGAGTATCGGGTTAGCTACCCGTTGTTGGTTTAGTAAGGTAACAATGTCATGCGGCTTATAATAATCCAACTAATTAAATACTGCTATATGCTCCGAATTACGATGTATTGCCTGACTAGCAATACAGGGTCATACTATTGATATTATATTCGTGTTTTGGTTTTCATAACCTTATTCATATAACGGTTTTTATTTAACTTTATACAACGTCGTAAGACGTATTATATGATGTTTTACGACATTTGTTCGTATAATGATTTTTAAGGCAAATGCCTATATTATGATTTTGATAAAGATTTGTATAAAATGATTTTGGCTATTTTATGGCCTATTAAAATGATTTGTACAAAATGATTTTCAGTAATAATTTTATACTGATATTATATTGATGGATTTTATTAAACTCTATGAATTCACTCGGCGTTATCGCTGACCTTTTCTTTTAACATGTTTTATCTCAGGTACTTAAAGGTAATTCTCGGGAAGACGACAAGAATTCATGGCCCGCACTTAAACAATATTTTTCCATTCAAATACTTTGTAAAACTTTGTATGAAATAATATGACTTGGGACCGATGTAACTTTGATATTTATGAATGGAAATGCTTTTATTATTAAACGACGCAATTTTTATGCGTTGTCTATGATGTGAGTAATGTGTTATCCCGTAACACCAACTAGTCTTCCGCTGTATTGAGTTGTATAAATTTGGGGGTGTTACATCTCGCGTATTTGGATAATTATTGTGTGTTAATTGTTCTACGTAAATACAATATATTATGCACAATAAAAAACAAGAAAACAATTTTGTGTTAATTGAGTTCAATTTAACACTATTTATTTGTATGGCTAATAGTATAGAAAAATAAAAAGAAGTATTTACGATAAAACGTAAACACTCAAATAAACACGATAGATAAGTATGGCTAAACACTCCTCCCCGGCAGCGGCGCCATTAATGATGTTGTATTTTTGTACACTTTATTTTAGGAAAAACAAAGCGACAAAAGCGGGTAAGTATTAAATATCACGCTTTGTGAAAAACGCGAATACTCGTCTTCGAGTTCGTTCTCGGTGGAGGTATGGTGTTTAGCCAAAATATATAGACGTATTTAATCGAGTGATTATGTTTTTGGAAAGACGGTAAGAAAGGAAAATGGAGACGAGTTACGCTAAAAATGGTCGAAAATGCTCAAACGAACGAACGTAAAAACGCGACCCAACGAAAAATTTCACTTAAAAATAATTAAAAATTACTAAAAACTCCTAAAAGTTCTAATTAAGAAAAATGCGCAAACCAAAAAAAATTGAAAACTTTTAAATTAATTTATATTAATTTTTAAATTTAATTAAAAAATATAAAAATAAAAATAGCTAAGAAAAAGACAAAAAATAAAAACTTTTTATTCGTAAACCTAAAGTACTCTATTTAAAACCTAAAAAATATTTTTTTGAAATTTTTATAAACTTTTTTCTATTTCTTATGACTTTTTTAAAATTTAAAACTAAAATAATCCTAGAAAATGAAATAATATAAAGAATATTATGAAATTTACACTCTATAAAAGCAAATTTATTTTTCCTATGTCATAAATGACAAAAGAAAATTTTTAAAAAAAAGAATTATATTTTTTTGACTTTTATATTTTTTATTATGAATTAAAAACTAATTAAAATAAATAAATGATTTAAAAATAATAAACTAATTTATAAAAAAACAAAAATTTAACGAAAGTTCTAAATACTATTGTGAGGCTACGAAAAATAAGAGGCATAGAGAATAAGACAAAATAAGCATCATAATAAGCTATTTACAGGCTGAATTGAATTTAATAGACAGAAAAGAAAAGTGTTTAATAAGAAAGAAAAGGAAAATGTAAACAAAAAGCTCCAATAGAGCAGCTGGTTAAGGGGTTGGTTCCTACGTCTGATGGGAGTATGTGGTCAGGGGTTCAATTCCCACCTGCTACCAATTTTTTTGCTATCATTTTATTTGGACCCAAAACTGTATAAAAGGAAAACGTGGAGAACTTTAAATAAAAAGCACTCAGAGAACAGATGGTTGTAAGAGCAACTACTGTGTTGTGTCTGAAGTTTCTGGGTTGTCTGGTGTTCTATTCCCACTCACAACAACTTTTAGTTCAGTTTTTTTCTTTCTTTTCACAGCTTTTGGACAAATTCCCTCATATGCAGTAGAACAACACAAATAACGAAATTCACAGAAAATCTAAAGAGACAAATTATGTAAAGCATGTACAATGGCAGCAACCTTTAGGCACAAATAAGTGAAAAACTGACCTATTTTTAAGGCACTTTAAAAAAACATTAACCACTGATATAACTTAATACATGATAAGAACTCTACCTAAATTACCTAATTACTAGATTTCAAAGCTTAATTCCCTATACAGGAGTGCTACACCTGCTGGTACAATTTACCTCAAAGGTGTCAAATATGAAGCCTAAGAATGGACTAGTGAGCCACTGATTTTGAGCAAGTGATAACACAACTTATTTGAAAGTGCTAATAACTTCAAATGACATCTAAACAAGTAATTAAAAACTGTAAACAAGCCTAAACAAAACCTAACGCGGATTCTACAATTCAAATAGCTTAGAAGGCAGACAATAAGATCAACACTCTTTTTTGTTTGTTTTTATCTTTTTGAGTAATCTAAAAGTTGAAACATACTATGACTAACCTTATAGCGAAGAGGCAATTCAAACTTAAACCAAATACTAAGTGACACTCAGAAATAAACGCAAATTCAAACACTACATGTATGAGCATAATAGAAAATCAAAACTATGAAAGCCCGAATTAACTAACGGCAATAAACAATAAGCATGAAATAAGCAATAAGAAAACATTAAAAGCACTAAATGAGTAGAAACTTTAAACAAATAGGCCACAGATTTTGGCTGATATACGCCCAAGGGACGAACGAAACACACAGGCCTCTATCTTTGGTTATCTTGTTAGGTTGCTGTGGATACCAGGCACGAAAGCACGATGAGCTTGTGTGTACCCAGTATACAGCAACAACACTCAGCGGCCCCTTTTTTTTGGTTCTTTTTTTTTCTTGCTTGGTTGCACAGTGGACGGGCATAGTCAAAGCACAACTACCTCAAAACAATATAACACACAAATACAATCGCACTCACACTCTCTAATTCACGCCACTGTTTGAGCCAAGAATCGATAGAATTGGGAAAACTGTGTTTACTTGGGGTTCACTGACTCGAATCAACTAACACCAAACACTCAAACACCAATCAAAAACACGAATCATGCCACTTTTGGTATAATTTGCACGCAGTTATGCACACACATACATTCAAACAGTCCCTATGTATTTTTTTTCGATTCTTTTTAGTTTTCTATGGGATGCTCAGTTAACTAACATAAACAAAAGCTAAAACCCAGTCCAAAAATCAACCAACACGCTACAGATTATGATCTAATGATCACATTTATGAACAGAAAAATAAACAGCAAGCCTATTCTTTTTTTCGCTTTGGTTCACTTGTTGGTTGCTGGTTTCTATGTTTGCTGGATACATAATGACAAACACTTCTCAAACACACCCTGACACTTACAAATCTCGCCTCAAATCTCACCTTTCTATGTAAACAGAAACTTGCAGGCACCCTTTTTTAATTTTTTTCTTTTTCTTTTGTTGTTGGTGTGGAGTAACTTAAACAAAAAAAACAAAAAAAACACAAAGAATAAGAAGAACAAGCAGATTCACACTTCAAAATATCAACAGGAAGTGGGATTTAAGCTATTCAGCAACATGTTTTTAAACTGATTGGGCAGACAAAGTTATAGACAAAAACACTAGACAATCAAACTATAATAAGCGCAGTCCTATACCCGTCCTTCAACAGCTTCTTTAGACAATGGGTATAGCAAGGGCTTATAGAAACTAGCAAAATGGAATTTTCAAATTATAACACCCAATCTTATACTCCAACTCGCTTATCCTAAACTATTCAAGAATGCAGAGCTAAACGAATGAACTTGGTGAATAAAATCTACCCAAATCCCCAGTCGTCCCAAACACCACTTAATAGTTTAGTTGATCAGATTTTGGACAAAAGATTTTGGTACTATAACACCACAAAATCACAAAGTTACGAATGATTTAGCATCACATAAACCTCTCATACAGATTACAACTAGCGTTCATATAATCAATCCAAAAATCACAAAATTTCATTGCATCATCATTTAGACAAAACAAAAAAATGTAAAAAGGAAGAAGGGTTCAAAGATAAACCAATAGGGCATACATTCCACACCCTAGGTTTTTGAGCTTTTGTGCACGCCCGTGCACAAGCTTCCAAGTAACCTGCTAAGATGAACAAACTCGAACAACAACACAATAAAATCAACTTACTGATTCTTAATATTCTTTTCTTTTCTTTCTAAAAACTTTTTTTTTCTTGAAATCCTTCTCACCACTTTGGAACTCTTGAAACAAACTTGAAACAAACTTGAAACAAACTTGAAACAAACTGATTTCTATTATCACTTTCTGAAAACTTTTCACAAAACTTACACCTTGAACAATTTTAAAACTCAACCGAAACTTGAAACCCAAACTTTTAAAAATAAATAAAACTGAAAATTAAAGTGTGCAAATAATTAAAATTTTGGAACTCAACTTTTCATTAATCAAAATTTGAATTTTACACAATAGAGAAAAAGAAAAGTTAGAACAAAGGGTACTCCACATTCTGGGCCTCTTTATATACTGCTAAAAAGAAGAATCTAGAATTCTAAACCCTAATGTATGATAAACCAAAACTGCCCTTGTCTTTTGAATATTGTTATTGGTCAAAGTGGTCTCTTGTGAAGGATGCTACCATCCCATGTGATTCCAGCTATTACTCTTCATCTTGGTCGTTTATCAAGACTTTGGGAACAAGTTTGTCATCTCAGCCGTTGAGATTGTCTTCCTGGGGTGTTGGGGAGGAAAATGATGGGTCAAGGGACACGTGGGTAGGATGGGTGAGGGGAGCGGGACCAGTTTTGAGGATGTGGGTATGTCCAAAATAACATTAATCATCAATCTGGAGCAGTACTAATCCCGTGGTTTTGATTTAGGCTTAATTTTAAATTAGGGTTCTTAGTGTTTGAGCTGGGAAAAATTAGGAAAAAATGGAAACAGTATGTGTTCCCGGCTTAATAAGAGATTAGTTTATAATAATTTAAAAATTGTTAATAAACTTGGTGGGCTGGGGTGGTTTCGGGTTATGGGTTGGATCCGGTTTGGGTTAATGGGTATGGGTGGGTAAAGATGAGGTGTAAGAGTGGGATTGGTTGGATAGGTTTTAGTGGTTTGGCAGAACTGGTCCCATGCTTCCTTACAGCTTGCATTTAAAGTTTGGTAGCACATAACCCAAATTCCTTTGTAAAGTAGTTTGTCTTAATGACCAAACAACCCCTAAATATTTTATCAATTAGAAATAAGGGCATTTCATAAAACTTTGTTGATCTTCAAGGGCTGAATTTGCCAAGTCTTCATAGTTCAAGGGCCAAACTTGTTAAGTTCCCAAAAATGAAGGACCAAAAGTGTATATCTTCTATTCTTGAAGGACCATTCTTGTCATTTCTTCAAAGTTCAAGGGCATTTTTGCAAAATCCGAAACTCGGGTCCGGTTCATTGTGCGGCTTCGTTTCCCGTGTCCGTTTTTCTTTGTTTCTTGTGATCTTTTGTCATTTTCTCGATATCCATACCTAAAATATACAACAAACGAATACAAGCATATTTTGGGGTATTTTAATGATATTTTAAGCGTTTTAAGCCCGATTTGGACGATGAGACTATGTATAAAAGCAGTCTCATCACAATGTATTTCTTATGTTTATCTTTACCTAAAATAGCTGATACGTAGATTCTTGTACAAGGCTCCTTAATCTATAAAAGGAGGCCTTTAGGTTTTAGTTTGATATACGTTTTACACTTTCATTGTACACAAGTTTGATTTATTAGTCAAAGTGAAAGTTTGGTTTATACTGTTTGTGTGTTCTTGTTTAAGTATTAATTCCGCATAATACTTGAATTGTTACATATACAACAAAGTTTCTCTACGTGTTTAACTTGATTTAATCTCGTTTACACAAGCTAAATCGATCTAAGTTTGGGATCAACAAGTGGTATTAGAGCACCTGTTGCAAGGATTGAGGCTATAAGGATTTTTCTAGCCTATGCTTCCTGCATGGGATTTACAGTCTATCAAATGGATGTGAAGAGTGCTTTTCTTTATGGCACAATTGCAGAGGAGGTTTATGTCATGCAGCCTTCTGGTTTTGAAGATTCAGAACATCCAGACAAGGTGTATAGAGTGAAGAAAGCTATGTATGGACTTCATCAAGCCCCAAGAGCATGGTATGGCACATTGTCCACCTATCTGGTGGAAAATGGATTTAAAAGGGGCACCATAGACCAGACCTTGTTTACAAAGAAGTCTAGTAAGGATTTCTTACTTGTACAGGTCTATGTGGATGATATCATCTTTGGCTCTTCTAGTCCAAAGATGAGTGAAGATTTTTCTAAACTCATGACAGACAAGTTCAAGATGAGTGCAATGGGGGAGATGAACTTCTTTCTAGGTTACAAGTACATCAGAAAGAAGACGGTATCTTCATCTCTCAAGATAAATATGTAGCAGAAATCTTGAAGAAGTTTGGCTTTTCTCCACATGAGAAACGGGCTAGCACACCTATGGATAGGGAACACCCTTGGGGAAAAGTTGGAGATAGAAAAGAGGTGGATGTCAGGCATTATAGGTCAATGATTGGTTCATTGATGTATCTCACAGCTTCAAGACCTGACATTATGTTTGTTGTGTGTGCATGTGCACGCCATTAAGTGACTCCTAAAGAGTGTCATCTTCGTGATGTCAAGAGGATTTTTAGGTACCTTAGGTGTTATCCAGACCTGGGATTATGGTATCCAAAAGATTCCCATTGGAGCTTATTGTATATTCAAACAGTGATTATGGTGGTGACAAGTTTGATAGAAAATCCACAATGAGTAGATGCCAATTTCTTAGGAGTAGATTGATATCTTGGCAATGCAAGAAACAAATAGTGGTGGCCAATTCTACAACTGAATCAGAGTATGTTGCTGCAGCTGCTTGTTGTGGACAAGTTTTATGGATTCAGAACCAACTGTTGGATTATGGGTATAATTTCATGCATACCAAGATTTTTGTAGACAATAACAGTACTTTATGCATTATTAAAAATCTTGTACATCACTCTAAAACAAAACACATAGAAATTAGAAATCATTTTATAAGAGATTGTTTTGAAAAAGGTTTAATACAACCAGATAGGGTTGACACAGAAGAAAATATGTATGATTTATTAACTAAACCTTTTGATACTAGAAGATTTCAATACTTGGTAACAAGTATTTGAATGGTCAATCTTACTTAATATGTGTTTTGGGAACTTATTGTAAAAGTATGTACATGATATGCATTGTTATTGGTCTTTATATAAAATTAGATTTTCCACTTTATTTGTCTAACGCTAACAAAGGTTATTTTAACGCTGACAAGTGTTAAATTGACGCTGTCAGCAACATGTTAGTTTTGTGGTTTTTGATCTAATTATGCAGGCGTTGTTAGCATTCTACAATTGGATACAGAGTTGCTTATGGATTCTTGGTGCATTATTGGAGCATGTTTCAGTTTATGGATGATGGTTGGAATATTTATATTCCTATCTTGACATAAATTTTTTTTACATGCATATTATTTGGCAACTTATGTATCATAGTTTAAGGGGAGGTTTAGGAAACCTTTAGGACTTTTTGGGTATTCTTATAATACTCTTATCACAATTCTATATTGTGTCCACTGGTGAGTATGACTTAGTTTACTAACTCATGAGGCACTGTAGCATGCAAAGTTGATATACTATGCACGCTGCCAAGACTTTTTGGCCTTGAATTGGGAGTGGTCTGTTGGGAGACTTGGGTATGATTTATATTGGGCTTACCTGGGAAGTTACAAAGGATTTTATGAGATAACTTCACTGTTAAGAACTTTGGTTAGCAAGGGACACTAGAGGACTGTTATGTCTATCTTGCTTAAGCAAGTGTGCATGATTGGACAGTGCTTGCCACCCTATAGTAATTTTCAGTTTATAGGTTATCTTCACTAGGATAAATCACTTTGTTAAGGTCCTTTTTCGTTTTTATTATTTTTATTTTTGGACGTTGACAGATTTATTTCCAAACGTTGTTAGGACCAATTTAGACATTGACATGGCTTTGTCCAACGTTGACAAGAATATAGCCGTTGGGCGTTGATGGGTTATTTTTTACCGTTGACACTCATTGGGTCCTACCCAGTTGTTATTTTTGACGAAAATTAGGGCCTTAATTTTGGGAGTGGGTAACTTTTATATAATTCACAAGATAAGTTATTTTCTTTTCAAGATTTTCATCATTATATTTTGAAAATAACTGCCTAATGTTTTACCAATCACATGTACCTACCTCTCCTATATATTTGGCTCCTTCTTTTTTAAACAGGGTACTTTCATATTCTTGTCTAACAAACTTTTCTCCTATATTCATCTTTCATAACATTTCACACAGCTTTCTACATCAATGGCGCCAAAGTTTAAACCGAGTGACTTGGTATTGGGATTCAGAAGTCAGCATAACATGGTTGCCTATTTGGAGGCTGATGATGCTCTGTTTCCTCAATACACACAGATGGTGGCGTATTTAAATGCATCTCCTCTACGGTATGCACTTTCTCATGCTCCTCTTATCCCTGTCACTCATATAAAACAGTTTTGGAACACTGTTACTTCCTCAACGCTTAATATGTGACTACATTAACTGCTATTGTCCATGGGCGTCCATGGGTGGTTACTAAAGCCTTGGTTCGCCAGGCTTTGAATCTTAATGATGTAGATGGTATAACCACTCTACCCATTGGTGAGATAGAACAGGGACTTCAAGCTTTGGGGTATCCTTTCCCTGAAGAGGGTACTTTAAATAAATATAATAAACAGGAATTTCCCCCCAGCTTGGAAGTAATTAATACATGTCATCCTTCAATGTTTAAGTTCCAAATGTACTGCACATAATGAAATTTACAGGTCGATTGGTAGTGCCATTATGTGTATTGAAAATGAGCAAAAGTATAATTTTTCTAAACTGATTTTTGATGGCATGTGTAAAAACAAGGGTAGTAAGATGACTCTGGCTTACCCAAGATTTTTACAAATGATTTTTGATGAACAAAGGTATTGCACCAGGGATCATGATGATTTTTATGCGATCCCTGTGCAAAAGAAAGCTATTTTTAGTAAGATGAATTCACCCGCTCACAGAGACTTACCCCTTACCTACGCCATGCTTACTGTTATTACAACAGCGCAACCTCAACCTGACCCACAACCACAACTTGATCCATTACCTGAACCATCACCTTCACCTCAACATATGGAACTTGACCAAAATCCCTTCGACGCTGACACATTAAATGTTGGCGTTGATATGCCTAATCCAAACGTTGACACCTTTCTACAACAGACCAAAACACCCCTTAACCTTCAAACTACTACTCAATCCACATCATCTTCTTCACTCCCAGACTTTAGGATGGAAAAACGCCAAAGGACCATTAGAGTGTTCTCCTCTGGTGGTCCTAGCCATGTTGTAGAGAGAACCACCACCACAAGTGTGGTTTGTGATATGGGTGAGGCTTGGGCTATTGGTACTCGCTTAGATGCAGGCCAAGCCAGTCCTAACATCATTAAGACCTCATCCATGCCCCATGACTCTATTTTGGGAGGTAAAATCCCCACTCTAGAGGAGGGCAGATTGGAACCATATACAATGTTGGAATTAACGGCTTTCTGCATTAGCTTGCAAAAGCAAAATGTAGACCTGGTACATACTGTCTCTACCCAAGGCCTTGAACTCAAGCAATTGAGGGAGAGGATTGTTGCTTTAGAAAATGCCGAGGCTAGGAGAAGGCAGACAAGAGTCCTTTCATCAGGGGAGGATTCTTACAAAGAGGAGGAAGCTGCTACAGAGCCAGTTAATTTGAGTAATAATGGCTTACATGAAGCTGCTATAGAGCCAATTGATTTGAGTGTCAAAGGCTCACATGATGGAGAATCTTTGGGTATGGCTGAAGCTCTTACATATTTGAAGAGGCAACCAGGTTTTGATGTTTCATTAGTTACCCCTACAAATTTGAATTTATCTTTTACTGAGATGATGGAGCAGTTCACAAGAAGCGCTGACAAGAGTAAGGTGAGCATTGACAAGCAGATTTTGGACGCTAACAAGCCAAGCGCTGACAAGAGTAAGTTAGGCGTTGACACACAGGTTTTGGACGTTGATAGACCTGCAGACATGGTTGATGTATTCTAGTCATCAGCTATCATCAACGATGTGTCTTCACATGTACCATCATCATCTTTACCCATCATTGATACATTAGATAGGGGTAAAGGAATTATGGTAGAAACAGAGGTTCCCAAGGATGCAGCTCAAGTAAAATTTGATTCAATATTGGTTGCACAAATTATGGAACAAGAAAAGAAGAAGGTTGTTAAGTCACCATTTGTGGTTACTTCTAAGGAACAAGAAGGAAGTAATGATGAGAGCATAGATTCAAGTGTTATGATTATTGAAGAACCAGAAAGACTTGAATATGGTGATGTGTTGGCAAGGCAGAAACTTGTAGAGTTAAAAATGAAGGTGGATTATGATATGCCAGAAGTTGCCCAGATATACTTTGCATGGGAGAATAAGATCATGGAGAATCCAGATATGTCTTTATCAGATCAGATTTGGGGGTTGGAGATTCTTCTCATGATTCAAAAGGATTGCCAGGTAATCCTAAAGTATAAGGCCAGCAAAGTTTTCTCACAGTCTAAGAGAGAAAGAATGGAGCTTTATTATATGTTGCTTAGATGTCATCAAGGAGGTTGAACTTTCCAGAAGTTGCAGGAATTATCCTTTGATGAACTGGAGTATAAGGCTTATCTTATTTGGGCAAGAGTGCAAGAGATGAACACTATCAGACTTCTTTCATATGAAAGGAAAGAAGAACTTTCAGGGGAGATGGAGATTCAAAGGGCTATGATTGTTCCAAAACCATTGAAGAAGGGAGTTCCACATGAGTTTCCTTCAAATTTGAATAGAGTGAATCCCAGTGAAGCTGTTATTAGAAAGCGTATTAAGCTCTCACCCATGGAAGCTTCACATATGGTAAAAGTATTACCTCATGATTCCAGAAACCCTATCATTAGTTTATGAAGAAGATGCAAGTGGGTTTTGGATGATTGGCAGATATGGGAAAGAGGTACATACTTTTACTACTCTTATGTCTTTGTTTGCAAGTTTGGATAAGGAAGACTTGGCAGACCTTTGGAGGTCACTGCAGGCCAAGTATGAGACTGAAGCACCTACTTCAGTCAATGGAATAAAGCTTTGGTCAACATTCAAAATAATGTGTGCACCAGATGAAGAAGATCCAGTTTGGAAGGATCTTGAGGATGATATCAGTGGACTTCAATGGCGTCTATATTCAGCAGCTGGTGTGTATCATTTGAGTTCTACAAAGTTTTCTGAGTATCTTCTTGTGGATGTTGAGTATCCCATGTCCAAAGAAGTTTTGAAGAAAATGATGACAATACAGCTGGAGATAGAATACTCAAGTGACGTGGCGAAAGATTTAATTAGATATGTTTATTTCCAATTTGATAAGATTTGTAAGAATCCTCCTAGTTCTTAGTTTTTATTCAGAAACTTGATTACTAGAGTAGATATCAAGTTTAGGGGAGGATTGTTGGGAATCAAATATAGCAAATACACTTAGACGCTGACAAGAGCAATCTGGACGTTGTTAAGAAGAAATCAAGCGTTGACAGGACGAGCGTTGACAGGAAGAAGTCAAGCGTTGATAAGAAGAAGTCAAGCACTGATAGAAGACTAAGTCTACACGTATTATGTTTCTAATAAAGATATGTTCGACAATGTATTTCTTATGTTTATCTTTACCTAAAATAGTTGATAGGTAGACTCTTGTACATGGCTCCTTAATCTATAAAAGGAGGCCTTTAGGTATTAGTTTGATATACGTTTTACACTTTCATTGTACGCAAGTTTGATTTATCAATCAATGTAAAAGTTTGGTTTATAATGTTTGTGTGTTCTTGTTTAAGTATTAATTCCGCATAATACTTGAATTGTTACATATACAACAAAGTTTCTCTACGTGCTTAACTTGATTTAATCTCGTTTACACAAGCTAAATCGTTCTAAGTTTGGGATCAACACTTGTCTTCCCCTAAAAATTGTATGCCACCAGAAGTGCTCTTTCTAATATCAAGGCAACCTGCATGATCAGAATCTGAAAAAGCTATTATATGAAAACCGGTTTCCTTCGGATTCCAGAGTCCCATGTGAATGGTATTCTTAAGGTATCGAAAGATCCATTTAACCTCCTTGAGGTGCTTTTCAGTAGGTCTCGCTTGATATCATGCACAATAACATGTGGCATGATGAATATCAGGCCTGTTGGCTGTAAGGTACATGAGAGACCCAATCATACTACGATATCGTGTTTGATCTACGGGAGGTGAGTACAAGTTAGCGTCTAGGGATGCGGTCGACAAAGGTGTACCAACGCGAGCACATGAGGTCATACCATGATTTTGAAGTATCTCTTAAGCATACTTAGCTTGGTTAATAAAGATACCACGTGGGGATTGTTTAATCTGGAGGCCTAAAAAGAATTTTAACTCCCCCATCATTGACATTTTAAATCTGTTGTGCATTAGTTTTTCAAAACGTTTTGAAAGTTTTGGGTTCGTAGAACCAAAAATAATGTCATCAACATAAACCTGCACCAGGAATATGTCATCCCTATATTTAATAATAAAGAGAGTAGGTTCAATAGAACCTTTGGATAATCCTTTGGAACCAAGAAGTTTGATAGTTCTTCGTACCATGCCCTTGGAGCTTGTTTAAGTCCATATACAACCTTCCTGAGACGGTAGACTTTGTCAGGATGATAAGGATCAACGAATCCTTCCGGCTAATTCACATACACTTCTTCCTTCAAATGACCATTGAGAAAAGTAGTTTTACATCCATCTGATAAACTATGAAGCCCTTATGTGCAACATAAGCAAGGAATATCCTGACTGCTTCCAAACGAGCGACTAGAGAAAATGATTCATCGAAATCTTTTCCTTCTTGTTGACGGTGTCCCTTAACCAAAAGACGAGATTTGTTTTTGATGATTGTTTGTTCTTCATCCAATTTGTTTTTCCAGATCCATTTGAAATCGAGAATCGATGTTCCATAGTCAACAAGTTCCCATACTCCAAGTCTTTCAAATTGATGAAGTTCGTCTTGCATTGATTCAATCCACGCGTGATCAGTCATGGCTTGTTTGATTTTTGTTGGTACAGTAAAACTCACGGTGAGTGCATACATACATACATCACATCGGTTTCGAGTTGTGTGCGTGTTTAAACTGGTTGTGAAGGATTTCCAATAACTTGTACCAATGGATGATCATGTGTCCAATGGTGAGTGGATGGATATCGTCGATAGAATATGTGCATGTTTGACGGATCAACATGTTGAGTAGAAGACTCTCCGACTTTGCGTATCGGTGTATCGAATGGGTTGATAAATTCATCTTCGTCAGACTGTGCATCGACTGTTTGATTGTTGTTTCCTCCTGCAGCAGTGACAATTGGTGATGTTGATTGTATGATGGTTTCTTGAGTTTTTTGAGTATCCACTGGAATTGTCTCTTGAGCAACATTGCTAAAGTAGATGCAGTTATGTCTTGTTAGTATTGTTCGGGTGCATCAACAGTATTGACAGCGGAAGGCTTTGACACAACTTGATTGCTTCCATAGTAATATTCATCAGACATTGGACCAAATAAATCAACCAACTCATTCATTTGTGTCGTATCCGTCGAGTCTGTTGTAGGAGTACTTTCTTGACGTTCTTGCACATGACGTATATTGTTTTGTGTAGGTTCCATTGCTGGACATTTAGGTGCGGGACTTGAGCTGTTGTGATCAACTACCATCTGTGGCAATTCGTCAAAGTTCACATGAATTTTTTCGACAATAATACTTGTTCTCTTGTTGTAAACTCGATATCCTTTCGACAATGTAGCATACCCCACAAAATACATGTATCACCTTTTTCTTTCATCTTGTCGAGATTCTCACTGTCTTTAGTAGCATAAAGATCCAAATATGTGAAAGAACTTAACAGTAGGTTTCCTGACATTGATGATGTGGTAAGGTGTCTTTTCATGTCTAAGGATGACGAGCGAACGATTCTGAGTATAACATGCAGTTGCAATTGCTTCAGCCTAGAAGAATAGTGGTAATTTTGATGCATAAAGCATTGTTCGAGTTGCCTAAACCAACGTACTGTTCCGTCTTTCGACAACGCCGTTTTGGTCAGGAGTTCGAGCAATAGACGTTTGATGTTCGGTGCCTTCTTCTTGAAAGTAGGCTTGTAGAGTCTTGTTCAAAAATTCAATAGCCCTATCCATTCTTACCGTTAAGACTTGAGCCTGAAGATTGCGTTGTATCATCTTGAGAAAGTTTTTGAGGACCTCTGGTGTTTCATCTTTGGACCTTAAGAAGTAAGTCCATGTGTATCTGGAGTAATCATCAACAATCACGATAATATACGTTTTCCCGTTAATACTCTCTACACGCATGAGACCACATAAATCCATGTGTAGAAGTTCCAATCGTCCTTTTGAGCTTGGGTTAGTCTTTGTTTTGAAATACTTCTGTTTTGCTTTCCACAACTCACAAGAAGAACAAAGATGGTCTTTGACGAATTTTAACTTAGGAAGACCAATCACAATATCATTCTTCGAAAGCAAGTTGATGGTGTCAAAGTTGAGATGTGACAATCGTTGATGCCATAAGCATGCCTGAGATGAGGAAGCTTTAGCCATTAAGCAAATTGGATTTATGGAAGATATGTCTTGAAGAGTTACTATGTAGAGATCAGAACCACGAGAACCTGTGAGAAGGTCATTCCCATCATAGTCTCTAACATAGCAAGTAGTTTTCCGAAAAGCCACTTCCAAATCCGCATCACAAAATTAACCAACCTAGAATATATTTTGATTCAGTCCCTCGACGTAATAAACCCGTTTGATTGTGATATTCCCTTGAACCAAATCGCCATATCCAAGTATCGGTGCAAACTGATCATTTCCAAACTGCACCGTACCCAGAAACTTCTCCACGAAGTTACTGAGAAGCTTGAGATTTCCACTCATGTGCTTTGTGCACCCGGACTCCATGATGAATAGAATGATTTCTACGAGCTGCATGATAATTAGGAGACAATGTAGCATTTGACAAATGGGAGCCCTTGATAGAAACGGGTTCCAAAGTATTAGTGGGCCTAGACCAATTCCTAGAGGCAAGCTGATACTCGATTTTTGCACTGGGTTCAATTATTCTCTCGATATCCTCTCGAATTGATCTCGGTTCTAAGTGGAATGATTGTTCTTGGTTACTAAAAAGGGGAATGATTTTCTAGTCTACTAAAAGTTCTAAATGCATTAAAATGTAAACTTAAATTTAAAAGCAATTAAATTAATATCAATTAATAAAACTTGAATTAAAATTAAAATTAAAATTAAAATTAAAATTAAAATTAAAATTAAAATATAAGTATGAACTGAAGAAACAGTAAGTAAACCTTAGAAATACTCAAAAGAAATTTGATTCGGAAGTTTGACCTTGATTCGGAAGTTCACTCGGAACTTGGTTCGGAACCCTTGATCCGGAACTTCGTTCGGAAGTTTACTCGGAACCTTCACTCGGAACTTCACTCGGAACCTTCACTCGGAACTTTCTTCGGAAGTTGATTCGGAAGTTGGTTCGGAACTTCTGTAAATAAAGATTGATTCGGAACTTTTGCTCATCCGGAACTTGTTGTTCATTCGGAAGTTTTGCTCATCCGGAACTTTTGGTTCGGAAGTTTATTCGGAAGATTTATAAAAAAACATTCATTCGGAACTTTTAGATTGACTCGGAACTTTTTAACAAAAAATCATTCGGAACTTTAAAACTCATTCGGAACTTTTAAAAAGGGAATTCATTCGGAACTTTTTAGACTCATGCGGAACTTTGTGTTCATCTGGAACTTTTAGTTCACCCGGAACTATTTGTTCATTCGAAATATTGGTTCATTCGGAACTTCTGGGAAACCAAGAACAGTAATGTTTTAGAAAAACAGGGGAAACGAATACAAATCAAAATCAAGCTAAATAATCAAAAAGGGTTTTACCAAATTAACCAATAATCATTTAACTACCATGAATAACAAATCTCAACAGTAAAAACACAAATTCAACAACTTTTTAAAGATCAAATCAATCAAATAAGAACTTAAGAACTTGAATAAAAAGAGGAAAGATGAACAAGATGAAATGAAATAGATTGATGTATTGAATGATTAAGGTTTTAACAATCACAAAACAAAGATTAAAATTACAAGATTGAAAAACAAAGATCAAAATCACCAAACACCCTAGTGTTGTTGGTGATGTCTACGAAACAGAAAGGGAGAAAAAGAAGGAGAAGAAAAAAACTAAAAACTCCATGGAAAGTGTGAGGGGATCCCTTTATATAGGTGTCCCCTTTGGTTGGTGAGTGGGCTTTCTCCCGTTCTTCTTGTCTTCTCGTCTTTTCAGAAAAGTTGACGTTTTCGATTCTGATTCGGGATTTGTCGTCGATTAAATTCAACTCGTCTTTTAATTTCTTCGTTAAATAGACTTGAGTTTCTTCGACTTATGTAAATCTTCCATCTTTGGTCCTTTTCTTCGATAAATCGTCAAATAGGCCCAGTGACTTCAAATCTTTTGCATCTCTTGGACAATAGACTTCGTCTTGAGTCTTTTTCCTCCATAAAACCCGTGCAATTCCATGTTTTCTTCAATATTCATCCGGTTGGCTCTGAAAACACAATAAACACAAAAACCACGCATAATTCCAAACAAATGATATTAAATACGCGTTTTGTTCTTGTTTTAGCCAGAATTAAGTGGTAAAAGGATGGGTGTTTACACACCTATCAAATCCCCTACACTTAACCATTGCCATGCCCTCATGCAATGCTTAGTGATAAAGCAATTTTACATTTTTCTCATAATTAATCAACCTTGGCCTTATTAAAATACTACTTAAACAAAAATTAAAGTACTTAAAAGAAATTAAACTTTTAAAGGAATCAAAAGGATAGAAAACCATTTTCACTTGAAAATAGCTACATGGAAATAACTTGCAAAGAAATCAATGACTTACATTAGGGCTTTGGTGCTGCGAAGATTTATCACCCTCAAGTTTCACGTTCCCCAAACTAAGCTTAAAAACGAGATCATTGTTATTATAAGTTAGTAAATCAAACACTTACACACATGGCTTAATTATATGCTTAAACTCCCTTATTCCTAGGTGTATCTCTTATATTTTATTTTTGTCTTAGAATGATCATGAATATGCATTTTCGGACTTATTTCGATAGTTTATTTAGGCTGAAAGCAAAGTAGGACGATTTGATCAATAGTTAGCTAAAGGACAAAATCTCTTAAAACTGCTTCTCGGGATATCAAAAAGTTCATATCTTGTCATAACTCGGTTCACGATTTGAGACCTTTCTCGGGCCGATATTTGGTATGTACTTCATACTTCATATCTTCGAGAGACGTTCTTGAGATAATGGTCTTCTCATCGTAATAGAGTTTCTTCACTTTGGAGACTTTTGAGGGGTACTCCAACTTTGTTGACCACAACTTCATGATTATTTCTTCAATCTCTAATTGGGATTTTGAGATACAACGATCCGCCTCCTTTTCGGACTTGGATCTATTTATCCTCATACCTTGTTAGGGTCTTTTCGGATAGAATTCTCCATGATCTTTATGGGAGTTGATTGCTTTTCGTCGTGAGTCTTGATCCTTCATATTGACTTTAGGAATAATGCTTTTCACATCACCTTGGATCTTTAGCAATAAAATGGAATCCTCATGCCTTGTTAGGCCTTTTCGGACTCGCCAATCTTCGCGCCCCGCTTCATAAGTTATGCCTTGGCTAAGAACTCTTATCATTACCGAGCAACTTTTAAACGATCTTGGGCTAGAAGCTAAGTAACTTTTCAAATCGTACGACCTTACTTATTGCAGATAAATTATTAGCAAGTGATGGGAGAATAGGCAAATAATTACACCAAGTGAGCTTGTGCAAGAATACCGACTTATAATTGACTCTATCATTTCTCGTCCTCCACAATTTAAAATCTCAAGTAATGAGACTCGTGGATACTTAGCCTAATAAACCAATTAAGGTCTACATGGTTAAGGATACTAGCTAGAATAAACTTGGATAAGTCTATTCGGGTTGAGTCAAAATAAACGCAACGGGCCTAATATGTCAAAGATTTCTAAACTAGCTACACCACTTTATTAAGATTTGACTTTATTGCGGGATATATACATACGAAAGCAACGATAAAAATTTAAAAATTACGACTAAATGGCCAAAGTTAATAAAAAAAAATTGAAAAATGTTGAAAAATATGATTTTCCGGTTAAATGAAGGCATTTTCATGGAAAAGTCCACTTAAAACTTCGATAGAAGTCCCCCTACACTTAAGATAAACATTGTCCTCAATGTTTAAGTATGTGGGAAAAGTCTCCCCTACACTTATGACATTGTGCACGTTGGTTAAATCAAGTTAAGGAAGAGACGACTAAAGTGATCAATTTCAAATGTGAGTTATGAAGAAAATTGAATCACGATAGTTGAGAGATAGAACCGGATTTCGGATAACACGGGAGCACGGTTCTTCAGAGATTCCAAGAGTGCACTTATCCCTGTAATCACATCACCACACAAAGAGAAAGAACCTAGAGAGGTCCCCCCTACACTTAGGAGGTTAAAACATGAAAGGATAGAGACTCGGGCTGCCTCCCGAGGAGCGCTTGTTTTTTATAACCGAGTCACGAGCCTGACTCGACCCAAAATTAGTTCATGGGAAACGTGGTGAGGGATGGAATCACCTCCTGAGAGGTGTCCTCACCAGAGTACAACTTCACTCGTTGGCCATTCACCTTAAAATTAGGTCCATTAGGTTGAGCGAGCTCGAGAGTACCATATGGAAAAATTTGGGCAATGGTGAATGGGTCGGACCAACGAGATTTCAGCTTGCCCGAAAAGATTTTCAACCGAGAACTAAAAAGTACAACTTTGTCTCCAACATGGAACTCTCGGTTTTTGATCTTAGAGTCGTGAATGAGCTTAGTTCTTTCCTTATAGATCAAAGAATTTTCATAAGCCTCATTACGGAGTTCATTGAGCTCATTGAGTTGGATCTTGCGTAGGTCACCGGCTTTGTTAATATTAAAATTAGCCCACTTCAAGGCCCAGTAAGCCTTGTGCTCCAACTCAATGGGTAGGTGGCATGCTTTCCCGTACACGAGACGATATGGTGTACAACCAATTGGAGTCTTGTATGCGGTACGAAAAGCCCACAAAGCATCATCAAGTTTATCAGCCCATGAGGCACGATGCTCTCCCACGGTCCTTTCAAGAATCCGCTTTAATCCTCGGTTGGATATTTCAGCCTGGCCATTAGTTTGTGGGTGGTAGGCTGTGGAAAGACGATGATTTACACCGTACATAGCCATGACTCTAGCAAATTGGTCATTGCAAAAATGAGTCCCACGATCACTAATAATGGCACGAGGCACACCGAATCTAGCGAATAGAGATTTCAAAAAGTGACAAACCACCCTTGCGTCATTAGTAGGTAAAGCTTTGGCTTCAACCCACTTTGAAACGTAGTCAACGGCTACAAGGATGTATTTGTTTCCTTTAGAAGAAGGGAATGGCCCCATAAAGTCGATACCCCAAACATCAAAGATTTCACATTCTTGAATGAAATTCTGAGGCATCTCGTCTTTATGTGTGATCGTGCCTTGTTTTTGGCAAACATCACATTGTTTAACCATATTGTGAGCGTCACGATATATGGAGGGCCAATAAAATCCCGAGTCAAACACTTTTTTGGCGGTGTAGTTGGGACCAAAGTGACCACCGGTGGCTCCTTTGTGGCAAGCGTCAAGGATTTTTAAAGCTGCCGGTCCATCAACACATCGGCGGATAATCAGGTCGGCACAATGTTTGAATAGGTAAGGGTCGTCCCAAAAGTAAGTCTTAATGTCGGTGAATAACTTATTCTTTTGTTGGGACGTCAACCCTTCCTTGAGAATTCCACCCGCCAAGTAGTTTGCAAAGTCCGCAAACCACGGGGTTTCATCAGAATTCGAATTTATAGACATTAAGGTCTCCAAGGGAAAAGAATCATTGATTTCTTTGTTCGGATGATCCCCTTGGTAAGGATCCTCAAGTCTGCTGAGATGATCCGCGGCTAGGTTTTCAGCTCCTTTCTTATCGCGAATTTCGATTTTAAATTCTTGGAGAAGCAAAACCCAGCGAAGAAGTCTTGGTTTGGAATCTTTCTTTGTCAACAAGTACTTCAACGCGGAATGATCGGTGTAAACGATGGTGGTGGAAAGGACAAGATAGGGGCGGAACTTTTCAAAAGCATAGACAACAGCTAAAAGTTCTTTTTCGGTTGTCGTATAATGCAATTGGGCCCCCGTCATTGTCTTGCTAGCGTAGTGGATTGGTTAGAAGTGTTTGTTCACTCTTTGTCCCAGAACCGCTCCAATAGCAAAATCACTAGCATCGCACATCAACTCAAAGGGCAGCTCCCAATTAGGGGTAACCGAGACGGGTGCCTTAGTTAGCTTATCCTTAAGCGAGTTGAAGGCTTCAAGACACTCTTTGGAAAAGATAAAAGGAGTATCTTTTTCCAAGAGGTGGGTCATCGGGCGAGCGATTTGAGAAAAATCTTTGATGAATCGACGGTAGAAGCCCGCATGACCCAGAAAACTTCTCACACCCTTCACGGTTGAAGGTGGAGGCAACTTAGCGATAACATCGAATTTAGCACGGTCTACTTCAAGACCGGCTTTGGAAATTTTGTGTCCTAACACGATGTCTTCTTTTACCATAAAATGGCATTTTTCCCAATTCAGAACAAGGCGAGTGTCTTCGCACCGCTTAAGCATACGTTCCAAATTGGCAAGGCAAGAAGAGAAGGAATCCCCGAAGACCGAGAAATCATCCATGAAGACTTCCATGGTTTGTTCAACCATGTCATGGAAGATAGCTAACATGCACCTTTGGAAAGTCCCAGGCGCATTACATAAGCCAAAAGGCATTCTTTTGTAAGCAAATGTGCCATAGGGACAAGTGAATGTTGTCTTCTCTTGATCTTGGGGATCGATGGGTATTTGGAAATAACCCGAGAAACCATCAAGAAAGCAGTAATATTTATTACCCGCTAAACGTTCAAGCATTTGGTCCATAAAAGGTAGAGGGAAATGATCCTTTCTCGTGGCATCATTGAGTTTGCGGTAGTCTATACAAACTCTCCACCCAGTAACGAGACGAGTGGAAATCAACTCATTGTGTTCATTGGGAACAACGGTTATTCCGACCTTCTTGGGCACACAATGGATTGGACTAACCCATGGTGAATCCGAAATAGGTAAATCATACCCGCATCAAGAAGTTTGATAACCTCTGTTTTGATGACTTCATGTATTTTTGGATTCACCCTTCGTTGGCTTTGAATTGTGGGCTTAAAGCCGTCCTCCATGAGAATTTTGTGTGTGCAGAAGTGAGGATCAATTCCGCGAATATCAGAGATTTTCCAAGCAATAGCCTTCTTATGATCTCTAAGCACGGCAATGAGGCGGGTTTTTTCTTCTTCCTTTAGGTCCTTAGCAATGATGACTGGCGACTTCTTCTCTTCTTCAAGGAATACATACTCGAGATGGGGCGGCAACTCCTTAAGTTCTAAATCCGGAGGATTTTCGACGGGAGGCGTATGCAAAGTCGGAGTATCGATAGCAATAACCGTGGGGGATGGTGGAGAAAGGTTGTCTTCGTTGAGAAGGTTATCAAAGAAATGCATGTCTTCATCCTCATCGGTGGGAGAATCATCATTAGCTAAGTTCACATCTCCCATAGTGGCTTCAAGATTGTTCCAAAACAAATCACTTTCTCCAAAGAGAGACAGCGATGAATCAATAGAGGAAACGGTTTCAACATTGGGAAGAGAGATAGGAATATTTTTACAAGCATCATTAAAGTGTTCTTCACAAGCCTCATCCAGAACGTCAATACAATTAACACTCCCGTATGAATAAGGTTGTTTAGACAACTTTCCCATGTTGAAGACGATTTTATCGCCACCCACTCTCATGATAAGCTCACCGGCTTCAACATCGATGAGAGTGCGACCGGTCCTCAGGAATGGACGACCCACGATCAAGGGAACACGAGGGTCCATCTCGTAGTCGACGACGACGAAATCGGCAGGAAAAGTGAATTTTTCGACTCCTACAAAGACGTCTTCGGCTATCCCCACTGGATAAGCAACTGTACGGTTAGCTAATTCCAAAGTCATTTTGGTGGGGACTAGCTCAGCGAGAGATAATTGCTTCCAAACGCTTAGAGGCATTAGATTAATACTGGCACCTAGATCGGCTAGGGCCATGCAATTCTCTACTCCCGGGAAATTGCAAGGGATTAGAAAACGACCCAGATCACCAAGCTTGGTTGGCAATTTCCTTAAGAGCACTGCAGAGCAATTCTCATTAAGTTGGGTGTTGGCAATATCAAGAAGCTTTTCCTTGTCACTCAGAAGATCTTTAAACATTTTCGCGTACTTAGCCATGTGAGCGAGAGCCTCAGCGAAGGAGATATTGAAATTCAGTTGTTTGAACATTTTAAGAAAGTTTGAAACCTGAATATCGTCCTTGCTTTTGAGCTTCTCTTTCCTCAACCTAGATGGATAAGGTATATTGGAAGAAGAGGAAGGCTTTGGGAGAATAGGATCACTCACATCCATGGGTGGAGGAGGGGTAGAAGGAAGAGGTGGAGAAATTGGGGAAGGAGAAGGATGAGGAATAGGAGCAGGTGACTCGTTCTCCTTAGTCACAACCACCGGTGGAGGTATAGGAAGCCCGGGTTCCTTGGTACCTTTGCCACTGCGAGTAGTGATTGCTTTCATCTCCCCTCTTGGATTCGCAACGGTGTTACTCGGAAGATTACCCGAAGAAGAGGGTTGATTACCTTGAAAGAAACTAGCCATCATGTTCTTCAAGTCATTTGTTTGGCTATCCAACGTGTTTCTCATGTCAGCTCTCAGATCGTTCCCTTGTTTGACCAGGTCTGCTTTCAAGTTAAGCACTTCTCTCTGAAGATTTCCTACTATCACATCGTTTGTCCTCATGTAAGTTTCCACTTCTTGGTGTAGAGCGGTGGGTTGGTTGGGAGGAGCATTGTATGCGGGTGGTTGATAAGTAGGTTGTTGGTAAACTTGGTTGTTACGTTAAGGTGGTTGTTGCTGTTTATGAGGTGGTATGTAAGGTGTACGAGGTTGTTGTTGTTGTTGAGGAGGGCGATTGAGGTTTTGTTGTTGGTTTGGGTTGTTTGGAGGAAAACCGGGTGGTGAGAGGTAGTTGTTGGAGCGGTAGCTAAGCAAATTACGGTCACCTTGAGGTCTAGCTTGATAAGCATGTTGAGGATAGGTGCCATAAGCTGCATTCACATTCTCAGAAGGGTAGTCTTGGGTGGCAGTACAAGTGGTGTAAGAGTGAGGACCCCCGCATATCTCGCATGGTTGGCTAACAGCATTTACTTGAGCGTTTTTAGCGTTGTTGCTGTTGTTGTTGCTGACGGTGTGGGTAACAAGCGATTCAAGAAGCGTAGTGATTTTGTCAAGTCGCTTGTCGCTGTCACTAGTACTAGCACTAGCAACATTGGTCCGAACACTCTTGGTTTGCACACGAGACTTATTCTCAATGATATCCCAAGCAGCATTGGAAGTCTTCGCCAAAAGATTACCCCCCGAGGCACTGTTTAGTGAATCTTAGTCACTCATGCTTAAACCATTATAAAAAGTGTTAATTTGGTGCACTTTGGTAAAACCATGTTCTGAGCATTTTCTTAAAAGGTCTTTGAAACGATCCCAAGATTCACTAAATGACTCATCGTACTTTTGTTCAAAATTTATGATTTCATTCCGCAAAGCGGTAGTACGAGAGGGTGTGAAAAAGTAATTGATAAACTTGGTCTCCAAATCCGTCCACGAGAGAATACTCTGTGGCGGTTCCTTAGCAAGCCAATGTCGGGCTTGTCCCTCTAAAGAAAAGGGAAAAAGTTGTAGACGGATTACCTCTTGTGGAACACCATTGAATTTGACCGTGTTGGTGAGTTGTAAGAATCTCTTGATGTGGTCATGTGGATCATCAATGGTATGTCCCAAGAATGGTTGAGCAGAGACCATCTGGATAAAGCCTGATTTGAGCTCGAAATTGTTGGCTGCAATCGCTGGTATAACAATTGGATCAGTGTTGCCATCTACATGAGCTTGCAGCAGTTCAATCATCGGGCGATTATCCGGTAGAGGCTCATTGTTGTTGTTATTATTCATGTTGTTGAAAGGTGGGTTGTTGTTGTTATTATTGTTGTTTGGAGGTGGTATGTTGTTGTTGTTTTGTACACCGGCCATGTCTAAGTGATCGAGAGGCTCGGGCTCTTGATAAGACGTTGATCGAGTGCGCATACACCTGCAAAAGAACTAACAAGGGAAAAACAAAGCAAAAATATTTTTGGTTTTTATGTTTTTTAATTTTTAGGATTTTTTTAAAATTTTATATTTTTTAGTGTTTTTGAAAATTTTTATGAAAAAGTAACGTTCACAGGGAACGGATCCCAAAATCCAAGTTCTCACAAAAAACTTTTGATCTTAACGAGAAGAGCCGGCAGCGGCGCCATTTGATACTAGATTTTTGCACTGGGTTCAATTATTCTCTCGATATCCTCTCGAATTGATCTCCGTTCTAAGTGGAATGATTGTTCTTGGTTACTAAAAAGGGGAATGATTTTCTAGTCTACTAAAAGTTCTAAATGCATTAAAATGTAAACTTAAATTTAAAAGCAATTAAATTAATATCAATTAATAAAACTTGAATTAAAATTAAAATTAAAATTAAAATATAAGTATGAACTGAAGAAACAGTAAGTAAACCTTAGAAATACTCAAAAGAAATTTGATTCGGAAGTTTGACCTTGATTCGGAAGTTCACTCGGAACTTGGTTCGGAACCCTTGATCCGGAACTTCGTTCGGAAGTTTACTCGGAACCTTCACTCGGAACTTCACTCGGAACCTTCACTCGGAACTTTCTTCGGAAGTTGATTCGGAAGTTGGTTCGGAACTTCTGGAAATAAAGATTGATTCGGAACTTTTTCTCATCCGGAACTTGTTGTTCATTCGGAAGTTTTGCTCATCCGGAACTTTTGGTTCGGAAGTTTATTCGGAAGATTTATAAAAAACATTCATTCGGAACTTTTAGATTGACTCGGAACTTTTTAACAAAAATTCATTCGGAACTTTAAAACTCATTCGGAACTTTTAAAAAGGGAATTCATTCGGAACTTTTTAGACTCATGCGGAACTTTATGTTCATCCGGAACTTTTAGTTCACCCGGAACTATTTGTTCATTCGGAAGTATTGGTTCATTCGGAACTTCTGGGAAACCAAGAACAGTAATGTTTCAGAAAAACAGGGGAAACGAATACAAATCAAAATCAAGCTAAATAATCAAAAAGGGTTTTACCAAATTAACCAATAATCATTTTACTACCATGAATAACAAATCCCAACAGTAAAAACACAAATTCAACAACTTTTCAAAGATTAAATCAATCAAATAAGAACTTAAGAACTTGAATAAAAAGAGGAAAGATGAACAAGATGAAATGAAATAGATTGATGTATTGAATGATTAAGGTTTTAACAATCACAAAACAAAGATTAAAATTACAAGATTGAAAAACAAAGATCAAAATCACCAAACACCCTAGTGGTGTTGGTGATGTCTACGAAACAGAAAGGGAGAAAAAGAAGGAGAAGAAAAAAACTAAAAACTCCATGGAAAGTGTGAGGGGATCCCTTTATATAGGTGTCCCCTTTGGTTGGTGAGTGGGCTTTCTCCTGTTCTTCTTGTCTTCTCGTCTTTTCAGAAAAGTTGACGTTTTCGATTCTGATTCGGGATTTGTCGTCGATTAAATTCAACTCGTCTTTTAATTTCTTCGTTAAATAGACTTGAGTTTCTTCGACTTATGTAAATCTTCCATCTTTGGTCCTTTTCTTCGATAAATCGTCAAATAGGCCCAGTGACTTCAAATCTTTTGCATCTCTTGGACAATAGACTTCGTCTTGAGTCTTTTTCCTCCATAAAACCCGTGCAATCCCATGTTTTCTTCAATATTCATTCGGTTGGCTCTGAAAACACAATAAACACAAAAACCACGCATAATTCCAAACAAATGATATTAAATACGCGTTTTGGTCTTGTTTTAGCCAGAATTAAGTGGTAAAAGGATGGGTGTTTACACACCTATCACAAGCTGATATTCATAGACCCAATTACTAATGTGGTTAACTTAGGTATCCATTTGTATCCTGGTGGTGTAAATCTCGAATACCCCCGTTTACATGTCCTAATCATGTTCTCATAAAGCTTCTTTAACCTGTCTTGTTTACGCAGAGTAGTGGATTCTAACGCACTTAGTTTCTTAAGTGGTTGAGCAGTGGATTGGTTCGAAGGTCTTATGGGTTTTCCAGTACTAGTGGGCACAAGAATAGGCTTCCTAGTTCTAGCATTCACGCCATTATGATTAAAAGCACAACCATCATGATTGAAAGTACGAACACATTTTCCACATTTACACAAGCAAATTCAAAATTCGAGGTCTTAACATTCAAACCGTCATTACATGCAATTACAGACGTTTTATTCTTAGAAAACTTAAAATTCCTACGGTGGTCTTCTACTTCCAACTTCTTTCCTTGACTATTGTTAGGCATGACCTTATCTTGCATTCTAGTGCTCTAAAGCTATTGTCCGCTAACGCTAGTAGTGGGAATTACTCCTGTAGAAGAAGACACACGTTGATTAGTTTTACTAATATTCTGAGGTAACCGCGATGTTCCAGTTTAAGTGGGCCTAATGTTCATCTTATACATTCCTGGTGCTATCACATTTGTGCACTTATCATTTCCTAGCTTAGGCAAAGTCTGTGGGGGTTTTCCTAAAATAGATGATTTAGAACATTTAACCGCATTCGGTTGACGAACGAGGGATGATTTACCCAAAGCAGACTTTCCTCTCAATTTCTCAATGAGTTTTTGCAACTCAGTGATGGCAATGTCCCTTTCTTGTAGCTGAGATTTCAAATCATTTATTTCGAAACCTATTTCATTCAATTGACGAGCTGAAGAAGCTGCCAGTTCTTGACACTTTTTATGATTATGAGATTTATCACCTTTTTGTAAAGCAAGTTTAAGATAAATGGAGTGTTTCTCAAGTTGGGAAAAACTTTTCTTAAGTTTGTTATATGACTGAATTTGTTTCGAAAGCTCAACTTCAAGATTTTGACATTTCATGTCCGTTTTGACATTAGACATGCTACATGACAATATTGATCAAGATCGGTATACACACCAAGTATAACATTCATATGGTCAGCATAACAGTATTCCTTAGAAATTCGATCAATTTTGTTCGAAAGTTGGTGTTCTTGTCTTTAATTTAGTTTGAAGAAAATCAACTTCGTCTTCAAGAGATTTAACAAATCTTAAATCAATTATCATTTCCTCAGTGAGAGCTTTATAAAACATTTCCATATTATTTGAAAGATCATCGATGGTTGGGACAATACATTGTTGAATGACGACTTCTACTTGTGGGTTAGGTTTAATATTCCAAACAGTATCTGTAGAAACTTTTTCATAATCGACGACACCTTTGTACAAATTTAAAACCCCTTGTTTTATAAACTCAAATTGCTAAACACTTTTACTTTTCTCGTCCCATTTACGTTTTGCATCCGCAATTTGTTTTTCTAACAAAATTGATTGCTTTTTGAAACCCTTTTTTTAAAGAAACTTTCAAATCACTTAAGTCTGAAATTTGTTTTTCTAACAAATTTGTAAACATATTTTGTTCTTTTGAAAGTTCTTTTTGTGAAAAAAACTTAATATGATTATTAGAATCAGAAAGATTTATCAAATCACTTAAGTTCGATCGACTTTCTTCATGATGACGAATGATTTCGCCGCAGTCAGGGGAAAGCATAAGAGCAAGATTATCATTATAACAACCGATATCATAAAGAGCAGGCTTGATACTTTTAGCTCTCTTGAGATATTCAGGCTTAATAAAACTCGTTTTCAAATTTCTATTGAGCATGTTCATAGTTTGAATAGACTGACCCGTTTTGTAAATAATGTTGTTTAACATTTCGACTCTATTTTCCAAAGCAAGAACCTTTTCAATATCCTTTTCTTCACGATTTTTATAAAGCTTAGTTTGTTCTTTGTTAACTGACTCTAATTCAGAAATCTGGAGTTTATGTAGCAGCAGTTGTTCTTCAAGTTCCGATATCTTTTGTTTTGACATATGCATTTCATGTGTTACTTCAGAACAAATTTGTTTGTTGAGCAACTTACGTTCATATACCAAACCATTAGCTATAGCAACTCGTTGATCAGCTTCTTTTACATAATCACACTTTTTAAGCCTGTCTATCTCCTTGGCTAAGGATGTGTTTCCTTGCTTCAAACGTTTATTAGCCTCTTTTTTTCACTAATTTCATGTTTCAAACTTTCAATAATAGACGCAAGTAAATCACGGTCCTCATCCGATTCAGTATCTTGAGCAGCAACACCGTCATCATTACACATATGCTGTGAATCTGTAGAGATATTTCTATCCTCCGTGTCCATTACATACGTGTCATTGATGCTTTCGGGTTGCTCAAGATGTCGTCGTTCATTAGAAAACACATTATAGTTATTGTATGATGGTACCATTTGAATTGGCTTAGTATCAAGGATAGGTCCATAATAAGTGTGAAAACACTTATCCTTTTACCACTTAATTATAATAATAACCAAGCCAAAACGTATATTTTATGTCGTAAATGTCGGAATTATGCGTGGTTTGTGTTTTGGTTGTGATTTAGGATCAAAATGTGAAAAGGGAATAAAACACGGGCTTTCATGGGCTTTTATCGAAGAAAAAGACAAAAGACGAAGTCAAAAGATCAAGAGTGCAAAAAGAACGGAAGAAAAAGTCCAAAGACGGAAGTTTAATGAAGACAAAGAACTCAAGTCTAAATAAATGAAGAAATTATAAGACGAGTTCAAATAATCCCGAGACGAAGTCAAAAAAGTCAAAGAATTTAGAAGACGAAAAGACGAGAGAAGAAAGAAAGGAGCAACACATGCTAACCTCCCTAATCTCCTATAAATACCCTCCTAATATCACATTAGGAGGTGTTGACTATCTTGACAAAATAGCTCTTCCATTTAATTACTTGCACTTTTCTTAATGTCATTTACTTAATTGTCATTTAATTACCTTGTCTTGCACCTTAAATTTGTAAGTTTAATCTTTACTTTTAATTGTTGAATCTTATTTTTAATCAAGTTTTAAATTAATCTCTCATTCTACCTTTCTTGTTTTGATTTAATGTTTGTGCTTATTATCTTATTGTCGTGCTTATTTGATTAATTGTCATATTTTTATGTTTATGATTGTGTTAGGTTATTGGTTTTATAGCTTATTGTGTGCTTTTCTTATTTTTAATTAAGTGCTTATTAGTTAGTTTTTATAAAAAGTTGATTTTAAATATTTTTATTATTTAGTGTTTTTAAAAGTTTTTAAATTTTGGTTTAATAGCTTTTTCTTAAAATTTATTTGGTTAAGTTTTTAGATAAGTGCTTATTTGTTCCTAGCTTATTATTTGATCTTTGCTTAAAAATATTTCTTATCCGGGTTTTATTTAAAACCCTCAAATCCCGGATATCACTTCTTGTAAACATTTCGTACTAGCCTTGAAATCCCATATTCAGGATAAGAGACTTGATTTGAATTCCGGATAACTACTTGAGTTCAAGATTCCGGATAATAGTCAGGTCTAATATTCCGGATAGTGGGATTAATCTTATTCCGGATTACAGTCTTAGCAGTAATTTCGGATAAGCAGCAGAACAGGTGATTCCGGATAGTCTTCCAGAGTAATTGTTCCGGATAAGGGTAAGGAGCTGAATTCCGGATAAGGGGTCTAACAGGTTATTCCGGATAAGAGTGACAGTTCTACATTCCGGATAAGCTTCGAAACTCGGATTCTGAATATAAGGCAGAATGAGTATTCCGAATAAGGTCCTGAAGATTTATTCCGGATAGGGCATCTTTTGTGAATTCCGGATTGCTAGCTTGATATTGGATTCCGGATAACTGGAAGTTGGTATTCCGGATTGAAGCTTGAAGATTTATTCCGGATAAGGACAACAACTTTATTCCGGATAAAGAGGCTTTTGGTTATTCCGAACAAGGGTAAGTTTTTGTATTCCAGATTGTGACAGGATCTTGGAGTCCGACTCAGGTTTTGTTTATTTCCCGTTTTATTTTCAAGCATTTATTTTTCCCGACATTTTTCTTTAGTGTTATTTTAATTGCTTTGACTTAGTTTAATTTTAAAGTTTACATTTGTATTATGTTGTCAAATTAATTTTTCGTCAAGCTTTAATATTTGTCATTTAATTATTTTACTTTTAAAGTTTTAATTACCCGTCATTTACTTTTAACGTTTTGCAATTCAAATTACTACAACGACCAATCTATTATTTTATCCACCAAAAGACGACTGAGTCGCACGTTAAACCAATAGTCAATTCAAATAGACACACACAACGAACTTAATTTTTATAACTGAGTAAAATCTAGTTATTAAATGGCGCCGCTGCCGGCTCTTTTCGTAAAGATTAACGGTTTTCTGTGAGAGACGCGTTGAATTTTGGGATACGTTCACTCGTGAGCGTTATTTTTTGTGCCAAAAATTTTCAAAAAATCATAAAAATTAAAAAAATTTCAAAAATACAAAATCATTAAAAAACATATAAAAAGCATTTCTTTTTCAAAGTTTTGCACCAAAAAGATTTTTATTTTTATTTTTATACGTACATATATATTCACTATTTCTTTGGTATCTTTTTCTTTTGCTTTTGTAGGTGTATGCGTACTAGATCTTCATCTTATTCAGAGCCCGAGACTCGTGAAGATTTAGATATGGCTGGCGTGCACAACAACAATAATCCACCCCACCCAAACATGAATAACAACAACAATGTTCCCCCACCCGACCTTCGAACAATGGAGGAGCTTTGTCAACCTACGATGAATGGACGAGGAGGACCGATTGCGCCGATGCAAATCACGGTTCCAGAGTTTTCGTTGAAGCATCACATGATCCAACAAGTTCAAAACACTTGTCCATTTCGCGGATTGCCGGATGATGATGCCAACAAACACCTCGACAAATTCATTACCGTTACTCAAAGCATGAAGTTGCCCGGGGTCACTATGGATTTTCTTCGCCTTCACCTATTTCCACACACGTTATCCCACCATGCCGAAAAATGGTTTCATCGTCTTCCAAAGAATTCAATTCACACTTGGGATGAGATGACTCAACGCTTTTTGTCGCGCTACTTTCCACCATCCATGGTCACGAGCCTTCGAAATCAAATTAGTGGATTTACTCAAGAACCCGATGAATCACTTTTAGATGATTAGGAACGGTATAATGTTTTGATTGATCGATGTCCAAACCACAACATGTTCCCCGTTACTTTGATTGATACTTTCTACAATTGTTTAACTTTTCGTGATCGTGATACGATTAATGCAGCCGCCGGTGGCACGTTTATGAAAAGAAGACCCGAGGAGTGTAGAGAGCTTATAGAGAACATGACTACTCATCACAAAAATTGGGATTCATCCGCATCCTCAAGATCAAACCCGAGAGTCAATGTGTCTTCTACTTCTTCAAACCCTGATATCACCGAATTGACCCGCGCAATGGTCGAAATGAGCAAAAATATGCAACTCTTGGCTACAAATCAACAACAACAAGTTAAAGCTTATGCAACTTCTTGTGAGATTTGCGGGGGTCCTCATTCATACACTGATTGTCCTTCTACTCATGACAATTTGGAAAACGTGTGTGCGGCTTATGGTAACTATTCAACGGAAAGCTATCAAGCTCGACCTCAAGGTGATCGTAACTTGCTAAGTTACTGTTCTAACAACTTTCTTTCACCCGGTTTTTCTCTTCAAAACCACAAACCCAACAACTACAATAGAAGCAATCCAAACACACCTCGAGCTTCTAATCCTTATCACCCACCCGCTCAACAAGCACCACCCATTAATCAAGATGTTGAAGCTTTCATGAAGACCCAAGGAGAGCTAGTTAAGAATCTGCAAAGCCAAATCATCAACTTGAAAGGAGATATCACTAAGCAAGGTAATGATATTAGATCCGAGCTTCGACATGATATGAAAACTTCCTTCAACAATCAAACGAATGATTTAAAGAATATGATAGCTAGTTTCTTTCCAACTACTCAACCCACTACTTCGGGCTCTCTTCCTTCAAACACCGTCACCAACCTAAGAGCGAATGTGAGTGCTATTACTACACGCAGTGGAGCAACCTTAGTAGGACCATCTATCCCTCCCCCAGTTACTCCATCTACACCTCCTCCACCACCATTTATCCCGCCTACTCCCACGCCTAGTATTAGTTCTCCATTACCGTCTCCATCGCTTACTGATGAAGTACCCAAGAAACACCCTCCTCCAACCCTACCTTCCACTTATAAACCTAACAATCCTTATCCTTCTCGCTTAGACAAGGGCAAATTGCTCACCAAGGATGACATTCAAGTGTCGAACTTTTTGAAGAAGATTTCGAGAGTGACCATCACTGTAACACCCCACTTTGATAAGTGGACCGTTACGCGTAATTATGGCGTGTCATCAAAGCATACAAGGATAAATGTCCAAAAACATTACATGACCATAGGGATAACCGGAATCAAACATCGGTTCCCAAACATAAGCCCAAAACATAATAAAGCAAAAGAAATGAATGAAAGACTAATCAAGCATAAGTATGTTAAGGCAAAAGGAAAAGAAGTCTCCTGCAGCTTCCATCCTATGCACGTCCTCCAAATGCTCAAGTCCGTCCTAGGGTACCTGCCGTTTTGGGACATGGAAAGGAAAGTAACAGCTGAGAAAAACGCTCAGTGCACGGATGTACAAGTAAAACATGAATAATATAAGCGTATAAGCATGAAACAGCGGAAGAAACTAAGTCCTGGATAACCCGGTTAAGTCTTAGTAAAACCGGTTTTATAGTTTGAAAAGTCTTATGTTTATCTTGTAAAAATTGTTTATCATATTTTACCATTAGCCAATATAGGTCATGAAAATCCACCGTGTATGAATACTTGGAGGAGTGACCTCATCATGCAAATTAGAGGGGCTGCCTCTAATTTAATATACTGGTTTTTGGGTAGGAGGGATCAGCTCCTTGTGAAGGATGCAAGGCACACACCACATTCACACTGAGTAATCTGCTGAAAACATGTAAATAGGATGCACCCATACGCCCTACATGATAAATATAATAATATGGCAAAAACGTAAAGGGACGCCACGAGCAATCACTCCGCCGTGGGGAAGTCATAACACCAGTGCCTCTAGTGTTATGGTTATGGTACCTCCATAACTAGGTGAAACTGGTCATGCATGTATATGGCTTTAGGTATTCTAATTAAACATAAGCAATCAAACATATAAACTTATACTATGGGAAAACAGTTAGCTGCATACGGGGAATCCTAATAAGGAAAGAATGTCCATACTGAAAGGACGGGAATCCGTACCTTATGTCCAGTGAACGAAGAAGACGAACGGAAGAGAGTCCTACTTCGGTATCACTAATGCTACATAAATACATACGTGTATAAGTATCTGATTACTAAGTACGTAACTGGTTTTATATCATGTCTTAGCTTGTTTTATATGTTCATGTCATGTTTTACTGTTTTAAGCTTTATACTGTGTTTATCTTATATTTTGTCTATTCTGATTAAGTATTACTTGTATTTCATGTATTATTATACTTGTTGTGTAATAATGAGTAACTTTCTAAAAATAGCAGGTTTCCTAAAACAGAAAGTTTCCAAAAATAGAAAGTTACCAAAAATAGAAAGTTTCCAAAAATAGAAAGTTTCCAAAAATAGAAAGTTTCCAAAAATAGAAAGTTTTCAAAAATAGAATTACTGCTTAAAATAGATAAGTTTATAAAAATAGAAAGTTTCCATAAATAGATTAGTTGCCTTAATTAAATAAGTTTCTAAAAATAGAAAGTTTCCATAATTAGATATAAGCTTGTTAAATAAGCTAATTATATAAGCTTAAGTGTTTTCTGATTATTATTCTAAGTTATGTTGTTATAAAGTATAGTTTATTAATTATTATATGTAAATTAAATAAACTATAGGTTAAAAGTATTTAATTAAATATATCATGATTTTAATTAAATAAGGTAAAATACTTAGGTTAAAACATGTATTATTAATTATTAATAATATAACCTAAGTCATGTTAATTAATTAATTATAGTCATGGTTTTTAATAATTAATTAATTATAAATCTAGTAAAATATAAATACTTAGGTTAAAATTCATGATCTAATAATTAAATTTATAACCTAAGTCATGTTAATTAAATTAATCATGTCATGTTTTATTAATTTAATTTTTTAACACATGACTATTAAAATCATAAACCTTAAAAATAATCTATGAACCGGACCCATAATCAACACCATACCCCGAACCAAGGTCGAGGTTCCCCTTGTTTGCTGCTGCCGTGGGACCACCATCACCATACTGAGACCATATGGTCTTGGTGGTGGTTAATAAGCCAAGTCGAGACCCCCCCGGGCTCGGTTAGGCGTCGGCCAACACAAACACCCCTAAAAACCCTTGTTTTGATTTACCCCATGATCATAGACATGTTTTAATAATTGTTTTTAATTAGTTTTTAAAAACATCATAATTTATGTGATTCATTAAATCAAAACATAAAAGAAAAGGGTTAAAAAGGTTATACCGATTGCGTGGATCAATTAAGGATGAACACATACGAATGCTAACACAATTTCCAAGATCAGAAATCAAACCTACACACCCTTGTGGTGTTCTTGAAAGTGGCGGCCAAAGAGGAGCAAGAAGGAAGAATTAGGGTTTTTCTTATTTTCAATATTTTGCAAATAATGAACATGTTTTACCCATTTTTCCTAGTTAGCTAATTTTGCATGGGCTAAGCCCATCTCTTCTTCCTAATTTCGTGGGTATGGGGCCCACATGGGGTAACCCGAACATTTTCCGTGTCTAATTAATAAGTGTGTTCTCGTGTTCGTGTTTTATGTGTTTTAATTAGTTATAGATCGCGACTTAATATATTTATTCGTGTTCGTAATAAATATATATACATACGTAATATTAGTTCGTAATTAATCTACGTTCATGATTTCATGTTCGTATGCTCGTGATTATAATTATTATTGGAATAATTATCGTGTGTTCATACGTAGTAAATACTTATCGTGTTATAACACGTACGTAATACTAATAATTCTTGTACGTGAAACGTAAACGTGCTATAAAAGGAAAATTCTAATCATGTACGTACGATCTTAAGGGTACTATTCATGGTAAAAGTATGCGGGTTTTACAATCACCCTTAGCCTTGTTGAAGCTCTTGCCCAAATGCGGACATTCGTTAAGATGTTTAAGGAATCGCTTAATAAGAAGGAGAAGATGGCCGAGTTTGTTAATACTCGATTGAATGAAAACTGTTCTGCAATCCTTCTTAAAGAACTTCCAGAGAAACTTGGAGATCCCGGTCTTTTTGTGCTACCATGTACTTTTAACCAAACCGAAGAATTTACAGCCTTAGCCGATCTCGGGGCAAGTATAAATCTGATGCCCTTAAGTGTTTGGAAAAGGTTATCATTACCCGACCTTACACCAACAAAGATGACTCTTGAGCTAGCAAATCGCACTCTCGCTTACCTCGTTGGTATTGCTGAAGATGTGTTTGTAAAAGTTGGTACCTTCACTTTTCCGGTCGACTTTGTTGTTGTTGATTATGAAATGGACCCTCGTATTCCGTTAATACTTGGTCGGCCATTCTTGAGAACCGGAAAAGCATTAGTCGATGTTTCCGAAGGTGAGTTAATCTTAAGAGTCGGGAATGATGCTCAAGTTTTTAAAATGGGGAAGATCACAACCAAATCAAATGGAAGAGAATCAGTGAATATGATTAATGTGCTTGATGATTTTGTTGTCTACAACAATCCTCTTTTCGATTCTTTCCATGATAATCCACTGTTCAAAGATGATGTGGATGATTCTCTCTCTAAATTGGACCCCCCGACCAATTTATGATCCTCCACCGATCTATGATGATTATGATGATGATTCTAGTTCCGATGGGGATGATTATGATAATTTTGTTTCAGAGTATCCAGACATGCCCACTTATGATGATTTTGATGATGTCGATACTCTCTCGAGTGATTCTTCTCATGATGACCTTACTCCTACTTTCGATGAAGATCCTCCACCAAACAATATTGATACTTTGGATAATTACTCATTTGAGGAAGATTTTGCTACTTTTCTCAATACCTACTTCCCAAATAAGAATGATTCTCCTCCTTTGGACTTTGATGATGCTCTTTATCCTCCTTCGGATATGAAGAAACCTGTTTCAAAGGAGAAGAAGCCGGCCGACACCGATATCCACAGTACATATGTCTTGACACCTCTCTATCCACCTTTTGAGGATGAGATTGTGCGATTTATGAGCGGATCCTCTTCAAGGTCTACTGAGCCTGAGAGTTATTTTCCTCTAAAGGAAAAGGTGTTCGATCCTGGTATTGAAATTTTCAAGCCATCTCAATATCCATCTGATGAAATAAAAGGAAAGATTTTTGGAACTTTTGGAGATATGCTTACACCTCATCACCCTTGCTACCACCGTGCTCAACAACTGCTTAAGGGAACCTTGCCTACTCCTCTTTGGCTTTCTTTGTTCTCCTTAAGCTTGTGTTATTTGATGGAATAAAACCATGTATTTGATCCTGGTGGATATGTTTGAAACTTCTTCCTATGCTAATCAAGGTCGAGTCAGGCTCACGACTCGGTTAACAAAAACAAGCGCTTCTCGGGAGGCAACCCGCAGTATCTATCCTTTTTCTCTGTCTTTTATAATAAGTGTAGGGGAGACCCTAGTATGTGTTTGTTTTTTTTCTTTCTTATCATGTGCAGGGATTCGAGCTTTCAAAGATCCATTCTTGATGACTTTTGACAAACCGTGATTCTGTGTACCCGTCTTCCCGGTTCTATCCTAAACTCTTTTGTTTCATTATTTTATCATTTATGTTAAAATAGGAATCACTTTAGTTGTTTTCTCCTTAGTAAGATCTAAACAAAGTGCACAATGTCCTAAGTGTAGGGGAGGTTACTTCCACACGCTTAAACATTAAGAACAATGTTTATATTAAGTGTAGAGGGGACTTCTATCGAAGTTAAGTGGGCTTTTCCTTGTATGTGTCCTCATTTTAACCGGAAAATTGATTTTTTCGACATTTTTCAAATTTTTTTATCTATTTTGGCCTAGTTGTATTTACCTTTGTTATAGTTATTTTCTTTCTTTGCTAGAATAAATTTTAATAAAGTGGTTTTAATTTTTAAACGTTGTGAATCTTTTGACTCAACCCGAGTTTACTTATCTAAGTTTACTCTAGCTAGTATCCTTAACTTGTTTAAGTCTAGTTTTGCTAGGCTTTTATATAGGGAACTTTAAAACGCGAAAGTCTTAACTTTTACGGGTTAAGATCAAGAACTTTTTGCAAGTTCCTATAATTGATCCTAGAAATTCGTTTATCAAGGGAACTTTAAAATGCGAATTCTAAACTTGAAAAAGTCTAAGAAGTTGCAAGATCCTATAGACGACTTGAAAACCCAAAACTTTGATTTAATAGGCTAAGCATCCACGAGTCTCATTCCTTGAGATTTTAAATTGTGGAGAACGAGAGATGATAGAGTCAATTATAAGTTTGGTATTCTTTCATGAATTTATGTGAGTTGATTATAAGCTTTTTCTCCCATCGCTTGCTAATAAATTTAATTGCAATAAATAAGGTTGTACGATTTAAAAAGTTACTTAGCTTCTAGCACAAGATCGTTTAAAAGTTGCTCGGTATTAATTAGAGTTCATAGCCAAGGCATAACTTATTGAAGCGGGATGCGAAGATTGGCGAGTCTGAAAAGGCCCTAACAAGGCATGAGGGCTACATTTTGTTGCTAAAGATCCAAAAGTGATTTGAAGAATCATTATCAAAAATCAATATGAAGGATCGAGACACACGACGAAAAGAAAATACTCGCGTAAAGATCATGGAGAAGTCTATCCAAAAAGGCCCTAACAAGGTATGAGGATAATAGATCCAAGTCCTAAAAGGAGGCGGATCGTTGTATATCAAAATCCCAAATGAAGATTGGAGAAAAATGAAGAAGTCGTGGTCAAAATATAAAGAATCTCTCAAAAATTTCAAGTGAAGAAATTCCTATTATGAGGAGAAGACCATTATTTCATGAACGTCTCTCAAGATTTGAAGTATGAAGTCACTACCAAATAGCGGTCCGAGAAAGGTCTCAAATCGTGAAGCGAGTTATGCCAAGATATGAACTTTAAGAGGTCTCGAGAAGCAGTTTTAAAAGATTTTGTCATTTAGCAAACTATTGATTAAATCGTCCTACTTTATTTTCGGCCTAATAAACTATCGAAATAATTCAACAATGCATCCTCGTGATCATTCAAGACAACAATAAAATATAAGAGATACACCTAGGAATAAGGGAGTCTAAGTGAATAATTGGCCCACATGAGTTTGTGTTAGTTTGCTAACTTATAATAACAATGATCTCGTTTTTAAGCTTGGTATGGGGAACGTGAAACTTGAGGATGATAAACATTCATGACATTTCCAAAACCCTAAAGTAAGTCTTTGATCTTTTTACTTGTTTTTCTTCCTTTAACGATTTTGTCTCTTTAATAAAGGCCAATGTGGATTGATTGTGATGGAAAATATAAAACTTGCTTTGTAATTAATGCATTGCATGAGGACATTGCAATGGTCAAGTGTAGGGAATTTAATAAGTGTGAAAACACTTATCCTTTTACCACTTAATTATAATAATAACCAAGCCAAAACGTGTATTTTATGTCGTAAATGTCGGAATTATGCGTGGTTTGTGTTTTTGTTGTGATTCAGGATCAAAATGTGAAAAGGGAAGAAAACACGGGCTTTCACGGGCTTTTATCGAAGAATAAGACAAAAGACGAAGTCAAAAGATCAAGAGTGCAAAAAGAACTGAAGTCCAAGGCCTATTCTAAAGATTCATCGAAGAAAAAGTCCAAATACGGAAGTTTAATGAAGACAAAGAACTCAAGTCTAAATAAATGAAGAAATTATAAGACGAGTTCAAATAATCCCGAGACGAAGTCGAAAAAGTCGAAGAATTTAGAAGACGAAAAGACGAGAGAAGAAAGAAAGGAGCAACACATGCTAACCTCCCTAATCTCCTATAAATACCCTCCTAATATCACATTAGGAGGTGTTGACTATCTTGATAAAATAGCTCTTCCATTTAATTACTTGCACTTTTCTTAATGTCATTTACTTAATTTTCATTTAATTACCTTGTCTTGCACCTTAAATTTGTAAGTTTAATCTTTACTTTTAATTGTTGAATCTTATTTTTAATCAAGTTTTAAATTAATCTCTCATTCTACCTTTCTTGTTTTGATTTAATCTTTGTGCTTATTATCTTATTGTCATGCTTATTTGATTAATTGTCATGTTTTTATGTTTATGATTGTGTTAGCTTATTGGTTTTATAGCTTATTGTGTGCTTTTCATATTTTTAATTAAGTGCTTATTAGTTAATTTTTATAAAAAGTTGATTTTAAATATTTTATTATTTAGTGTTTTTAAAAGTTGTTAAATTTTGGTATAATAGCTTTTTCTTCAAATTTATTTGGTTAAGTTTTTAGATAAGTGCTTATTTGGTCCTAGCTTATTATTTGATCTTTGCTTAAAAATATTTCTTAACCGGGTTTTATTTAAAACCCTCAAATCCCGGATATCACTTCTTGTAAACATTTTGTACTAGCCTTGAAATCCCATATTCAGGATAAGAGACTTGATTTGAATTCCGGATAACTACTTGAGTTCAAGATTCCGGATAATAGCCAGGTCTAATATTCCGGATAGTGGGATTAATCTTATTCCGGATTACATTCTTAGCAGTAATTCCGGATAAGCAGCAGAACAGGTGATTCTGGATAGTCTTTCAGAGTAATTATTCCGGATAAGGGTAAGGAGCTGAATTCCGGATAAGGGGTCTAACAGGTTATTCCGGATAAGAGTGACAGTTCTACATTTCGGATAAGCTTCGAAACTCGGATTCCTGATATAAGGCAGAATGAGTATTCCGAATAAGGTCTTGAAGATTTATTCCAGATAGGGCATCTTTTGTGAATTCCGGATAGCTAGCTTGATATTGGATTCCGGATAACTGGAAGTTGGTATTCCGGATTGAAGCTTGAAGATTTATTCTGGATAAGGACAACAACTTTATTCCGGATAAGGAGGCTTTTGGTTATTCCGGACAAGAATAAGTTTTGGTATTCCGGATTGTGACAGGATCTTGGAGTCCGACTCAGGTTTTGTTTATTTCCCGTTTTATTTTCAAGCATTTATTTTTCCCGCCATTTTTCTTTAGTGTTATTTTAATTGCTTTGACTTAGTTTAATTTTAAAGTTTACATTTTTATTATGTTGTCAAATTTATTATTCGTCAAGCTTTAATTTTTGTCATTTAATTATTTTACTTTTAAAGTTTTAATTACCCGTCATTTACTTTTAACGTTTTGCAATTCAAATTACTACAACGACCAATCTATTATTTTATCCACCAAAAGACGACTGAGTCGCACGTTAAACCAATAGTCAATTCGAATTGAACCAATTTCAACGAACTTTTCATACGAGGCAAAAAGCCAGTTTGTTAGCCTCAAAATATTGAGTCAAACAAGAATGTTCGGTCATAGGTTTCTATTGTAACATTAATTAGAACGTTGTAATAAGTAGTCTATTAGTCTTGGTTTACGGGCTTGGATTTAAACTAATTAAAGTCCAAAAGTCAAGCCCGGCCCAATATATAGTCCATTAAAGCCCGCATATGGGTGGACTATATATACTACCCTCCTAGCATGTTAGGAGGGTGGGATGATCATTTGTAACTAATCTTTTCTTAATCTAATATTCACGAAGCTAATCTCTCTCTCTCTCTCTCTCTACTTTCTCTCATTACTTTCTCTGTCTAAAACTCATATCTTTTCCATCTCATATCTTAATCTATCATCATATTATTTTAGGACAACACAATTATTAGTCCAGAATTGTCAGCAGTCTCTGGGATCACTTCTTGAATCTTTGCCATGTACACATAATGTGCCTCCAACTCTTGATCATCGGCTTCATCATCAATGTCGTCACGCCAATCAACTTCATCTACTGTGAGTGGAATCCCTGCTTCTTCTTTCTTACACATCAACATCTTTTCTTTATGATATGCAGAATCCTTAACCCGTTTTGGCTTCTTACATTCTCTAGCCATATGCCCAATCCCTTGTAATTAAAGCATTGAATCCCAGTCTTCTGCACAACCGGAGTGCCTACATTTTCTCTAGCCCCAACTTGATCCGACATCCTCTGGTTATCATACCTTGCATTACGATCATATCTTGGAGTATTGTCAACTTCCTTTTATATAGCATTGGATGATGATCTTAGGTTGTTGTTGGTAGGTTTGCAGATCTTCTTATATGTTGTGGTGAGTAAAGACATAAGTTCCTCAATCTTCTTGTCCCTTGAAGTTTGTTCATCGTCATTGTCTCCATCTGACTCAGTGTCATACTTTGGAGGTGGAGTGGTGACAACTGCTTTTGCTTTGTTTCTAGTAGTAGCTAAAGGTTTGGTGGATGAGCTAGATGGCCTTGAGGAATGAGAAGGTGCTTGATGACGGTGAACGGGTTTTGTTGAAGTAGTGGCCACAAAAGCAATATAGTTAGCAGACCGTTCTGCCTTTTCAGCCCTAAGTTCATTCACTTCATTCTGATGTTGTTTCAAGATATCATAAAGTTTGTGATAAGAGATAGTCTTGATATCTTCCCTTTGTTTAACCAAAGTCAGAAACCTTTGCCATTCCGGTTTGAGTTGAAGTAAAAACTAAACATTGGCATGATGATTGGAGATGGTGCACTGATTTCTGACAAGCTCATTCATCATTTTGTAGAATCTCGAGTAATATGAGTCAATAGATTCACCATCTTAGGATGTGAATTTTCCGAACTCCCAAAGTAGATTAGTCTCGAAATCTTGAACATTGATCGACTCACCTTTCTTCAATCGATGAATTGCATTCCACATTTCCATAGCATTAGGACATGCATCAACCGTGGAATAGATATCGTTATCAATCCCAGTGAGTATGTAGTTCACAGCATCAGCTTCATCTTAGAGGAGTTTCTTTTTCTCAGCAGGACATGTGTCGAAATTCTCCATAGCTCGTGTAGTTGATGAAGTACCATCCGCTGCTTGTGTGGTAATGGGTATGAATTCAAAAACTAGAGGTTCATCCTCAAGGCAATGAAGAAGAGCGGTTCGGTTCTCCTTAGTGTCGAGAAATCTCAGAAAACGAGATCTCCACTAAACGTAGCAACCGGCTGTCAACACAGGTGGATTACCGTTGCCACCTTGTTCCAAACGAACTTGATTAACATTCGCAATGTTGTTGTTGTTTGACATGGTAAATACTTGTGAATGGATTACATATCTTAGTAGATTTGTTGTGATGAGGTTTGGTTAAAATTTCGTAGCGTTCCGAGAATCTTCATTCCAACGATAAATTCCTCAGTCAGACAAAACTGTAGACCAAAAATGTGTGTATTACCAAATTTTGAAATCGAGTTAAAGAAAGCCAAAAACTAGTATAGAAAATTTTTTGATTTTACTTGACCTAAAAATTTTATCTCTTTTTTTTGGTAAATTATGTTCCGGGACTAGTCTAGATAGTGGCTAAGTCTAAAAAGTACTCGAACAAAATTTTGCAAATTTATAATCTCGCAATAATGAAGGATCTCGGAGTATTTCAATATTGCGAAAATGGTAGATTTCGCAATAATCCAGATATTGCGAAGATGGTAGATTTCAAAATAATCCAAATATTGCGAAGATGGTAGATTTCGCAATAATCCAAATATTGCAAAGATGGTAGATTTCGCAATAATCCAAATATTGCGAAGATGGTAGATTTCACAATAATCCAAAAAAATTTCTGAAATAACCAAGAAACTTTTCGCAATAACCAAGAGACATTCCGCAATAACCAGGTTTTTGAAGATTTTGCAATAACCACCAAACTTTCCGTAATAACTAAAACCCTAAATATTGCGAAAATGAAGATTTCGCAATAATGGATGAGATTCCGCAATAATGGTAAAAAACGTGGTTTTTTTTGCCAAAATCAAGCCAAACACCCCAAAAAATTTTGTTTTTGGACGATCCAAAGTAACCAAATCCCTACCACGACTATGTAGGAGATTCCTAAACCACAAAAACACAAAAAAGTTTGGACGTGGGTTTAATGGATCATGTAACACCCCCAAATTTATACAACTCAGTACAGCGGAAGACTCGTTGGTGTTACGGGATAGCACATTACTCACATCATAGACAACGCATAAAAATCGCGTCGTTTAATAATAAAAGCATTTCCATTCATAAATATCAAAGTTACATCGGTCCCAAGTCATTATATTTCATACAAAGTTTTACAAGTATTTGAATGGAAAAATATTGTTTAAGTGCGGGCCATGAATTCTTGTTGTCTTCCCGAGAATTACCTTCAAGTACCTGAGATAAAACATGTTAAAGAAAAGGGTCAGCGATAACGCCGAGTGAATTCATAGAGTTTAATAAATTCCATCAATATAACTTTGGTATAAAATTATTACCAAAAATCAATTCTTACAAATCATTGTAATAGGCCGTAAAATAGCCAAAATCATTTTGTACAAATCTTCGTAATAGGCCATAAAATAGCCAAAGTCATTTTATATAAATCCTTATCGAAAATCATAATATAGGCATTTGCCTTAAAATTATTATACGAGCCAATGTCGTAAAAACATCATACAATACGTCTTATGACGTTGTATAAAATCAAATAAAAACCGTTATATGAATATGGTTATGAAAACCAAAACACAATCATAATATCATTAGTATGACCCTGTATTGCTAGTCAGGCAATACATCGTAATTCGAAGCGTCTAGTAGTATTTCGTTAGTTTTTGGATTATTATAAGCCGCATGACATTGTTACCTTACTAAACCAACAACGGGTAGCTAACCCGATACCAATTTTTCCCATCTAAAGTAGCATGTCGTCACAAAGGTCACGCTATGGAAATCTTCTCATACATAAATTCGCTTACCAATCAATGTGGCACGACGGGGATCAACCGTCAAGGCGCGAACTGGGGTGATCGTCCCCAAATAGTACTATTAAATGCATAAGCGTCTACCAACTCCCGGTAGTTCACAATTCATGCTAATGGGACTTTTAGTGACATAACCTAACTTTAATAATCCATTTTATTTCATCTATCGGGTCCATTAATCATTTATCGGGTCATACAATCGGGTCATTCAATCATTCGGGTCCAAAATCAATAAACAAACAATCGGGACAAATGGTGTCCTATTTTATAAAAACTAACATGTTATCTCCCTCGCGGGTTTATAAAACATTTCATAAAAACATTTAAAAGAGTGCGAGGCTATGAACTCACGTTGATGTGGGAAGGCGGGTTATCGGCAATTCGGACGTACGGTACGTGCTTCAATCACGGAAACCTAGACAAATAATAATCGGTCTTAGACGTTTGTCCAATGACTTTATAAAAATACCAATTATATATACATATGATGATTATATATATATGATGATCAAGTGGGTTTATATATTCTCGTTTACTCATTTTAGAGTTATGTGTCGATAACTTTTATAATAGTTTTCTCGTTTTACCTATTTACGTGTTTTAGGTCCAATAAGCCTATTATAAGTTCTTAACTTGTATTAATCCTTGTTATACTTATATTATCAGTATCTACACTTTACAAGTTGGGCTTAAATGGGTTAAGCCCAATAAGTTCTTTTTATGAGTGTTTATCTCATTTAGTCCAATTATTAGCTCAAGTATTAGTCCACTATGTTTACTTAGCTCGTTAATGTCCGTTTGTCCTATAGTTCGGATTTTTATCGGTTTTTACTTGTTATACATGTCTATATATCAGTATATAAGTTTTATAAAGTTTTCATTAGACGGGTCCAACCATCTAAGTTTTATTTAACAAAAACGTTAATTTTACGATAATAGCCGAAAAAGTCGTAAAAATCAAGTTTATAGTTTTTATATCTTATAAAACATAACAAGTTACCATTTTTATAAAATGTCCACTTATTTATCATTGTACATATGTTTATAAATAAAATTCATGAGTTAGTGGCTTTTATTTATAATTTATACTATTAAAATTTGAGTGCTTATATAATAGTATTATTCTTTAATTTCTAAAAATCTGATTTTTATCTTTACTTTCACCAAAACTGCCATATCTTGAGTTCTATATGGAGATAGAAGCTCAAATTTTTATCACATAAACTACATGATATGTGCTACATTTAACTCTTCTATAGCTACTGTTGAATCATCCTTTAAGTATTTTCTAAAAATCGTCCAAAACAGTAACCTCAGATTTATACCCTAAACTTGTTTTGATCATATCTCACTCATTACAATGATTCCATTGCATGGCCAACTCTCACATGTGTACAAGACCCATAGATTACTTTAGATCCATTCTACTTCATCATTTTATCAGATTACCATCTAGTTCTTTACTGTTTTATACAGTCATCAAATTTAATCAAGATTTTAACCTTGTTTCTTATGGTTTTTCACCTTTTTATCCATGATTATCAACAACAAATCCCCACATAACATTTTTATCATCATATAATCATCATAAATATATACAATAGGAAATAAAATACATGTTTACATAATCAAAATAACAAGAAGATGAGGAGGACAATCTTTATACCACCAAGTTGATGTAGGTTATGATTTTGACATGGTTTTGGATGGAGAGACTTATGATGCACCAAGACTACCTTCATGACCACCATTCTTCATGGAAAACTTGTGGAAAATCAGCCCTACTACTCCATGAAAACTCCTCCTTGGATGTTATAAGGACCACCAATCAATAGGGTTTCAAAAGGGCTTCAACATATGTGTATATAACATAAGATTTCATGGTTGATTTTTGATCAATGATGGTGTTTTTGGGTGAGGATGGGACGGCAACAATGGAGCCAAGGGAGAGAAAGGAGTCGTTTGCATGAGAGAATAATGAGAGAAATGGTTTTGGTTTGTGGTTTTGTGTTGAGCTTAGCTTATTTGTTAAGCATTGGACATGTGTTAGCCATATGAATGAAAACTTGACACCAAAGTGGTATGGTGTAGTTATGTAGCCGGTTTTGAGTGGGGGTGGGACAAGTGTCCCACTTGTCTCATCCCTATTTATTTACGGGTATTCCTCGATTCTAGTTTCCTCGATTTGCGTGCCCTCGGGTCGTTTTAAGAAAAATGTTTTTATAAATTATGAATCAACGTCACAAAACGAATCCAATAAAAATTGTTTCATCAAAAACGGAGTTCGAAAACGTAAATACGTAATCCTAAGGTTTCCGGTTTAGTCGTAAAAGACGTTAAAATAAAATCGTAAGTCCTAGTCTTTTCTCGTAAATTTGTGAGTTTATGAACCAACACAAATTTAAAACTCCAAAATAATATTCATGGACAAATTTATTTTCTGAAATGTCGGACTGTCACCAAAGACGGTGTATGTAAACGTAAGCACGTAACGTTGAATCCTCCGGTTTAAACGTAGTCGACGCTACTTCAAGACGTAAATCCAAATTACTTCCCAAAAATATGTGAGTTCATATTGTAACATTAAAATAATGTTTTCAAATAAATATTGAGAATAAAATATCAATCATAAATTGACGGATTATCACAGCATTTACCCCTAAACAGGATCTTTGTCCTCAAAGATCATCTTACTACTCGCTTCTTATAGAGTTAAAGCCATGTGGGTATTTCCTCCACATTCGGTCTTTTCTCACAAGTGTAATCCATTATAGTACGCGAGTTTCATCAAACATAACTACAGGAATAAGATCAGGCTTAATGTTGACTTACTTTCTCTATCCATGATGTTCACGGGTTTTTGATGAATGCAACTTTTCGCCGATCTAAGCTCTACTAAGAATAATCAGATTCTCACTTGATAGATATTCCATCAAGTTCGATATACGAAACATAATTCACGCAGTCTTTGAAGTCCTAGGGTAGATCCAGCTTGTATGCCTTTCAAACCAATCTTTTTACATCATCTCAATGGTCCCATACAACGGGGACTTATATCCCATGATTTGTCAGATCATGAATTCATTCTTCCAAGTTTAAAATTGTGGCATAACTTCGCTACCCATTTGGCACTTCAAGATCTACATTTCATATTCACATAACCTCCTGCCCACTATCGGCAGTCAATAATCAGATCCTAATTTCAACAATCATTTCAGATCTCGCGGGTCGGGTATTTTACAAGGATAGGTTCGCCATCATAGGAAACCTTAAACCTAAAAGACATGTCCAACTCACAATGGGTGTATGTCGGATGTCCTCATCTCAATTCCTGCTTACAGATGCTCTAATATTTAGATCCTAACAAGATTCGATCTCAATCCTAACAAGATGATTATCAATGATAATCTTTCCAAAGGAAAACGATTATACGGTTTATTACCAAAGGTCAATCATTCAAACATAAAACAACACTTATATTATTTTGTATCGTTACTTTACCTCGTCCCTTCGATTGGGGTGGTACATAGTACTCTCATCAAGGTTCGTTCTCAATGATTTCTGAGCAAATCTCTAGAAATTCGATGCGAAGCGAGGATCTTGATATAGATGATCGATACAGGCACACTATGTTTACACAACTCTTTTGCATTTATCATTAACGGGAATGATATTAGCAGATTTGGTCAGTCTGTCGACGATGACCCAAATCGAATCAAATTCAGATGATGACCTTTGCAATAGCTAGACGTTTACTAATGTATGAGGCGATGTCTGCCTTCATAATTGCCATCAGTACAACTTCTTTAGACAAAGATACTTTTAGTCATAAATGACATAAATAGAATACTTATACTTACAAATTCCAACATAACTATATCTCAAAATCTCCATATTTAGGCAACCACAAGTGGCCTTTAAAACATTTAACGCTATTGGCTTCTCAATTTTAATGGTTCACCTTAGACGCGAACTCCATTTATTATCTATATTATTCTTTTTACAAACATCGTTTATTTTTATATTATTCGGCAATTTAGTTTGCACAATCATTATTAAGAAATATATCTTAATTGAATCTTTATACTTTCTATATAATATGTCAGTAATTACGTTCACCTTTCTTCATATTTTCTAAGTTTTAATTCTATCTCAGCTATTGTTTTTATCAGTTTTTCTCAATCCGGCGTCTAAAGCGTCGATAATTATTATATGTAAATTAACAATAATTATTTAATTTTTATGAAACGTAAACGTTAAAAGTTTAAATTTCTTAGTTCGACCAATTATATAAAATGTTAAAAATAAATTTAAATTTAATTAATTAGATTTTTGTTGATTTATCGAAAATAATTAATAAGATTCATAAATGTTCGAAAAACCTTTGTTTATAATTTGGTCAAAATTTTCTTAGTTGAAAAGCAAATTGTCGTTTCAAGTTTTAAGTCATGGTTTAAATGGTTTCCTCATTCCTTCTTAGGTTGTCTAGAAGTATACACAAACATTTACCCCTAAACAGAGGTTTAGTTAAATGGTTTGTGTATAAGGGAATAATCCCTTTAAAATCCTTTGTTAAAACATTCGTCAAAACATATTTCCATTTTCTTTTTAGTATAACTCAAAGTCTTAAAAGGGCTCTTAATTTTTGAAGAGTCTATATGCATACATCTTACCATTACTAATCCAACGGTCATTTTATGTAAAGGATTAAGTTTTTAATCCCTAAGCGTAAATGGTTCTAATCTTTGAAAAGTCAATATAGCTTTCATTATCTATTAATTACACGGTTAAATCATATAAAGGATTAAGTCCTTAATCGCATGTTAATTATTCAAGGTTCAGGTTTTCACTGTTTGGCCAATTCAGGGCAATCTATAAATAATTATTAACTCATTCTTATTCTTATAAACAAATAAATGATCCTTAATGATCACAAGCATGAATTTATCAAATTACAGCCTACACACGTGATTCACCAATTTTATGAATGCTACATGTGTATTAGTCAATCCAAACGACATCACGTGAAACTCATAATGTTCATTACAAGTACCGGATGTAGTGATTGGAATAGATAATCTTTTTCGCAGATGCGAAGTTGATGATAACCATGCCGTGGATCAAATCTTTAAAACATACGCTAGAACCTTGTAAATGATCGAACAAATCTTCCATTTCGAGTTATGGATATCGTTTTCGATTGTCAATTTACTCAGTCACAGTAATCTATAAATATAAGGAATGATAACACCATAGCTCTTCAGGATGACAGGCTTGGTATAATAAAACCTTTCTCCGACAACTCTCTCAGTTGTACGGTAATTCCTTTAATTTAGATGGTGCTGACGTATAGTGTACAAGCCACAGGTGCAACACCGGGAATCTAATCAATACCAATTTCAACTTGCCTTAATGGCGAAAGTCTAGGTAATTCACCAATAAATACTTCCTAAAGTTTCAGATAACAAAAACATCTTTTAATAAATTCATATTAGGTTCTGCTAGATTACAATATCTATAACTAATTCACAACCATTCATGGTATAATTTCAAGTCTTAATACAAGATATGGTCATCCATCAAGAATTATTTAGATCACTTTTGATAATCAACATCTTATCATTTAGGGGAATTCTACTCGAGTTCCCATCAATTAAGACAATGTCGTCATGTCATAATCAATCAATCCATTCTACTGGGACTATCAACTTTCCAGTTTCATTACCGTCGATAAGATGTGAACTTCTCAAAAGACTAATAATAACTCATAATACTTCACAAGTTCAAGGATATATGGAGACACAACTACCATTAAAGAGTAAGGTCAACGCATAATCTACGCGAGACAATTTCAAATCAGACACAGACGAAAACATTTAACGAATATGAATATATCCCATGTTTTCATAATTTGAGTACGCATTCGAAAGCTCCTCGGATCGTTACCAGGTCATTCAAATGAAATCAATTCAAAAGAAATGATAGGAACGTCGGTACATCCAGTCGGGTATCAACACTCGGTAATCAGATACTTTTCCTAAGAATCTCACTACGGGAGAATTGGACAAGAAAGAATCGTCAATTGTCAAATAAGACAATTTCCACAGATGAGTAAATTCGACTCAGAAGAATAGATGATACAGGCACATATGTAGGTGTCCCTAACACTATGTCCCTATTTTTCACTTATTGCAGATCTCATAAAATTTAATCTTTCACAACCTTCAAGGAAAATGTAGTGTTTATTCATTTAGTTTTATGGTGACTACTAATCAGTCTTGCATGGTCCATTCCAAATTGTATGTAGGCGCGCAACTATATACAATTTCAAGATTAACGATGCAATGCTCAGTTCGTCAAAATTTTATGATCATGTTTATAATAAAAACATTTTCATGCTTAATTCTTAAATAAGAATCAAGAATAAATTTACAAAGATCTTCTTTGTTATGAAAACAATTAAGTTTTCTAAGGTGTTTTATAAACAACTTCATTTCGATAACAATCACTTATAAATCTCACTTTGAATAACCCTTATAGTGATGAAAATTCAATTTTTCTCAAGGGATACTGTTTTAACTTATATAAACAATGAGTGATCTGCAAAAATGTGATGAAAAGTTGTTCACCAAGAACTGTAAAACCCGTATTTTAAATCGAGAATTTATAAATACGCGGTTTATTATTATTTTACGCGGGATATTTTTCCTTAAAACGTACACGTGGAAAATTTTAAACAAACGCGAGAAATTTATTACAAAGTACTATTTATTACAAGTATTATTAAGTAAAGACACAATTTCGTAACTGCCAGCAGCATCTATTGCGCCGCAACTCATGTGTCTTGCGCCGCAACTCGTGATCCGCAGCACCATGATCTGTAGCCCCTTCAATTGCGCCGCAACTCTTGCGTCTTGCGCCGCAACTCGTGATCCGCAGCACCATGAACTGTAGCCCCTTCAATTGCGCCGCAACTCATGTGTCTTGCGCCGCAACTCGTGATCCGCAGCACCATGATCTGTAGCCCCTTCAATTGCGCCGCAACTCTTGCGTCTTGCGCCGCAACTCGTGATCCGCAGCACCATGAACTGTAGCCCCTTCAATTGCGCCGCAACTCATGTGTCTTGCGCCGCAACTCGTGAAAACAAGTTTGGGCCAAGCCCGTGTGAAGTAAATAAAACAGACGGGGGGTGTTCTTTTCCTTTCTATGCCGACACAAAACTCAAACAAGCAGAAACCCTAGAAATCAAAAAGAGCCGCCACCTCCTGGCCTCCTTTTCTGCCGACGGTTAGACACCAAGATCAAGGGCAGACTCGTGGATGCAAGTAATCATGACGATACGTGGGTTGCTAAACCCTAAACGATTTATCCGTGAAGTCAGAGTCGATCTTTCAGCTTTCTGTCTTATTTCATTTCTGGACACGAGGTACGGATTTCCCGTCCTTTCAGTAAGGACTTCCCTTCTATGCATGATTAGGATTCCCCGTCTTCCGCCAAATGTTTTCCCCAGTATATGTTTAATTTATCAGTAATCATGTTAATAACTAAATGGAATTGCCTGAGCGTTATATACAAGCACGACCAGTTTATGTACTAGTTACGGAGGTACCGTAACCACGACACTAGAGGCACCGGTGTCGTGACTCACATGCAGGAGAGTGATATCCTGCATCGTCCCACTCATGTTCAGTTGGCCATTTTTTATATGTATGTTTTAGTGGGGCGTATGGATGCATCCTAGGCTTATAAGTGTTTCATGTTTATCAGGGTGAATGTGGTGTGTGCTCTACATCCTTCACATTGGAGCTGATCCCTCCACCCAGCACAGTCATTTAGAGGTCACCCCTCTACAGCATGACGAGGTCACCCCTCCAGTTATTCATGCACGGTTGTTACAGCACGTGACCTATATAAGCTCTGGCAAATAAAATACAGTAAATGCATGTTTCAGAATTAATAGTTATATTTCAGTATCAGCATATATGAACCAGATTGCTCAGATTTTATGCAGAGTTCTACCACATGTTACATATCAGTCTTACAGCTTCAGTATTCTATCGCCTATTTTCTTTCAGTTTATTCTTATCATGCTCTGTATCCGTTCACTGAGCGTTATGCTCAGCCGTAGTTCCTTTCATGTTCTAACGGCAGGTACACCAGGACGCTTTTAGGATTCTGAGAGTATGTGCATTTGGAGGGAAGCTATCCAGACTTCTTACATTATGCATTTCTTTTATTATTCTGCTTATTTGGACATTGTTTAGTCCTTCCATTCGGTATTTTATATTTCATGTTTTGGGCTTATGGTTGGATTGCCGAAGTTTGATTCCGGTATTTCCTTTATGGTCAGTTAATGTTCTAGGACATTTACCTTATGCTTTGATGACACGCCATAAATACACGTAACGGTCCATTTATCCAAGTGGGGTGTTACAATTATGGTATCAGAGCGCAAGGTTCGACCTGTAGGCTCTAAAACTTGACCTGTGACTAGTGGGTAGTCACCAGGAACATCCCAGATTTTGGCGTTGTTATCTTTCACGTTTCTCATGGCTTATTCAGTCAGTTTTCTTCATTTATCAGTCAGTTTTCTTAAAGTTTTGACTAAGCAAAAGGTTGATACATAACTAGCCATATTTAGTCGCATGTGCTTTTAGCGAGTCTTCGTTTTGGTGAACTGACCATAGGCGTTCACCCTTGTCCGTTCAGATCTTGTATTGGTAAACTGACCATAGGCGTTTACCCTTACTTATGACAGATTCATGTTTTCAGTCAAATATCACTTGGTGAACCAACCATAAACGTTCACCATTTCTCAAGTCAAATTTCATGCTTTTCAGTCGAATGATGTTTTGTGAACCGATCCACAGTTGTTCACCTTTGTCATATCATGACATTCTATAAATTTTGACAAGTATGGATTGGACTTCAGCCATCCATATTTAATACCAGATTATAAATTTCCATACATGACAGTTCTCAGAAAAATTTTGACAAGTATGGATCGAATCAGAATAACCCATACTTAGTCTCATGGTTCCTTCCTTGAAGTACGTGGATTGAACCATAGCCGTCCACATCAGTTGATATTACACCTCAGTTGATTTGATTTTTTTTGTGTTCCTTGTAACAATTAAATTTTCATACCCTCACGTTGATGTCATCTACAGGATGATTCAGTTTCAAGTCTCCTTACGAGGATTATGTTTTCAGAAAAGTAATACTGTTTCGTGCTAAGATACAGAAGGATTATAGTAAAATCCTATTTCATGATAAATCATGTTTTGGTCTTTATCAATCATGTCTTCTGTCTTCATACTGAACATTGATGAAACTCTGTTTAATCATACTTTCAGCCTCTATACAACCAGCATTAAGTCCATGCAGAAATTTTCAGCCATCATAGTAACTGTTTCAGTTCAGTTGCTAACCAGTTAAATCAAATTATTTTCCGTTGAGAATGTCAGAAAATCGACACCAGTATCGATCATCCCATAAAATTTCCACCAGCTTCATGTACAGTATTCCATATGTACCCCATGTACAGTGTCTCAGTTATACTCCATGTACAGTATTTCACGTGTACTCCACGTACAGTGTCTCATATATGTTCCATGTGCAGTATTCATTGTGTACTTCATGTACAGTAGTCCAGGTGTACTTCAGGTACCCTACTCCATAGATATTACTAATCGATCCTTAAACATCGCGGACGTTCCCACTTGTCGATATTCTACCAGGTGCTGATGCTGCTCGTGAGTTGAAGATTTTACCAGATGCTGATACTGCTAACACTCTGAAGACCACACTGATGCTGATGCTGCTGAACCTTGAAGATTTCTCAAGATGCTGACGCCGCGGAACGAGGACGAAAACTATAAACTTGAAATTTCTGACAAGAATAAATTCAACCATCAGACACTACCATTCGATTTTATGCTGTTACTTTCCCAGCTAGATGCCCACTACACTCAGCTAACCGTTCATTCAAAAGAGTGGGAACCGGAACCCAACCGGCCACTCAGCAGAAATAATTACATTAATCACGGTCATGATAACGACCGTCAGGAAACTGACAGACAAAGTAGTAGTGACAACCACCGTACTCATAATTAATCAGTCAGTAACCATCGGAACTCCGGAACGGACATGACCAACAATACAAGAGGTCAGTAGTCTAACCGGTCCGCCAACCCTAGCAGTTACCATAAATTCTTAATCTTATTCAGACTCACCCATTAAAACACATGTCCAGACAACAGTCAAGACATAGCTCTCAGGTATCATTTCGGAAGACACATATCAGGGCACCAGTCATGATACACGTCATACGAATATCTTCTCAGAGTACGAGTCAGAGCTCCTAGTTCCAGTATGTTCCAGGCAAGACCCTCAGTGATTCAGGGTATCTTTTAGAAAGGGGTATACTCGTTCTGTTATGCCACGCATAAAATCAGACCATTAAAATTCAGTTACCACCACTAGATTATTACTCAGGTAAAACACGCAGTATTCACTCTGTGAGGTTACAGACGAACCCATTCAGTGAAAAGTCTCCATGTCCACTTCATGTATCCCTATGTCAGCTTTATCTCAAACCAGGTAGTTATCTGCCTCTCACCCAGAAAGGACTCAACAGTACCACCATATTTATTAAAGTTTTCCCTTCAGTTAACGACGAGATCCGTCTTATTAAATCCCAAATATATTCATTATATATTTTGCCAGAAAAATCAGTACAAGCTGTTTCTTCCTTACGAGCGCGTGACTTACCAATACATAGTTACGAAGACTTTTGGCTATCAGTTATAAATTCACTTCTGAAATTCCTCGAATCCATGACCAGCAGATTATCCTAAAATTTCCAGATGTCATTCCAGAAGGTGTTCCAGAAATTCATGCCTACCCACGAGACATAATTTAACATCGAGCTTGCCTCAAGAACAGAACCTGTTTTCAAAACTCCTTATTACAGGGCTCTAGCTACGATTAAAAGAGTTGCAGCAATTGCTGCAAGAGTTACCAAAACTAGGCTTTATTCACCCTAGCGCCCCATCGAAAAATTTATCAGATCACCATTCCAAATCGATATTCATTCCACAAATAGAAAGTTTAATTGACCTACTACGAGGTGTCTTAAACATCCTTCCAGGAAAATTCAAGATCATGCTACCATCATTGATGAGGAAAGAACATGATGATCTTCAGACCGTTGTTGCACATATTATAGCCACTCTAAGAATTTTTGAATTTTACTTCTGAGCTCCCTAATGCTCCAACTATAGTATGAAAATGTATGAATAAATTTTCCTTGAATTCTCAGACAAATTTGGCAGTACATTCGTTGACAAGATTTTGATCTCCTAAATTCTAGAGAAGGACATGGGAATCATCTTTTCACGACCCCGCAGATTCTCCGATAGGAGAAAATTATATACGCAAGCTTTCTAGATGTATGGTTCAGATGAACAAGGTGGCATATCTGAACCACCCTATTTCAACAGAAAGAAATTCCAGACAATCCTGCGAAGGTGAAGGCCATCACCTGATGGTCCCGACTGACGACTATGAACGTAGTATAAAATTTCTAGAACTCAATTGACTGCTACCGCAGAAATTGCCGACAGTCATCACTAGAAATTTTTCTATGACTATTCAACAAGATTTCCACCAGAATGTTCCATAATCCCAGACAAACACTGATAGAATCCGCATCACACATAAATGCAGCTATGTCCATATCTAGATGCCTGACCTACTGCAGGTTCAAGATAAAACGCCGTCATGTCAGTGAGTTACTACAATCCCTAGAAATTTCTGAGCAGAAATGAAAAGAAATTCCACAAAATTTTATCAGTTACCACAGACTCAGAAGAAATATCATACTATCTAAGTCATTGTCGACTATGTAATCAACCTACGCGTTTCCTTTCAACCGGAAGGATTACGCAGTAGCGGACATGCAGAAAATTCAGCAATAAATCATACGATTTCAAGGCATTCCATCGACTGTCATATCAGACAGAATTCATGTTCACGATCAAGTGTATGTTTACGCCACTTTAAGTTCATGTTTATTTTCACTTTCACGTTTACGTCTCATTCGCGGTATGATGTTGTTTCAGTTCATCTTTTATGCTATCTCATGATTTAAGCTCACGATAGCGTTCATAACATTGTTCACGTTCAAGTTCGTGAGCCATTGCGTGATACACGTTTCACAGTTTATTATCGAATACGGTTACAGAAAGCTTGTGAAACCAGACAGAAAATTAGTACAACTTTCCAATAACCAGGCAGACGCTTCACATCTCAGACCTTATCGTTTGGCATTCCTTCCTCAGTCAGCATACGTTCATGATGTGTTCTAGTATCACGTTCACAGTATGTTTCACGTATCCCATTCACGATATACTTCATGCACAACGTTCCTTATATAACCGCGAACCACGTTCACAATTGCTCACGTAGCACGTTCACAATTGTTCACGTAGTTCATCCCCATATATATTCTTAACAGCTTACTCAGAGATATAAATATTATCTTTTCAGGATAATTGTACGTACTGCTTCATATATCGTACATGCTATAGTTATTCAGTCTATCAAATTCAGAAAATCCATCTTAAGTATGGAACCAGAAACCAGTCAGCATCATCAGGACAGGGTCAACAGGACCAAGATTTTATTTAGTATGTTAGACCTTTAAAGGAAACGTTTCGAGCGGGAGGCCACTCGAAACGGAGGAGTCCATCCGGATCTCTCATCCTTTTCTTCAATAAATTCAGTTATGTTCTTTCAGTCATGTCACGTTACATGATCATTTCATTCATGTCAAGTTTATATCTATCAGCAGCATTATGTCTTAACTAGAAGACAACTCATCCTTCAGCTTAATTGTCTTTTCAGTCTACGTGTTCTTTCAGTTCTTATAACTTCGTCAGCTTAAATACCTTGTAATTCGGGGACGAATTTTTCTTTAGAGGAGAAGAATTGTAAAACCCAGTACGCCGCATTTTAATTCGGGGACGAATTATTTCTTTTAGAGGGGAAGAATTGTAAAACCCGTATTTTAAATCGAGAATTTATAAATACGCGGTTTATTATTATTTTACGCGGGATATTTTTCCTTAAAACGTACACGTGGAAAATTTTAAACAAACGCGAGAAATTTATTACAAAGTACTATTTATTACAAGTATTATTAAGTAAAGACACAATTTCGTAACTGCCAGCAGCATCTATTGCGCCGCAACTCATGTGTCTTGCGCCGCAACTCGTGATCCGCAGCACCATGATCTGTAGCCCCTTCAATTGCGCCGCAACTCTTGCGTCTTGCGCCGCAACTCGTGATCCGCAGCACCATGAACTGTAGCCCCTTCAATTGCGCCGCAACTCATGTGTCTTGCGCCGCAACTCGTGATCCGCAGCACCATGATCTGTAGCCCCTTCAATTGCGCCGTAACTCTTGCGTCTTGCGCCGCAACTCGTGATCTGCAGCACCATGAACTGTAGCCCCTTCAATTGCGCCGCAACTCATGTGTCTTGCGCCGCAACTCGTGAAAACAAGTTTGGGCCAAGCCCGTGTGAAGTAAATAAAACAGACGGGGGGTGTTCTTTTCCTTTCTATGCCGACACAAAACTCAAACAAGCAGAAACCCTAGAAATCAAAAAGAGCCGCCACCTCCTGGCCTCCTTTTCTGCCGACGGTTAGACACCAAGATCAAGGGCAGACTCGTGGATGCAAGTAATCATGACGATACGTGGGTTGCTAAACCCTAAACGATTTATCCGTGAAGTCAGAGTCGATCTTTCAGCTTTCTGTCTTATTTCATTTCTGGACACGAGGTACGGATTTCCCGTCCTTTCAGTAAGGACTTCCCTTCTATGCATGATTAGGATTCCCCGTCTTCCGCCAAATGTTTTCCCCAGTATATGTTTAATTTATCAGTAATCATGTTAATAACTAAATGGAATTGCCTGAGCGTTATATACAAGCACGACCAGTTTATGTACTAGTTACGGAGGTACCGTAACCACGACACTAGAGGCACCGGTGTCGTGACTCACATGCAGGAGAGTGATATCCTGCATCGTCCCACTCATGTTCAGTTGGCCATTTTTTATATGTATGTTTTAGTGGGGCGTATGGATGCATCCTAGGCTTATAAGTGTTTCATGTTTATCAGGGTGAATGTGGTGTGTGCTCTACATCCTTCACATTGGAGCTGATCCCTCCACCCAGCACAGTCATTTAGAGGTCACCCCTCTACAGCATGACGAGGTCACCCCTCCAGTTATTCATGCACGGTTGTTACAGCACGTGACCTATATAAGCTCTGGCAAATAAAATACAGTAAATGCATGTTTCAGAATTAATAGTTATATTTCAGTATCAGCATATATGAACCAGATTGCTCAGATTTTATGCAGAGTTCTACCACATGTTACATATCAGTCTTACAGCTTCAGTATTCTATCGCCTATTTTCTTTCAGTTTATTCTTATCATGCTCTGTATCCGTTCACTGAGCGTTATGCTCAGCCGTAGTTCCTTTCATGTTCTAACGGCAGGTACACCAGGACGCTTTTAGGATTCTGAGAGTATGTGCATTTGGAGGGAAGCTATCCAGACTTCTTACATTATGCATTTCTTTTATTATTCTGCTTATTTGGACATTGTTTAGTCCTTCCATTCGGTATTTTATATTTCATGTTTTGGGCTTATGGTTGGATTGCCGAAGTTTGATTCCGGTATTTCCTTTATGGTCAGTTAATGTTCTAGGACATTTACCTTATGCTTTGATGACACGCCATAAATACACGTAACGGTCCATTTATCCAAGTGGGGTGTTACAAGAACTAACTTCAATATAATAGGAAATGAGCTTTAGCCAAATAATCATGAGATTCATGATCTCGATGGCACTCAGAAGAATAATCCACAACGTAACTCAAATCGAGACGAGTACTTGTTCAATGGTTGCATCACTAATGCGAGCATTAGGAAGAAGCGATAAAAGATAGATAACATCGATACATGTAGAATTTAGCAATCAAAGGTAGACTTTTTCATTAATCACAAACAAGTCAATATTGTACCGTAACACATTACGTGTCACTATGTCATACAACTCTCAGAACTCATCCTACCAACATATCTCAGTTAAGTTAGGGATTTTTAGAAGATACCACAATGAATACTAATCTACAAGAGTCATTAGGTGTTCCACATGTCCCGGAAGATCCATCGGTCCCAATTCAGAAGAAGATTTCTTCAATTTATTTCTTGGACACTGGGCATCCTCATTAGTGGACAATGGCCTAGGAACAACCTTTAACACGAATCAACAATCAATTAAATCCTTATAATTCAATCACAAAACTTAACGACTTCCTCTTAACAATCTTATATCCCATACAAGTTAAATTTTACTTTATTCAAGTTTCAATCAATTTTATACTCAATTCGATATCCTACCTCATTATCCAATACTTACAACCTTATTCTTCGGCCTTGTAAAGGCAATACAATCTCAATATGAATCAACACTTAATTTCCGATCCTATTAACTCTTACAACAACAATTATCAAATGAGTCATTAATATGAAATGACTTGATCATTCAACTAGACTTCTCGGAAAGGTATTAGTGGCATGAGGCTTTTGGGTAATGGTTCCAATAACAGCCTCAAGTGCAACATTCACCCTTTCGATTTCAAATTTAAGAATTGGGTGACAACGAATCAGATGACATCTTTCTAGGTGGTAACGTTTTGTCAAACTCCACTCTATAAGAAAAGATCGTCATGACATCGATATCAGTTTTAATCTCGCCAATTCTTTTTCAATATCACAATCAACTAATATCTAAATTTCTACGAATATCAACCATTTTGTTGGGATCATAAATATCCGCAACTTGGTTTAGATCTAGGATAGCTAGAATTCCTACGAGAATAGCTTCGATTAATTTACTAGGGGATTTAGGGTTTCTTGTGACAATCTACGTCGTATAAATACCTCGTATAAATATCAAAATAATCATCAAACAATCATGTAATAAAATTACATCATATATATATAATCCAAGTTATATATATATATATATTAAAATAACACTTCTCAGTCTTGGCCTTGTCGGTAACTCGGGAATTCTTCGGCACCGTTATAGTCAAAAGATTTTTAGACATTTTTAGAAAAATGTTTATAGTTAAAAAGATTTTGAAAAGTTTTATTCAAAACCTTAGTTTTAAAAATCTTTCGTTCTCTATAACGAGAGCTCTGGTACCAAACTGTAACACCCCCAAATTTATACAACTCAGTACAGCGGAAGACTCGTTGGTGTTACGGGATAGCACATTACTCACATCATAGACAACGCATAAAAATCGCGTCGTTTAATAATAAAAGCATTTCCATTCATAAATATCAAAGTTACATCGGTCCCAAGTCATTATATTTCATACAAAGTTTTACAAGTATTTGAATGGAAAAATATTGTTTAAGTGCGGGCCATGAATTCTTGTTGTCTTCCCGAGAATTACCTTCAAGTACCTGAGATAAAACATGTTAAAGAAAAGGGTCAGCGATAACGCCGAGTGAATTCATAGAGTTTAATAAATTCCATCAATATAACTTTGGTATAAAATTATTACCAAAAATCAATTCGTACAAATCATTGTAATAGGCCGTAAAATAGCCAAAATCATTTTGTACAAATCTTCGTAATAGGCCATAAAATATCCAAAGTCATTTTATATAAATCCTTATCGAAAATCATAATATAGGCATTTGCCTTAAAAATTATTATACGAGCCAATGTCGTAAAAACATCATACAATACGTCTTATGACGTTGTATAAAATCAAATAAAAACCGTTATATGAATATGGTTATGAAAACCAAAACACAATCATAATATCATTAGTATGACCCTGTATTGCTAGTCAGGCAATACATCGTAATTCGAAGCGTCTAGTAGTATTTCGTTAGTTTTTAGATTATTATAACCGCATGACATTGTTACCTTACTAAACCAACAACGGGTAGCTAACCCGATACCAATTTTGCCCATCTAAAGTAGCGTGTCGTCACAAAGGTCACGCTATGGAAATCTTCTCATACATAAATTCGCTTACCAATCAATGTGGCACGACGGGGATCAACCGTCAAGGCGCGAACTGGGGTGATCGTCCCCAAATAGTACTATTAAATGCATAAGCGTCTACCAACTCCCGGTAGTTCACAATTCATGCTAATGGGACTTTTAGTGACATAACCTAACTTTAATAATCCATTTTATTTCATCTATCGGGTCCATTAATCATTTATCGGGTCATACAATCGGGTCATTCAATCATTCGGGTTCAAAATCAATAAACAAACAATCGGGACAAATGGTGTCCTATTTTATAAAAACTAACATGTTATCTCCCTCGCGTGTTTATAAAACATTTCATAAAAACATTTAAAAGAGTGCGAGGCTATGAACTCACGTTGATGTGGGAAGGCGGGTTATCGGCAATTCGGACGTACGGTACGTGCTTCAATCACGGAAACCTAGACAAATAATAATCGGTCTTAGACGTTTGTCCAATGACTTTATAAAAATACCAATTATGTATACATATGATGATTATATATATATGATGATCAAGTGGGTTTACATATTCTCGTTTACTCATTTTAGAGTTATGTGTCGATAACTTTTATAATAGTTTTCTCGTTTTACCTATTTACGTGTTTTAGGTCCAATAAGCCTATTATAAGTTCTTAACTTGTATTAATCCTTGTTATACTTATATTATCAGTATCTACACTTTACAAGTTGGGCCTAAATGGGTTAAGCCTAATAAGTTCTTTTTATGAGTGTTTATCTCATTTAGTCCAATTATTAGCTCAAGTATTAGTCCACTATGTTTACTTAGCTCGTTAATGTCCGTTTGTCCTATAGTTCGGGTTTTTATCGGTTTTTACTTGTTATAAATGTCTATATATCAGTATATAAGTTTTATAAAGTTTTCATTAGACGGGTCCAACCATCTAAGTTTTATTTAACAAAAACGTTAATTTTACGATAATAGCCGAAAAATTCGTAAAAATCAAGTTTATAGTTTTTATATCTTATAAAACATAACAAGTTACCATTTTTATAAAATGTCCACTTATTTATCATTGTACATATGTTTATAAATAAAATTCATGAGTTAGTGGGTTTTATTTATAATTTATACTATTAAAATTTGAGTGCTTATATAATAGTATTATTCTTTAATTTCCAAAAATCTGATTTTTATCTTTACTTTAACCAAAACTGCCATATCTTGAGTTATACATGGAGATAGAAGCTCAAATTTTTATCACATAAACTACATGATATGTGCTACATTTAACTCTTCTATAGCTACTGTTGAATCATCCTTTAAGTATTTTCTAAAAATCGTCCAAAACAGTAACCTCAGATTTATACCCTAAACTTGTTTTGATCATATCTCACTCATTACAATGATTCCATTGCATGGCCAACTCTCACATGTGTAAAAGACCCATAGCTTACTGTAAATCCATTCTACTTCATCATTTTATCAGATAACCATCTAGTTCTTTACTGTTTTATACAGTCATCAAATTTAATCAAGATTTTAACCTTGTTTCTTATGGTTTTTCACCTTTTTATCCATGATTATCAACAAAAAATCCCCACATAAAATTTTTATCATCATATAATCATCATAAATATATACAATAGGAAATAAAATACATGTTTACATAATCAAAATAACAAGAAGATGAGGAGGACAATCTTTATACCACCAAGTTGATGTAGGTTATGATTTTGACATGGTTTTGGATGGAGAGACTTATGATGCACCAAGACTACCTTCATGACCACCATTCTTCATGGAAAACTTGTGGAAAATCAGCCCTACTACTCCATAAAAACTCCTCCTTGGATGTTATAAGGACCACCAATCAATTGGGTTTCAAAAGGGCTTTAACATATGTGTATATAACATAAGATTTCATGGTTGATTTTTGATCAATGATGGTGTTTTTGGGTGAGGATGGGACGGCAACAATGGAGCCAAGGGAGAGAAAGGAGTGGTTTGCATGAGAGAATAATGAGAGAAATGGTTTTGGTTTGTGGTTTTGTGTTGAGCTTAGCTTATTTATTAAGCATTGGACATGTGTTAGCCATATGAATGAAAACTTGACACCAAAGTGGTATGGTGTAGTTATGTAGCCGGTTTTGAGTGGGGGTGGGACAAGTGTCCCACTTGTCTCATCCCCATTTATTTACGGGTATTCCTCGATTCTAGTTTCCTCGATTTGCGTGCCCTCGGGTCGTTTTACGAAAAACGTTTTTATAAATTATGAATCAACGTCACAAAACGAATCCAATAAAAATTGTTTCATCAAAAACGGAGTTCGAAAACGTAAATACGTAATCCTAAGGTTTCCGGTTTTGTCGTAAAAGACGTTAAAATAAAATCGTAAGTCCTAGTCTTTTCTCGTAAATTTGTGAGTTTATGAACCAACACAAATTTAAAACTCCAAAATAATATTCATGGACAAATTTATTTTCTGAAATGTCGGACTGTCACCAAAGACGGTGTATGTAAACGTAAGCACGTAACGTTGAATCCTCCAGTGTAAACGTAGTCGACGCTACTTCAAGACGTAAATCCAAATTACTTCCCAAAAATATGTGAGTTCATATTGTAACATTAAAATAATGTTTTCAAATAAATATTGAGAATAAAATATCAATCATAAATTGACGGATTGTCACAGATCAAAAGCACACGAAATATGTAGAACACCACAAAAACCAATCAATCACCTATCTACTATAGGCTCTTGATACCAAATGTTAATCTTAATCAATCCATCACACAAGATTTAGAGAGAGAAAGAGAACAAAGTTAGAGAGAGAGACTAGAGAGATAATGATGGAAGGTAAATACTTTAGAGAGAGAAAGTAAATGAACCAATGCCCTCTTCCACACATGGAAGAGGGTTTATATACTCACGAGCTTGGTAGGATCGTGGGCTTGTTTCCTTGGGCCGGGCTTGGGCTATCTTGGGCATAAAGCCCCTACCTTAGACAATATTAGCTTAAAGTATAAGCCCGGTTAACCCGACTAACCTATTACTAAACGATAACTTTAAGGACTAATATGACCTATTACATTCTTGTTCGACTATTAAAATATAGGGCTAACATCTTTGTTCTGTGATTCAGCAAGTATCAAGACTCAACACCCAAGATCAGACTGTTGTAGTCTTCTTGGGTGGGGACTGTAGTAGTCCTTATCCTTTTTTATTGCATAAGCTAAACCTTCATAAGCCACTCCTAAGTGAGAAAAAAGAACAAAAGTTGGTGGCATCACATCAGCTTCCTTGACCTGAAATGGTTAAGTCAGGTTAGACGTTTGAACCCCCTTGGTGAAAACCTTTGCTTATTTGGTTGTAGTTGATGAAATCTTCTTGCCTTGTGTAAATGATTAGTTTACTGTTAGTTAATGATTTTTGGATGTTAATTGAACAAATTTGTTAGTTTGTATTAGAGTTGAAGCTATTTTATTGTTATTTGTTTGATAAAACTCCAAAACAAGTAATATTAGAGGGTGTTTGGGGTAGTCTGTTGTAGCCTATGGTGACAATAGGTTAGGCCTGCAATATCACTTGCACATCTTGATATTTTATAGAATAGGACTTTAGATGCTTTAATCTGGTTTGTGTAGTGAAAATCTTAATTTGAGTTTTCTTGTTAAATTCTATCATTTTGAAACCAGTAGAATTTAATCTTCTATTCTTTGTTGTTTTTTATGGCTATCCTTGCTGCATTAGGGGTATTTTAGGTTAGTTAAAAGGTTTGTTCTACTTTTTGTGGTTAGATTTCACTTGGGTTCAATTCAGCATTCAAGGAAGCCACATGTTATCATTTTCTGACCATAAATACACCAGTGGGTCTGGGGAGCTGTAATTTGTGTTTAGTTATTGAAAACACGTTCATAGCTAGGTTTTAGGATAACCTAGGAGTGTGAGCTTTTAGATTAGGTGTTTGTGTGGCTTAAAATGGAATTTTAGTTGTTTAATTTTCACAAAGTGGTCAATTGCATCAGCAAAAGACCACTTTCTGTGAACCAGTAGGATTTAGGTTGATTAATGATGTTTTGGTGCTTATAGAGTTGGAATTCAGTTAGAAAGAGGTAGGCTAGGGATTAGTCATCTGTTATTAGGGATTGGATAGGTTTTGGTTAGCTAACATAGCTTTATAATATCCTTGGTAGCCACTGTTTGCCCAGCAGACCAACAGCCCTCATCTTTGTGTTGACAGTGTGTGCATTGTGAATTTTGTGATTGTTTGGGTTGCATTTGTTATTTTTACTTATCATAGACTCCCACAAGCAAAACTTGCTTGTGGGGTGCCCTTTGTTACCCTAAAAAAACAACCAATCATAAGATCTAAATTGCCTAAATCACACAAAAAAGGGTAACTGCTTGTTTAAGCTTAAATACAGACTCAACTTAGTTTTGATTCGTAGTGGAATTGTGTTTTGGTGATTTTGTTTAAGTGATTCGGTCCCTGTGCAACTAGTATTAACCAAGAAAAAGAAAAAAAATATTAAACAAAAAGCAAAAGGGCCAGAACTCGAACCTGTACCCTTTCACTCACACACCAACGTGATTACTAGTGCGCCCTAGGGTCTTAACTTCCCTTGTTTTATATTTAAAGGTTGTTAATTCTTTCTTAAAAAAATCAATTCGAGACTGATAAGCTCATTTTTTAGCTTGTTGGTAATCAGTTTTTTCTTTTTCGTTTTTCTAATGATTAGTTATTTGTTTAGGATTTTTAGAAACAAAAATTATTTTTTTCATTTATTAATTAATTTTTTAGGATATTTTCTTTTTAAATATTATAAAGTCATTTAAAAATAGATAAAAGTAGTTTTAATTTTTTTAAAAAAATAGTTTTTGATTTAGATTAATAGAAACTAGGTTTACAAACTTTAAAATTTGTATTTGGACTTTTCTTTAATTTTATTTATTTATAGGTTTTTAAGTAAACTTTAAAAATTAATAATAATCAAATCACTTTTACAAATTTTGGTTTTGATTTTTGTTTTAATTATGATTGTTAGAACTTAAGTTTAAATTTTGGTAATTTTAGGCAACTTTCGTTTTTCGTCGCGTTTTACGATTTTACGTTTTTAACGTCTTAGTGTAATTTTTAGCGTAATTCGTCTTTAAATTCCAATATTTCTCAACAAAAAACATTACTAATCCAGACTTGATTTTATATTAATGTCACATAACATACGCACCTCCTTCGAGAACAAACTTGCATTTATCGGTTCTATGGTTTTTCTAAACCGTAGAACTTAATACTTACCGGCTTATACTTTGTTTTTCCTAAAACAAGTGTATTTTACTAATATCAATTTTGGCGCCGATGTCGGGGAGGTATTTTTAGTGACATTATATATATCGTGTTTTGTGAGTAGTGCGTTTTTGCTTTTCATTTTTGAAAAGCGTAAATACCATACATACTCTTTTTTATTTTTTCTACTACATTATAAATATCCAAATAAAAAGTGTTAAATTGTTCCTCAATCGACACACAAATCTTTTTCATTTTATCGCTTTCGTTTTTATTTATGTGAATACTATATTATATTACGTAGAACAACAAATACATAATATTATCCAAGTATGCGAGAAATTGCACCTTAATTGTGGGCGTTTCGGTCACTTTTAAACGTATCCATCAAACAAAAATCAAAGGCAAAATAGATAAATACTCTTAAGAAATTTAATCTCAATTGATACAAACTATAAGGTGGGTATAAGGCGGGTGTTATAAAATACACCCTAAAGAAAAATGCTTTTAAGTGCTTCGCGCCGCCTCGTTTCTCCTCTTGCTTGTGCGTATCGATTTAGTGACGATTGATTAAGGGTTTGCCGTTCAAGTATTAATACATCTATTTTTGTGATCTTTAATTATTGAACCTCGAAACATTTTGGCGTTCTACCAACGTTTCAAAGTCGACGAAGGTTTTTACTTGACGTGAATTCCTTCATTCCTCTTTGGATTCATTAATCATGAATTTGATTTGTGGATAATTTTTGTGGATCAATTTCTACGTAATACACCAAAAATCCAAAAAAATTAAAAAAACCATCAAAAAACCAAAGGAAAAAATTGAAAAATCGAAAAACCCCAAAAAGAATCTTCTTTGCTACCCACCCCCCCCCCCCCCCCCCCCTCATTCTCTACGTTAGTGCATGCGCACTCGATCGAAGGACTATTCTAATTCTAGCGACGTTTCGAATCGACGCAATCGAAATCGAAGGAATCGATGACGAAGACGAAATTTAGAAATGGACGTTCCTAATATCGTTGTCGAAACCGTAGACGAGATGACCGAGAATCATACGATGATGGAGTTGCTCCAAGAACCCACCGAGGGTTATGGAGACGCGATCGTAATTCCCGCTATCGAAGCAGAGAATTTTGAAATCAAGAGCGGAATGCTATCTTTGATTCAAGCGACAAAGTTTAGAGGTCGTGAGGCGGATAATCCCCACGATCACATTCGGAATTTTGATCTTCTTTTGGCCACGAGCAAGTTTAGAAACATTGACACCGATGTCGTTAAGCTTATGCTTTTTTCGTACTCGCTCGATGGTCAAGGATTGGTACGAGAAAGAGCCACCTAATTCCATAATTACGTGGAAGGATCTCGTTTCCAAATTCGTTAATCATTTCTTTCCACCGTCTAAGACCATGTTTTCAAAAACGAGATCACGAGGTTCGAACAAAAGTCGAATGAATCGTTTAGAGACCCGTGGGATCGTTTTAAGGAATTTCTTAGGCAATGTCCTCACCATGTATTTTCTGAGTTACACCAAATCGACACTTTTTATAACGGTCTTAATTTTCAAGAGCAAGATTCGTTAAATTCCGCCGCCGGTGGCAACTTTTTGTGTAAAACTCCAAAAGACGCTTTAATGATTATCGAAAATCGATCCAAGGTTTTTCAACTCCGTAGCACACCAAGTGTTGCCAATGTCTCCAATGTTAGTAATTCTTATCGTGAAATTGAGAGGGTTGACGTGAAAGTCGATAACTTGACGAATGTGTTTACGTCGTTTCTCATTGAGATGCAAAAGAAAGACGCTCCCGCTACGGTGAAAGAGGTTGAGGTTTCATGTACTTTGTGTGGTGGACCTCATAATTATTACGAGTGTGCGCCTGCAGATGGCCAAACGTCGAGTGTAAACGCGTTAAATGGAAACAACAATTTTCAAAATCAAAACAACGCGAGTCCATCACAAGGAAATTATAATCAAGGCAACAATTTTAATCGTGGAAATGATTTTCAAAATCAAAACCAAAACAAATTTAAAGGGAATAATAATCAACAAGGGAATTTTTCAAATCAAGGAGGTTATAATCAAGGTATTAATTTGATTTGTCAAAATTGAGATAACAAAAACAATCAAAACTCGAATTTTCAAAACAACAATCAAGGGAATTTTCAGAGAAATAATCAAAACCAAGGGAACTTTAATTCTAATCAAAATAGATTGTCAAACGAGTTTCAAAATTATATGAAAACGAATGAGGCTAATTTGAGACGATTAGATGGACAAATTGGTACTTTAAAAAACGAATTTTCCAATACGTTAAAATGCCAAAATACTAAAATTGAACAAGGACAAATTGACATTAAAAAGATGTTTTCGGCTATAATGAACAAGCAATCGAGTTTGTCTTCGAGTACGTTACCAAGTGACACCGTACCAAATTTGAAGGAACACGTTAAAGTCGCCTCGTCTATTGAAAAAGGTCATATGATTACCCCTAACCTTGATAATTTTAGAGTTGTTCCTTCTTCTCAACCTTCGACTTCTAAAACCCCTTCATGTTCTAAAGTCGAGGGAATAAACGTGGTGACCAAGGAAAAGAGTGCACACCCTCGTGTACCTCAAATTCCATCCACAGTTCAAAAAGAGAGCTTTATCGACCTTACCAAAGTGACCCTTGAGGAAACTTGTGCTTCGATCCTTCTTAAAAAACCCAAAAGGCATATGTCGAGAAAGGAAGAGGATCTGGGCCAATTTCTATTACCTTGTGATTTTTCCAAGATTGAGGGATGTTTATCCCTTGCCGATTTAGGTGTTAGCATCAATCTCATGCTTCATTCTCTTTGGAAATTGATGAGATTTCCTAGACTTACCCCCACGAACATGACAATCCAGCTAGCAAATTGTACACCATTAAAACCAATTGGAATAGCCGAAGATGTTTATGTTAAAATTGGAAAGTTTATTTTTCCCGCGGACTTTGTTATTTCCGATTACGAATGTGATCCTAAATGTCCCATTATTTTAGGTCGGCCCTTTTTATCGACGGCTCGAGCCGTAGTCGACGTTCACGGTGAGAAATTAACTATGAAATACGGGGAGGATGAAATGAACTTTTTCGCGAGTAGATCCCAAGTTTCAAATGATCAAAACAAAACCGATGTTTACAAAAATGATTTCAAAATGTTAACTTTAGCGGAAAATATGAGGCTTGATGCATGTTTTGAAAGAATTAAAAAGAACGGTTTCAGAGATGAAGATTTTAATGATCGTGAATATGTTTACTTATTGAAAAAAGTTTAAGCAAATGTATGAATCAACAATCATTTTGGGATGTATTCGGCGAAACAAGTGAACAAACAATTCCTAAAGGAGACGTTAGTGCCATCACGACAATGACCAAAATGGACTCGTTTTCACCACCTTCGAAGGACCAAGTCTTTAGGCTTCAACTTCGAATCCCATTGAAGTGCCTCCATCACCTAGCCCAATATCCATTGAGGCTAAAGGTTTTATCGATATCGATCCTCTCATCATTAAAGAGTCACCTAAGCATAGTCGATCGACTTGTAAGAACATGGTTGTGAGTGCTCACATCGACTCTTTCTTTGATGATGATGATGACGATTTTGCCGAAATTGATCACATGCTCAAAAATCCACAAGCTATTTTTTATTCTCCCAAAAATAATTCTTTGTGTGGTGAGTATGATGATTTTGCATTCGAGCCCGAGATTGAGGAAATTATTGAACGAGAGCTTGCTCTTTTGCCTCCACTTCCACCTAAAAGTGAGGTAGATTTTTCCAATATCGAGGCCGAACTTGATGAGTTGGAACGTCTTATTCATAATGACAAACTGACTCACGTGACCCAAAATCCCATTCTATAGGAGTTACCTAATCAACACTCCTCAAATGAGAATGACGTTTACCACATTCGTGAGGATCTAGCTTATCAACGATCCCCTCCAAAGAATGATGGTTTTGTGCTTGATCGTGATCTCTTCGAGAGAGTTTCTAAAATCATTAATGAGGGGAACGACAAACCTTGGTTTGACGAGCCTATCTACGATGAAGAAATCGATGAGATTAACGTTCATGAGGGTGATGAATATGTTGACCCCAAGGGGGCGGTTTTCTTTGTTGATCAATGTTTTGAGAAATTAGACAATCCACCACCCCCCCACCCACGACTTAAATGTGACGATTTTTAGTGTGCCTAACCTCGTCTTAGAAACGCCAAATATTTTTGACATAATCAAATCGAGTTTTCATAAAGAGTTCTTTATAGATGAAAAAGGAAAGGATTTTAAATTTGATTTAAATGATTTTCTTACTTTAACTGTGTTATCACCGCGTTTATTGAGTGCTACGAGCTCGTCTACTCCTTTTGACGATGCTTCGTGTGGATCTAGTTTCAGGGAAGCCCCTTATGTTCCCTCACATTTCTCCACCGAGGACGAGATATTCGATCCCGGAATCGAATTTATAGGGAAATCTCGGTCTTCCACCGATGCAATAAATGGAAAAAAAAATTATTTGCTTGGTGTGAGTCTACCTCGAGTAGCTCATGATATCGCCCCACCCATTGTCCCACCCTTCTATCTTCTTTCTGTTTTCTTCTACCCCTTTGGGGTTTTGCTTACGGTTGGAGTAGCGTTGTTTCGTCTTTCATCCGAAAACGAAGACGCTATCTTTGACCCCGGTATTTTAATATCAGGTTTTTAAGTACTCCATGTATTTTTGGGCCTTTTTTATCATGTAAGCCCCATCAAAAATGACCAAACCATGATAATCCCTAAATGATCACATTTATGGCGATTCGAGTTGAGCTTTTGGCTCTGTTATAAAAAAACAAAGTGCCTCGTGGGGGATTCTCATGATTATCCTTATAAATATTATCATTTTTATAATAGTGTAATGCGGAGACATGTGCTCTTCCAACATTTGTTCCGTGGTTGTTTGGGATTGTGACTTATTAGGTTCATCGTCATCATTAAAGCCTCTCGTGTGCGTTTTACGTGTCACTTGAGCTTCGATCGTTTCCTTTGAATATTCCGATATCCGATGATATCCTTTTATGTTCTAACGTTTCCCTGATTAGCATAATTCATAAACGGCTTTTAGGTTATTCGTTTTACCCTTTCCATGCTCGACATTAAGCATTCGACTTTTCGTCTCTAGTATGGGGGTGTTTCACCCTTAGACTCGAAACATTGAGGACAATGTTTAGTTTTAGTATAGGGGTAAATAGATGCTTTACTTTGCCTACGTCATCACACAATCCAATTTTCATCTTTTTGTTATCGTTTTATGTAAATAACGCTGAAAATAGCCAAATTTTAATTTTTTTCTAGTTTTCCATAAGTGTTTAAGACACGAATGTAGGTTTTCTGATGGTGAGAATAAGAGTACTTTTTGACTCGACCGTGCGTGTTGAGCATTTAGCTTTAATTCCTTAACTATATTAGGCTAACTCTCATTAAATTGAGGACGAGAAATGATGTTCGTTCGCAAGTCTTAAATTTTTATTACAAGATATTACCACACAATTGACTAGAAACACAAACACGGGCAAGTATACCCTATCATGTATAGCATAGTGTTAAGGTAAGTCCAGTTCGTTCTATAGGATTGGTGTTATAGAATATAAAACAATTACCTCTAGAGTGTCACAAGTTCTAAAGATATATTTATCAAATGGTTTAAAATGTACGTTTGGTTAAGGTTAAAATCATATGAAAGATAGGTAGCAATGATGAATATGAGCACATAAACAATGTAAGGCAACATGCCGATTACTAGTCGTACACGCAACATCTAATTAATATAACAAAAATCCGACTAAAGATCATGTCATACCAAAAGCATTAAGAATAGTTTATGCTTCATTTCAATAACAGTAATAGATAAGAATATGTATGAGTTGTTACATGCTTTATTCCACTAATCGCGACAAAAGTGAATAATAAGATTCGTTTACTAGATGACAAAAAATTTATCCATTCACATGAGTACTAGTCATGATCATGAATAAACCCAACATATAAAAATGGTCTTACACAATAAAATATAATACAAAAGCACCTAAATCACACACATAGTCACGAACCAAGGAGGAAAGTACGCCGCACAGACCTAATTGTGCGCCACACTTTGCCCTCGCAAAGCCACATAATTCTATCAAATCATAAGGTTGTAAAGACCTAACCAATTGCACAATAAAATACGCCATAATAGCAGTAAAACTAATCATCTCAACAATATGTAAATCAAAGGAAATGAATAACATGAATAAAATGAGGATTATACCAACAAAAGTGTTAATCAATACTTGCTCTAAAAAGTTATAAGTTTTGTTCCAACTCATTACAATCAACAAGCAAAGTTCTGAGTTCCTTGCTAAATAATGAGTATGAACCAACTAAGGTTCACCTTGTACTAGTAACCGTGATCAAGAATTTAGAAAATCCTTGATTATATGAAAACCTTTGTAACAATGAAGTATGGAGGATGGGATTCTTCTCATATGTCTTCCTTTGGGTTCCTTATATAACATATAATTTGTAGCTTAAAAGTCCTGGAGCAAGCCAAAGGTTTCCCCATAATTGCCATGCATAATGGCACTTAATTTGTGTAACTGCAGTCAAATGTACGCCGCACTTTGGAAATTCGTAAAATAAGAATGTGCGTCGCACTTTTCATTTGTGCACCGCACTTTGGTCCTTTTTTAGCATAATTTATTCTTAAGTCCTTTCTTTTCCATTTCTTTACTTATTTCCTTCATAGTTTTATTCCTTCACTACAATCAAAATAATACTTATTATTAGTAACAATTCAATACATAATTTATTTGTTTACATAGCAAACAAGGACAAATGCATCGTTACAAACATGTATAAATGAGGCGTTATCAAATTCCCCCATACTTAACTTCTTGCTTGTCCTCAAGTAAGGTAAAAATATATTTTTAATAAGTGTCGAAAGAATAGATAAGGCAAATAATTGAAAGCAAAGATAACGCCATAAAACACCTCACAAAGTAGATATTCTGATTTCACACACTCTCCTTTTAAATGGGTAAATTATCGCTCAAAAGCACGGTCATGAAAAGTAAATTACCATAAGCTTGTATAGGGAACTAAACTAAACCAATTTGGCTTAAGCACAAAGTAAAATATTAAAAGAGGTCTTTTTCAAAACTTTTATTACCACCACATGCTAAAAGATTGTACAACATATCATTTTTCACCATGTTTATTATTTCTATACTTTGCACTTCACACTTATAAGCTCCTTTTTGCCTCTTATTCCTCTTTTTTTCTTTATATATATATATATATATATATATATATATATATATATATATATATATATATACTAGTGGCAAAACCCGTCCGATGGACGGGTATGACTTCTGATTTTTGTTTAACTTTTTTTATTTGGTAAATATGTTTTTGTAATATCCACTTGACGAGTATGACTTCGTGTCGTTTAATTTGTTTGTCATTTTGTAAATATATTTTTCTTGTAATTTTTTTTAGTTTAGTTGTTTTTTAATGCATTATTAGTCGTATTGACTTGTATTTGTTGAATAAATTTTTTATTTTCAGAATTAATTATTAATAAGTTTTTAGTTTGAGTAAATATTTGTATACATTTTTTAAGCATAAAATTAATTATTTGATGCTTTCTTTATTAGAACTGTTTTTAATGCATGATTAAATTTTTCAAAAATTATGAATATATTTTTAAGATATCATTAAACTTAATACAATGTTTACATTATCAATAAGTTCAAGTGTGTCATCGTTGTTATAAGAAAAAAGTACACTACATATCCATTTTAGTTGTTGGAAAATAAGAAACGAACAAAAAAGTTTTATAATCGGTAAAGAACTTCACAACTTAAAACTTTTCTTTCTCTTTAATCTCGTAAAAAACACATAAAGTTAGCATAAAAACCCTTGTAGATATACCACTTGGAACTTTATATAAGAAGTATATATCTGTCCACTTGGCACTTTATAAATAATGTAGATATACCATGACAAACCCCAATATTCTAAAAATTTCTAATGATCACTTATATATTTGTATTTGGTAAAATATATTGATCCATATTGATGTGTTCGGCCTACCCATGTAATTAAAATCCACCTAATGCATCACATAGTTGCCTTCACAAGCCTTAATTGCTTTACCCAAAAAAAATAAACATAGTTGCCTTTTTATGAAGTAATAAGTGGACACCGGCTAAGAACAATTTACCAAGTACTAACCATCCCTCATAATTATTTTGTTTGAATTGGTCTGAAAGGCTCTCCAACTTTAATAACGTTATAGAAAAAGAATAAAAGTCATAAGCAAATAATCATTAGTGTTCAAACAATTAAAGCTGGATCTTTAGACGTTTTTTGATAACTCAAATTAAAGGAGCAAGATCTACTAATGAAAGAACTGAGGAATGATATTTCTTGAGTGTCTTACAGACTTACGGACTCTAAAGTTATATACATGTACCTTTATTTGCCAAAATTTTGCAGCTTACCTTTTGGTCAATTGGTTTCTTTGTAATAGCAACTAACTTTTACATCTTTAACGTTAAAACTTAGTAACCACCGTTTTTTGGTCACCGAAGATTCAAAACTTAATTAAAAGTTTCAAACTCCATATGGTACTTAATGTATAGATTTTTTGTATCAATTAAAAGTTCGTTTTCTCGGTGTCTCTTCGAATTGATCTCGGGTTAATTGTGTGAGATTAGTTGTTCTTGGTGAATCAAATAAAGAGTGGTCGTTGTCTAAAACTAAAGGAAAATAAAGACTTGAAACAATTAAAGATAAAGTAAAGACGGTAAAAAGAAATGACGATGAAAGATTAAAGATTAAAACTTGACGGGAAATAAATGACGAGAATTTAAAGGTAATAAAAATAAATGACGCAAATTAAAACTTCAAATAAAAGGAAAGCGAGTAAAAGTGCAAATAAAGAAAAGGCGGGAAAAAGTAAAGTTTAAAAACTAAGACTGAAAACTCTATTCGGAATAAATTAAGACTATGCGGAATAAATTGGTTACTCGGAATAAAAGTGCCTATGCGGAATAAAAAGAGAAAATTAAGCTATACGGAATAAAAAATAAAAAGGTTATTCGGAAAAATGACTCTATGCGGAAAATAGTACTATGCGGAAAATCGAGCCTATGCGGAAAGTCCCTATTCGGAATAATAAAATAAATACTCTATGCGGAAAGACTGGCTATTCGGAATACTTGAACATTCCGAATAGAAGACTCTATTCGGAATAATCAAAGTATTCCGAATAGAAGAATGTAAAGTCAGTCTATTCGGAATAATCAAAATATTCCGCATAGAGGGACAAAGAAAAGCCTATTCGGAAAGTTCCTGGGCAAGAACAGTAACATGAACTGGGAACAGAAAGGAGACGAATTTGACCAAATCTTATCAAAACAAACCAAAAGATTAAACCAACACAACCAATAAACATCAACAAACAATAATCAATCAAAACAAATCATCAAAACTAACAAACAAAGCCAAATCAATCAAAACCCACTTGATTGAAAAATAAGAAAACTTAAGAACATGAACACAAAGATTAAGAGCAATTCAAGAAAGAAAGGAAGAAGGAGATTGACAATAAAGTAAAGATTAACATCAATTAAATGGAAACTTACATGGAATTAAAAGAAAATTAAAGGTGCATTACATGAAGATTAAGGTGCATAAAAGTAAAGAACATGGAAATGAAAATGGTGGAAGGATGGGTTGTCAAGCCACCAACAACCTAAACATTGAAACTACCTAATCTATATATAGGGGGATTAGGGAGGAGCTTAGGAAGCTTCCTCCCTCTTTCTTCTTTCTCTTAATTGCACACTTGAGTCCTTAAACTTCTTAATATTTTGTTAATCTTCTTAATACTTGGACTTTGTCTTGGGATTCCTTCAAACTCGTCTTGGATTTTCTTCATAAATAAGACTCGAGTTTTTCGGCTTTTAGTAAACTTCCGTCTTTTGACTTTTTCTTCGATAAATCTTCAGAATTGGTCTTGGACTTCCGTTCTTTCTCCACTCTTGATCTTTCGATTTCATCTTTCGTCTTTTTCTTCGATAAAAGCCCGTGAATGTCGTGTTTTCTCCACTTTTCACCTTTTCGTCCTAAATTACAACAAAAACACAAACCACGCATAATTCCGACATAAATGACATAAAATACACGTTTTGGCTCGGTTATTATTGTAATTAAGTGGTAAAAAGGATGGGTGTTTACACACCTATCAAATCCCCTACACTTGACCATTGCAATGTCCTCATGCAATGCATTAGTTACAAAGCATGTTTACATTTTTCATCATAATCAATCCACGTTGGCCTTTATTTAAGAGATAGAAAATTATAAAAATGCAAAACAAAGAAATTAAAAACATACCTTGGGTTTTGAAAATGTCATGAATAATTATCATCCTCAACTTTTCACTTTCTCCATACCAAGCTTAAAAACGAGATCATTGTTATTATAAGTTAGTAAACTAACACGAACTCATGTGGGCCAATTATTCACTTAGACTCCCTTATTCCTATGGGTATCTCTTATATTTTATTATTTGTCTTGAATGATCACGAAGATGCATTGTTTGACTTATTTCGATAATTATTAAGTCTGAAAATAAAGTGCACGATTTAATCAATAGTTAGCTAAAGGACCAAATCTTTTAAAACTGCTTCTCGGGATATCAAAAAGTTCATATCTTGGCATAACTTGGTTCGCGATTTGAGACCTTTCTCGGGCCGATATTTGGCAGCGACTTCATACTTCAAATCTTGAGAGACGTTCATGAAATAATGGTCTTCTCTTCATAATTGGAATTTCTTCTCTTGGAATTGTTGAGAGATTCTTCATATATTGACCACGACTTCTTCATTTTTCTCCAATCTTTATTTTGGATTTTGATATACAACGATCCGCCTCCTTTATTGACTTGGATCTATTTATCCTCATACCTTGTTAGGGTCTTTTCGGATACACTTCTCCATGACCTTTTGGGAGTTTTTGCTTTTCGTCGTGTGTCTCGATCCTTCATATTGATTTTCGATAAATGATTCTTCACATCACTTTTGGATCTTTAGCAACAAAACATAGCCCTCATGCCTTGTTAGGGCCTTTTCGGACTCGCCAATCTTCACGCCCCGCTTCATAAGTTATGCCTTGGCTATGAACTCTCGTCATTACCGAGCAACTTTTAAACGATCTGGGGCTAGAAGCTAAGTAACTTTTCAAATCGTACAACCTTATTTATTAGCAGATAAATTTATTAGCAAGCGATGGGAGAATAGGCTTATAATTAACTCACATAAATTCACGAAAGAATACCGACTTATAATTGGCTCTATCATCTCTCGTTCTCCACAGTTTAAAATCTCAAGTAATGAGACTCGTGGATACTTAGCCTATTAAATCAAAGTTTTGGGTTTTCGAGTCGCCTATAGGATCTTGCAAATTCTTAGACTCTTTCAAGTTTAGAAATCGCATCTTAAAGTTCCCTTGATAAACGACTCTCTAGGATCAATTATAGGAACTTACGAAAAGTTCTTGTTCTTAACCCGTGAGAGGTAAGACTTTCGCGTTTTATAGCTCCCTATATAAAAGCCTAGCAAAACTTGACTTAAACACGTTAAGGATACTAGCTAGAGTAAACTCGGATTGAGTCAAAAGATTCACAACGTTTGAAAACCACTTATTAAACATTTATTCTAGCAAAGAAAGAAAATAACTATACCAAAGGGAAAAACTAATAGGCCAAAATAGATCAAAAATTTTGAAAAATGTCGAAAAGTTGATTTTCCGGTTAAAATAAGGACAAAAACAAGGAAAAGACCACTTAACTTCGATAGAAGTCCCCCCTACACTTAAGATAAACATTGTCCTCAATGTTTAAGCATGGGGGAGTAAACTCCCCTACACTTAGGACATTGTGCACTTTGTTTAAATCTCGCTAAGGAAGAGACAACTAAAGAGATTCCTATTTTAATATTGAGAAATATAAAATAGTGAATCGGAAAGAGTTTAGGATAGAACCGGGAAGAAGGGAACACAGAATCACGGTTCGTCAATAGTCATCAAGAGTGTGTCTTTGAAGCTCTAATCCCTGCAATGATAAGAAAGAAAACAAGAAACTCCAACGGGGGCTCCCCCTACACTTATGATGAAAATAGATAGATAATTGTGTTGCCTCCCAAAAAGCGCTTGTTTATGTTGACCGAGTCACGAGCCTGACTCGTCCCCGAATTAAATGGTCCATGGGGAAGCCTCGAGTGTGATACCGGGATCAAAGACCTTGTCCTCGTTCCCGGTGGACATCAACAAAGGAGAGGCGGGGGAGTAAGTCTTAAAACGGAGAAAGGTCCTTTCAACATACGTATAGTATGTGAATTCAAGATCCACGGGAGGTGGGTTGGGTATAGTAAGCACATTGTTATCCCCCAAAGACAATGGATGCTGAGCAAACGGCAAAGCCGTATTGTTATCAATTATAGCATAATCAAACTCACCTCCCGGGTCAAAGCACTCATCCTCCGAGATAGTCTCTAAAGGGGAGGATGAAAGGTGCTCGGGAGGGGGACTTGGGGCAATACTTTCCTGCAGCAGATTATCAAAAATAATGTCCCCCTCCATGTCATCATCATCAATACCTGGAGGCATGGAGTGAATGTCGATTTCTTCCAGCAATGGGTCATTATCTTCAACGGTAGGAGTAGATGGAGGTAAAGGCTTGGAAATATCAAGAGAAGTCAACTCTTCGATTTGAGCAATAAGAAGGTGCACTTTCCGTAATCTATCGCGAAGAAGTACGTCTTCCACCTCATCCACAAGATCATGTTCATCAGTGAACTTCTCGTAAACCGGAGAGAATAAATCGTCATCACCCGCATCTCCCGGTGGAGATTGAGAAATTTCAAAAGTGAAATTCTCATAGAAGAGAGAAGAATCGTCATCACTAGGATCGACCTCTTCTGTAAGAGCAATGTCGTCCTCAGGCTCCATAGCAGGTAAGTCACAAACCTCATCATCCAATACTTTGTCGAGAACAACATCACTCAGCTCATTCAACGAATCTAGATTCTTAGATACAGTAGGAACATCGACAGTAGGAGCAGCAACTTCAGAAGATTGGTTGAAAGTGTAGACATCATCGTCGTCGTCATCATCATAATAGATGGGACGAGTCCAGTTAGGAGTGACGTAGTCGGCTAACTCTTCCTTGATAACCTCCACATCTTTAAGAAGCTCATGCAGCAACTTTTGTTGTTCATCGCCCCGAGTATGTTCAATTTCACCAATTCTATCCCACGCTGTAAGTAAACATTTAGGTGTAGAAAAGAAGGGAAAACGACGAAATTGGCTCAAAAAGGTGTCGGTGGTTTTCAAGGTTTCGTCCACATCAAGCAACGGTTGCCTTTCCTGATGTAAGTCAGCTCGAAGTTGAGCCATACTTTCTAGAATGTCATTCAAAGAAGTGAGTTGTTGATCAAGACTAGTTTGCTGAGAAGATTGATGAGTGAGGGTGTGATGTGGGGGCTCAAAATGTTGAAAACCTGAATTATAGCATGATTGTGGCTCGTAGTAGTTCATCGGGTGGGAAGAATTAGAAACCGGGTTTGGTTCATAATAATCCATAGGTGAAGAAAACTGAGGACACGGATTGTGCTCATAATAATTCATTGGTTGACAATAGGAAGTATCGTGAGGACCCCCACAGTTGTTGCAGAACGGTTGAGGAGAAAGACTGGGTGCGTCATGTGGATAGCTATTATCATAGTCATAATTGTACCCCGGTTCTTGCCCGTGATCATACGGGTATGGAACCGGGCACGAAATATGCCAATGAGAATCGCTTCCACAATAGGTGCACGTGGGAATAGGAGGTGGGTTCAAAAAGGACGAATTAGTCGAGTTGCACAAAGGGCAAAATCCGAATTGTGTGTTGTCGATATCGTTTCCGCACCGCTCACATGTACACCATTGACAAGAGTCGTTCCCGTACAATCGTCTCCCACATCCGACACAATGGACATAAAAATCCATGGAGAAAGATAGATAAGCAAGAAGAATATTTTTGGTGCAAAACTTTGAAAAAGAAATGCTTTTTAAAGATTTTTCAAATGTTTTTGGATTTTTGAAAATATTTGACACGAAAAATAACGTTCACGAGTGAACGGATCCCAAAAGCCAACGCTTCTCTTACAAAAAACTTTCGATCCTCACGAAAAGAGCCGGCAGCGGCGCCATTTTAATGTATAGATTTTTTGTATCAATTAAAAGTTCGTTTTCTCGGTGTCTCTTCGAATTGATCTCGGGTTAATTGTGTGAGATTAGTTGTTCTTGGTGAATCAAATAAAGAGTGGTCGTTGTCTAAAACTAAAGGAAAATAAAGACTTGAAACAATTAAAGATAAAGTAAAGACGGTAAAAAGAAATGACGATGAAAGATTAAAGATTAAAACTTGACGGGAAATAAATGACGAGAATTTAAAGGTAATAAAAATAAATGACGCAAATTAAAACTTCAAATAAAAGGAAAGCGAGTAAAAGTGCAAATAAAGAAAAGGCGGGAAAAAGTAAAGTTTAAAAATTAAGACTGAAAACTCTATTCGGAATAAATTAAGACTATGCGGAATAAATTGGTTACTCGGAATAAAAGTGCCTATGCGGAATAAAAAGAGAAAATTAAGCTATGCGGAATAAAAAATAAAAAGGTTATTCGGAAAAATGACTCTATGCGGAAAATAGTACTATGCGGAAAATCGAGCCTATGCGGAAAGTCCCTATTCGGAATAATAAAATAAATACTCTATGCGGAAAGACTGGCTATTCGGAATACTTGAACATTCCGAATAGAAGACTCTATTCGGAATAATCAAAGTATTCCGAATAGAAGAATGTAAAGTCAGTCTATTCGGAATAATCAAAATATTCCGCATAGAGGGACAAAGAAAAGCCTATTCGGAAAGTTCCTGGGCAAGAACAGTAACATGAACTGGGAACAGAAAGGAGACGAATTTGACCAAATCTTATCAAAACAAACCAAAAGATTAAACCAACACAACCAATAAACATCAACAAACAATAATCAATCAAAACAAATCATCAAAACTAACAAACAAAGCCAAATCAATCAAAACCCACTTGATTGAAAAATAAGAAAACTTAAGAACATGAACACAAAGATTAAGAGCAATTCAAGAAAGAAAGGAAGAAGGAGATTGACAATAAAGTAAAGATTAACATCAATTAAATGGAAACTTACTTGGAATTAAAAGAAAATTAAAGGTGCATTACATGAAGATTAAGGTGCATAAAAGTAAAGAACATGAAAATGAAAATGGTGGAAGGATGGGTTGTCAAGCCACCAACAACCTAAACATTGAAACTACCTAATCTATATATAGGGGGATTAGGGAGGAGCTTAGGAAGCTTCCTCCCTCTTTCTTCTTTCTCTTAATTGCACACTTGAGTCCTTAAACTTCTTAATATTTTGTTAATCTTCTTAATACTTGGACTTTGTCTTGGGATTCCTTCAAACTCGTCTTGGATTTTCTTCATAAATAAGACTCGAGTTTTTCGGCTTTTAGTAAACTTCCGTCTTTTGACTTTTTCTTCGATAAATCTTCAGAATTGGTCTTGGACTTCCGTTCTTTCTCCACTCTTGATCTTTCGATTTCATCTTTCGTCTTTTTCTTCGATAAAAGCCCGTGAATGTCGTGTTTTCTCCACTTTTCACCTTTTCGTCCTAAATTACAACAAAAACACAAACCACGCATAATTCCGACATAAATGACATAAAATACACGTTTTGGCTCGGTTATTATTGTAATTAAGTGGTAAAAAGGATGGGTGTTTACACACCTATCAGTACTACTTAATGACCATGAAGTCATGTGTTACAATGCCAAGCCTGGTTCCTGTACAATAATAGTTGTAAGCTCGTGATTTATAAATTATCGTTTTTAAAGTGATTAAATAAAATTTAGTTATCATAATCAGATGTGATACAATGTTTTCAGACCCAGGTCAACTGGTTAACTCGGTTCTGATCGAAAAAACGGGTCATATTGAACCGGATTTCACATGTTCGAAACCCGGTAAGACCCACCAGGTTTGGGGAGACCCGGGTCAACCCGGTTCTCGAGCCCCAGTCGGGTTTCGGTTTTTTCGGGTTTAAATTTTTTTTTTTTTACGTATTTACGACATAGATTTATGTTTACATATTGTATTGGTTGGTAAATAATTTATATGTTCAATATACGGACGGTTTAATGGTTTATATATATATTTCTTAATTATTGAAAATACGAAGAAAAAAAAATTAGAAGAGCTGGTTGACCCGGGTTGACCCGAACCCAATGACTCGACTGTGTCGATTTAAAAACCCGTTTTCAAAACATTGATGTGATAAAATGAAAACATGCGGACTAACAGATAGAGATAGAGCTGATGAAAAAAATTATGACTTAATGAGATATGATAGTTGAAGTGGTTGAACTCTGCTTCAGATTTTAGTTCGATGTGAGTACTGAGTTAAGCGAGTAGGACCAAGTCTAAGATGATTGGGGCATCTAAAAGTGAGTCTTCACGACTAATTGCTGGTGTCATGATATATCTAAAAAACGATGAAACACTATCATTGGTGATACAATGGTTGTAAATTTGCTTGAGTGCAGTCAGAAGTGTTAACAGTTATGAATATTCTGAGATTGCACAACTGCTGGTAGCAAACACCCACCAATTTAATTAGAAATCATTCAGTAAGGTTGTGTTCCTTCAAAGAAAAGAGCGGGTTTATGTTTATCGGTAAACGCAAGCACCCGTTTTTTTGTCAAAGCTGATCTGCCTAAAAATTCAAATAATTTTATGCAATGCACACCCGTAACCGCGTAAAATTTTATATTTAGGCACGTTGAATTTGAACGAAACAGTAATGTAATATAAAGCTAGTCAAACCAACTCCGCCCGTTTCCCATATCCTACCCAAAACATTTTTAAATGAAGCATACCTTACTATCAAATGCAGGTTCAGGAGGGATTATCATTGCTGCCCATCCTTCTGGTGGCTTCACAATTTAAAAACAGAGATAAAAAATATCATTTATCCTGAATTGGAAGAGTACATTTACAGTATATACACCATTAGAATTAAATATTTCTAGAGATATTCTGAAAGTAGCCATGGGATTTGAATTTACTATTAAAAAATCACTACTGTCAATAAATAATTCGATCAACTCCATATTCTATGCACACCTAATTCAATACCTAATGAACTTTTAAGCGGTTGGGGTATTTGGAAGCAAGTTCCGCCAGATCATCCTGTAAGTCATCCAGTGAGTCGATAGCATATACTTGCACTCGAAAAATAACATACATACACACCCTACACGCCTACACTTTTACAAAATATAGACACCCTAAATACTACTGAAAGTAGTAGCTAAAAATAACATACATACACACCGTAAATACTACGGACAGTAGTAGCTTATGTAATCTAGTTATCTTAAGCTATAATCTGAATTTTTATTTCAGTATCTCTGAATCTAGATTGTCAAAAGATGAAACAAAATGAGACGATTACCATATTTCTAGTATGGAAATTCTTGAAGGTCTTCATTAGCTTGAGTTTGGAAGAATTTATAATAATGTATTGTCTATAGAAAACTAAAATGTTTGATATGTGACGTTTCTAACTTTTTTACTCATTTTGTATACTTTAGATCGTCACCTCTCACTGATATATATGTGTATATTATTTATATGCTTTCTAGTTCTTATTCTCATTACTGGTTTTAGTTTATTCTATAGTTACATTTTCTTTTGCAAAGTGATTTTCATGTATTTCATAGATATCTCACTCAAGATAGTAGATAAGTGCAAAAAGCATGCTAGCGATGGGAGTTTACTTGGAGGTTTAGCTCGCAGGCCTGAATCATTTTCTGTCAAACAACGTTATCTGGAGTTTTATCATTTGAGGTTAATCATCCATCTGGGTAACCTCCAGAAACCCAAATGGAGTAGACTCAAACCCAAGCTATACTGCTCCACTGCCTCCTGAAAGAAAAAGTAGAAATACAGTAAAATAAACTCGAGACTCGAAAATTCGACATCTTAGACATGTTGCATCAGAATTTGTTAGCCCAAAAACAAAAAAAAAATGTTTATCATATTAGAAATACATACTCGAAGTAGGACTCCATGCCTGGCCCTTCTCTGCTTCTGATTGAACATCGAAGGGGGTGGGGGTAAGGGGTAGTAAATGACTTAATATTTTTTCTCTTCGTGTATTTGGCTTTAGCGCAGTAGTCTATAAGAGTATAAGACCATTCAAAGTTACCCTTACATATGTTGGATAGATTTTATTGATTATAAGTATGGCAGGCTGAACCGGTAGAACTAAAAGTTTTTAACCCATGTTTCAGGAGGTGAGGTAAAATAAGCAGCTCATTCCCATTTTGTACAGAATCCTAACCTATATATAGGTTATGTCTTAAGGGGTGTTTGGATATGATTTTAGAGAAATACCCGAATCAGCTTTAAGGGGTGTTTGGATACGCTCTTAAGTGCATTGGTGCAGCTGCCTTGGCAATCTTAACTGGTCCAGCAAGTGCGCATGTTGAAGTTGCAGCGGATCTCTACCCATGTCCATGGAAAAATATACCATAGATTGATGAAGGTTTTTTTTATCATACCAATGCCCGTAAAAAGCAATATCCACCTTGTACTTTTCCCATAATTATGTAAGTGTGCCCGTCCCAAGGGCTCTTGAAATGCACCCACGTTAGCTATGTCTTTAGGGTCATATATGTGTTTAGGTATCTTGTATGTGTAAATAGAAGTGCGCACGTGAACATTAATTACATTGGCCATCGGTTGTAAGCATACGTCGCATTATTGGTAGCAGACTTGGGTCAATGTGAGCAAAAATATGACGGAGGATGCTCACAAATTCAAGACTTGTACTAATGGCAGCTGCAAATCACCAGGATCATTTGCATCATCTTCAGCTTCAGAGGTATTGATACACTTCCAAAATGCAGCAGCCTATATCACATCCACAAATACATATTTCATTTTATTATTGATGTGTTGCATTGAGTCTGTAGTTAAATGCAAGAAATAGGTATGCAGCCAAAGAATTAAATGTAAGAAATAGGTATGTAACAAATAATGCTATTTACCTAGAGAGATTTGTTTGGAAGGTAAGTGTATTTGGTTACCTTTTGTTGCTATAGTTAAGATCGTACTTTAAATCCATGTTGAACCATCATTCCATTCCTACACAGAATACATGCTTTTCAATACAACCATCAATCGTACTTTAAAAGGTTTTAGGAAGTGATGTCCCTGTGTCAACCAAACGATCCATACATGTGCTATTCCAATATTATGTTTATTAATACAGATTTACACACGCGAAAGGTGATAACTGATGAAAAATCGCTCATTCGTTCATTCATTAAATCTTGAAACAATTCGGTAGAAACTTGAAGTTACACAAAGTGGTAACTATATCCTAACTGCATCGTGCACATGTTTACATATTCTAATAAGTATCAATATCAAGCTTTGCTGTCTTTAAATAGACTTATGTTTCTATAGATAGCAATTGTGTCAAAGATGATTTTGAATTATCAGTAGTGGGTGGTTTCATGTACCTTTAACCAAATATTTTTTTCTCAGCGTGTTTGCCATTTAAATATCCATCTTCATATCAACTTTATAGTTCCTCCCATATCGTCTTTTCTTGTAAATAAGATGGAAATATATGCAGTTTTTAGACATTAACTGATTAGTGTAGAAATCACATCAGCGCGCAAGAGCATCATGAGAGATTTACAAAAAATAAGAATGTTACCAGTTCATTGTCTTCTCACGTTGTGCATTGTTTCTAACACCAGGGGTCTGTCTTGTTGTCCTTCAGAGTTTGTACGTTTCTCAGCAATGACACTCTGCAGTGTTATCCCCTTCTGTAGACAGCTGCCATGTGGCAGCATCCATGGTAGGATCCTGTCTCTCAGAGAACTGTGATGTCTGTAGCTTGAATACCTATACACAAAGTTCACATGAAATAGCTAGATAAGTGTGTATGATTTCATCTTTTTACATTAAATGAGACAATTTTTTTTTGCATTAAATTGGGGGTAGGATGATTTTCATATAAAAAAAGATTATCTATGATAATTTTGATATTCAAGGAAATAGATTCTGCTTCAGTTTTTCTTTTGGTCAAATAATCAATTTCATCTGCACTGCAACAAACTTATAAAGGGGTGCTGAGATCGCGTTCTCACAATCATCTTATAATATTCACTAAACAGATGGAAAAAAACACCCATAGTAAAATAGCCTTACAAAACCGAATGATTGATTTTACAACTGAAGTTCAAACATCACTATGTGCAATCTACTCACCTGACAACGTATTGACATTCTAAAATGTTTTTCAACAAAAAACTTTGGCTTTCATGTAGCCTCCCTAATCGATGATGCCGCAGCAATAACATCCAAAGTATAAACATATGCAATACACACAAAAATTGGTGTTGATTTGATTGTGACCATTCAATTATATCTATGGTCAGTTTGTTACCTTAGTTTTCGGATACCATACTTAAGCATTGCAATGTTCAGGTAGAGACGAATCATGACCAATTATCATTATTAAGCAAGATGTAAATCATCAGTTCAATATGATCAAATGTTACATAATTCAATAGTTCTACTTACGAACAACCTGTAAATCATCAATTCTCAAAAGGGACAAAACAAAAATAATAACATTCATCTACCAAAATAGCATGTGTAGGTCTTAGGATATGTGGGATCATAGTGATTATGTGAGATCGCAGGGTTTTATTTAAGATTAGAAGCTTATACCTTGAATCCGGAAGAGCTATAGGGTTTATTAAGATCGTAGCGTTTCTTTAAGATCGCAGGGTTTAAGAAGTTGCAAAAGAATTTGAATCACTAATTTCACGATCTAAGATTATTATTTATATACTAATGTGCCTAAGTGAAAATATATACCGTGTGTTGAAATATCTATCATAAACTTCAGTTTGCTTCATTGGTTGAGGCGTTTGTTTCTAAACCTGCAGGCTCAGGTTCGATCCTTACACAAAACATAATTCTTTTTAAATCGAAATTTCATCATTGTGCTGACGTGGATTAGGAGGATGATTGATGACGTGGCAAATCCCTCCTCTTATATATAATGTAGAGATATATGTATATATATATGTATTATATATAGATATAATTATGATTTGAAACCACAGCTTTTAATCCACTCATATCCCAGTCACATTTTTAAACCAATAGATTTTGAGATTTACCTAAAAAATCTCATCACTTTCCTAATTTCATCATTTTTGGGCAGAACGCATTTTCTGAAAACGCAATATTTTTAAAATCGCGTTTGGTATAAATAATGCTATACACTTTTTATTTTCCATTTTTCCCCCACAGCCACGGGTGAAAAAACACACACATATCACCATTCTTCCGTAAACCATCGGATGTAAACCTTTATCCAAAAAACACTTAAGAAAACAATCGATCTTTGATCGTTGTTGGTTGATCCAGTTTCAATCCTAATAGTTGTAAACCCTAATCCATTTTTCCCTAAACAACGGGATCTAAACCCTTATCCAAAAAACATAAAAACAAAATTGATCTTTGATCTTTATTGTTTGATTCAGATTCAACGGGATTTACAGTTTCATGGATTCATTTGATTCATCCAAATTAGGTTTGGATTTATTCTTAAGAGATCGGGATCTCACAGCCAACACTTGATATAACAAGGTCAGATATATCTAATATCTTAATTTTGTAGATGCTATATAGTTATACAATTTGCTGGCAACATCCCAATCACACAAAAAAGTCTAATTTGACGAGAAAAAAAGGTTTGATTTAACTTATCAGAGTCGTTGTTCATTCCTCCAGGTATTTTCTTTATAGGTAATAAATTCCAAATTCTGAACAATTGGATTGCTTCTGTGATGGCATCAAATGTAATCCAGATTCTTAACTTTTGTAGTTATGCAATTTTTTAATTTAATTTTCAACATACGGTAGAAGTATGAAGAATCGAGCTTTTGTGTGTGTGAATGAGAATAGGTTAAACAATAAACAGAATAATGTTAGTTGATGTTTATATTTTAGATGAAATGAAACAATTGGATGATTTTTAGTTCTATACACACGCGTTTAACTTTAGGTGAAATTATGGAGCATGATTATGTTGACATAAGTTGTTTTCTTTATCTTTAATGTTATTAGTTGTTTAAAATTTCTTTATATCTTGCATGTCAACTGCTGATGTTTTCCTCACTCAGACAACGATCAACGCTTGGATAACCAAACAACAGTTGTTCTCGTTGCAGGGAACAGATATTAGGTAGGCTGTAAAGAAACGTGTGATAACAAAGCCATAAGACACATGTGTTGCGAGCTATAGCACAGCAAACCAAGACTTATGCAACACAGCTGTAGAACACAGTCATTGTGCCAAGCACTTACAGGGATGAACCCCGTCAGCTTATATCTATGGCATCAGCAGCTGTTAAGACCATTATTTGTTTTTGGATGGGGTAGTAAGGAAATTACTTTTGCTATAACTTTTGTCGTTATATCTGCTTACGTGCATGACTTGATGAATCAAGGGTTGCTTTGGTTAGATATGTACTTATGTTCCAATGACTGTAGCGTTTAGATATAGGACTTAGGATTCGGTCGAAAAGGTAAGCTTTTGCGAGGTTTTACCAATGGTACAAGCTACAAAGGTGTCACTTTTTTAAGAATCGACACATTTTCAAGTATCGCCATTTTCCATTTAGCTTGATTTAAAACATTTAACCTCGACATATGACAATACTATTTGTATCTCAACTAAGATGACTGGTTTAGAATGCGATAAGTACATTGATCAGTGTAAGAGGCAAAAGGGTAAGCATATTCCAGTAGCATTTAAGTTGATGGTGTTTGACAATAGTGTTTGTTTCTTAGCGAAATGACCATTTCGGATTCCTTTTGTGTTAGGACTTTGATTAAGTTTGTACCAGGGTCAAAAGGGTAACATGTTAGCGTGTGTAATCAGTCAATTAGAAGCGGAACATGCCAATAATTGGCAAATCAGGTACCTGAATGAAACAGTTGTAGGAAGAGCTCTCTGTTTCAAGAGAATTTAAAATTATTTTCATAAACGCTCAACTTAACTCACCCAGTTTTTCAAACTATCCTCACTTCACCTTCAAGGCCATTGATGACCATTCTTCTGAGATAGATTATTTTCCACGACACCACCAGATCTTAGCTTTATCCTTACATATGTTAACGAAAATTGTGTAGATTCATTTACTGATTGCCTAAATGGGATGTTAGCCGAGCCACCAGTGGCGTGTTTAATCACAGATGTTGAATTCTACTTCATGTAGGAAGTGGCTGACTCTATAAAGATACCTCGGTTGGTGACCTGGGCATGCATGAGTGCTTCTGTCCCTATTTACGGCGATCAACAGTTTTTCTATGAAAGGGTACTTCAACTTTATGAAAAAGGTCTATTCTTTATCTTTCAAAGGTTTTACAATTTGTTGCCCCCAAACATAAACATAAATTTGGATTACAAAACATATATATTTGTTTCATATGTCATTTAGATGGTAGCATATTATTCCATTAGGCTCAAAAGAGTGATCACTGAGACAATATCATATTAACAACTTTCCTATTTGCAAATGGTAATGTTGAATCTTCCATACGACTGCAATCGGTTATTTAATTTCACTTTCGAGCTTTGTTTCTGAGTGTTAGAATTATCTTATGTTAATTACCCATCATGACTTAAAAGTCTTTTTATTTTACAAAACTAACTCTTATGTAATCTGATATAGATACAAGGAGCTCACAACAAAGGCCTGAAGAATCGTAATCTGTTAACATTAAATTGGTTATATGGTTCTTTTTTGTAAGAACACCACGTGACCACCACTGATAAAGAACAACGCGTTCTCAAGTTACGCGTGGGGGAAACCCCCAAATTCATTGGGTACGAATACTCGACTCATAAATGGGGTTCAAGATTAGGTTCTGAAACCGCAACACCAAACGGTGTGGCTTTAGCAATGGATTCAGGGTCAGCAACCCCATACTGATATGTGTTAGGTTCAAGAGTAGGTTATGGATCCTTGACTCTAACTAAAGTGGCATGTGTCAATAGAGCTGAGGTATTTTGAATTTTAATTGTTTCTATGACAGTAGCTGATATGATTTTAGCTTTCTGATATTTGGAGACTTTAGATGCTGCTACAACATTTTTCTACAAATGTGCAGCTTTCGGGGTGTTTGGTAATGGATATGAACTATAAATTGTGGATTAATGGTTACTGTAACACATCAACATCAGCTACATATTCCAGTTCCTTGCTTCAAGTTTTATTAGGTATTAATCATTATAGTCGCTAACACACGCAAGTCTTTGGCATTAGATGTTGGAAGAAGACACAGAATCAGTGTGAATACCATCTCTACAGGTAATGCAATAACTCTCAATTCTCTTTTTAGGAAGGCTTAGCAGTTGAGTCTTTTGTAAATATAGTATCACTAACAGTAACCTCTTCACTATATAGTTATTTTGCTGCACATTTTTCTTATCCATGTCCTGATTGTTATTTATTCAGTCACAGGAAAAGTTCCAAGAATAGATAGTCAACCTATAAGCCAATATATATATTAGTCATCTATTGAACTTGTAGAGATGGTAATGACTAATTTTTTACACGTCTAAATACGCAAACACCAAGACAGCTAGGAGTATAAGTTTTGGTAATGGGTCAAAGCTGAAACATTTATTTCTTTTGTATTACATAGTATTATTTATATTTTTTATAACTTATCTCTGAAGATATATGCGCACTAACCCTATGTATTGTTTTCTTGATTTTTTTTGCGTTATTGGTCAGGCGAATATGATTGTGCTTCCACTGATGGTGTCAGTTCGAATTTTAGGGACACACGAAAACAAATTTCAGGCTCAGTTTGATGAATTAATTGATGTTACAGATCCTGGAAGTTGGTATTTCAGTTGTTGAGGATGGGTTCAAAATGGACTGCCATGCTGTCACGCGATTATAGTATTATTGCAAAGTTTTGGTAGCAACCCATATGATTTTTGTGACAGACATTGTCTTGCTGAAACTTATAAGTGTGCTTATGCTAATTCGATTAACCCTGTACTGGATATTGAACACAGCTATTTGTAGCAGGTTTTTCCTAAAGAGATACATCTACAATAATATAGGTGGTTGATTACGTCTTTAGCGTAATGACAATAACTCACTGTTTTTGTAGTATATAATATTCACTCTTTTCTTGAGCCACCCGTAAGAACAATAAAAATGGAATGAATGCTCCATATACTATATCATGTCAAGACAGGTAATTCTATTGTGTGAGCTGATTTGGGCCATGTCTATGTATCGACTTATGTAATAATGGGATGTTTGAGTTGGTTAAGCTTATAACCTTTGCATCCACAAAAAGTTAAATGAGTTTAAGCTTATTTATTTGATTCCCTCACATTTAATCTATTTTTAACATAATCTTTACCCCGACACCCTTGATACTTTCATGTTTTGATAACCCAATAAGCTTACCCAAACACCCCTCAACTGTGACCTGATGTATCTTAGGATGAGTTGGCTTGAAAATAGTGTAAAAATTGTCTTTCACTAAGAAACTGTTATGTTGATCCCATTGGATTTGTGTTTTTTTATTATATCGAAGAAGTTTGCTGAACATAATGGAATTTATGATATGTATTGTACAATAATGGGCTTTGACAAAGTTGATGACATAATTCTAGAGTTTCACTTCTGAACACTTTTGTACGTAGGTTTTTGCATTTAAATGAGTGTTCTGTGATTCGTATCTATTTGTGGTATACTAAAAGTATCATCTATATGGCACATATTTGCAGACACACACATATCTTTCAAGGAATAGAGGGTGATCACAATATTTCAATAGCTCGTGATAGTAAATCTTGAAGGGATTTTGATGAAACATACACGCGAGGTACCCATTTTGTATTATTTAAATCGAATTATCATGGAAACTCACTTTTTATAAAACTCTTTTCATTTTGTAGTTCTTAAAGTGCCAATAGTTTATGATGGTCAGCTTCTTGTCACCGGTGCAGATGATAGCTTGGTTAGCGTTGGTCGGGTTGGTAGTTATAGTGTCTCCCATGCACCTCGAACCTTTCAATTAGAGAAGGCACTTTCTGCCCACATAAGCAAAATCACACATGTCTTCACAATTGGCAGCCACGCATTTATGAGCAGAAAGGAAAGGGAATGAAAGGATCAGTAGAGGAAAAGAGTCTTTAATCAGATGACAGTATATCAACAATCTTCCTTTATCAAATAAGATAAAAAAAATCAAATGACACATTCCCTTAATACTAAGTATATATTGATCATATATTTCCATTCCAGTAGTCTCACTGTACGTCTTAGTTAAAGTTTATCAAATACCCATAGTCAAAGGCTTCCACTGACATGGCAATTTTCAATCACATATTCCTGGACCAATATGCGTCAAATATTCATATAACGAAGATGTTGTTTTTTATTTCCTTATAAAAAACTTAAGTTGCAGGTTCGATGGTATTGTATACGTAGTTTTATTGAAAAGCTTAAGTTGTAGGTTAGTTGGTATTTTTAACAATGTTGAATGCTTAGGTTGCTTGAAATCGATAGTTCATGGTATTACTGGTTATATTGTAATATAAGTCTGAATTAAATTTGTTTTGTGATCTTTTAATTTCAATGTCATGTGTTGCTGATGTTGATTCTAATGGTTTTACTGAGACTGCTAGAGCAAGAACTACTGCTAGAGCAAGAACTGAGAAGGCAGAAGGAGAATGGGTTGACATCACAGATTAAAGTTTACATGTTTGACATGCTAAGAAGTTAGATACTTATTTATGAAACTAGAAGAAGATAAAACAGTAACACAAACCTGCCCATCTTCCCCCTATTACCACCTTGACATACGTTAGAAAACTAGACTATTTTGACTCTCCCATTAACCAATGGAATCTTCTTGCTTATAAAAATTAGATGACCCCATCTTCTTTCAGGATGCATGAATCACCAGGAACTTTTTACATAGAGAGTCATAGTAGCCCAACTTTTCTATTTAACGTCATATATAAATGAAAAAGGTTAATAAAAGGACACAACCTTCGCCTCATCAATTTGGATTGATAATTGATCCTAGGTCTACGTTATATTTAACACATGCATTGAATTTGTTTATTATTGATCTTACACTGAATCACTTGACGTGTCTTCCTAAGAAGCTCTTATATACTTTCTACTTAGTTGTTACATTTGCTTCTCGTGGTGTATTGGTGGATAATCTTTGTTTCTTATTATCGAAAACTCTGCTCATCCATCAATCCAAACAAAACCTAAGCTATTAGCTCAAATTGCTCTATCTGTAAGGTACTTACATATCCATGTAGAGGCAACTTCTATTTTCTTCTTACTTTTTCTATCGCTTAACTAATGATATTTTATCACAAGGTTCTAAATGCGGAATACTTACAGATGGTCAACAAGTTAGCAAAGTGGAAGTATTGAAGGTGAGATATGTCGTAATTACACAAATGAGGAGATAATGGAAAAGTTTCACATTATCAAAGTGATTGCAAGTTCATCACCCTTCGACAAGATTCGAATGGTTCAGTGCTTGAAAAAGAAAGGTCCGGTGGTTGAAGGCACGAGTGATGGTACAAATGATGCGCCAGCTTTAAAGAAGCAGATATTGGACTTTCCATGGGAATTCAAGGGACTGAGGTGGCAAAGAAAAGCTAGGTATTGTTATCTTGGACGACGACTTTCATAAAAAGTAGATGACTTATCAAAAATAGTAAATGGACATGAGGCTAGGTTTGAATGTCATCTAACTCTTTAGTAAAATCGCTGCTAATGCTTTTAGCGAGTTTGGAAAGCTTGAACTATTATTTTAAGTGAAGCGGTATTAGTAACTTTGGTTGTCTTCCTTTAAAGATCTTGGAGGCTGTCTGCATATTCAGGTATTACACCCAAAATAACCACAAGTTCATTCAGAATTAAATAGATAGTTTGTCACACCCCCAAATTCACCGCAACGGAAGACTGGCTTTGGGAGGCTATGACTTCATGAGTAATCGAGAGCTTGATCAGAGAACGACCTCTACATGCCAAAACCACATAGCAGACTCCAAATAATTCATACAGTCAAGTACCTGAAAATACATGCTTAAATATGTCAACATAAAGTTGGTGAGTTCATAAGTTTTGTTTTAAGGTATTTATGAAATATCAGAGTTTATATTGACCATTGCACCTGAAATAAAAATATAAGAGTTTAAAAATCATAGTTTCTTAATAAAATGTGTTTCTTGATGAAAATAAAGTTTATTAATAATAACAGAGTTTATGATAAAAAAAAACAGAGTTAAATAATAAAGACAAAGTTTACGGATAAAAACATAGTTTATTTATATAAGCAGAGTTTACTGATAATAATAGATGTTCTCGTTAATAATTAAATTCCCTGATCACAAAAGATATTTCAGTTAACAAATAAGATTCTTGATAATAAAAGAAGTGTTTGATGAACCACAAGATTTTTCCAACCATTTGTGACAATATAACAAATACAAAGTCACAAAAAGGCATTTATTATTGTCTAAGCTCATGACACCGAAGCGTTAACAACATCGGTTGTATAATCATATAATGCAGCCCCTACGGATGCCTAACCCCCGACATCCGTCCTCAGACTCAAATGAAACTGTGTCCGCTTGTCCTCTGTTAGACCAAGCCGGACAGGGGCGTCAACCCCGATAGATCTATCCATAACATTCACGCTTTCGACCGGTCATCCAGCCGAAATTAACGGTTCATGACAGTGGGCCAAAGTAATTGGGTTAAAGCCGGACTTAGACCAATACATAAACGAGTATATGCACTTGTGTTCATTCTTGCAACCATTGTCTCTACCCGAGAACCAGTGAAGTTTTGGGCTACGAAACCCACAATAGAAATTTTGGTATCAACATTCATAAGTACTACGTATAACAATTAATGGAGTTGACCACTCAGCACGTAACAGTTAAACCAGTTTAAAGATAGTTTATGACCAACCAAATAAGCTTAAAATTATCTTATGGCAATCAAGACGTTTATAAACAGTTATTGACAACCAAACAAGTTTATAAGTAGTTTCTGACCAAGCATGTACCTCCCCCAAAGAGCAATTATAAAACATTTGTAATTCGATATAAAACAAGAAAATGTGGGGTATGAACTCACCTCGACGTAGTAGTACGAACAATAGTGATGCTAATAAAACGCTCCGCGCAAACGGAAATCAGTACGGCTCAGTCATGGTGTTGTGGTTTAATTAACCGGCTAAATCCAATATTTAAAACATGTATTTCAGTTCTCGATAGATGTGTACTTCAACGTGACCCGTTGATAAAATATTTAAGTTACAAGTTATAATAGTCCGATGGTTGGTTAAACAAATAACTAAATTAGACACACACACCAAGTATGTAATGTATTCCATACACATTACGTATCACCGGACGATTATATAATTCTTTTGTTGAATTATATAATAGAGATAACAATTTTTACAAAACAAACCAAAGTATATATTTATTTTGGTAGTTACCGTATAACGATCACGATAAGTAGACAACATAATTCGACACATTTTAAGAAAATCACTACTTAATTAATAATTGTCACTTTTAAATAAAAAGTATAATTTTCATCAGTTTATTAATACAATAGAATCCATCTATTTTACCAGTTTACAAATATAATTGTATATATTTATTTTATCGGTTTATAAAATATAATGGTATTTATTTGTTTTATCAGTATAAATTTAATAGTACTTATTTGTTTTATCAGTTTACAAATATAATGATAGTTTGTAGCAAACAAATTATAAAGTATAGAATCTTATAGAAATTTTGACATGACCTATTCGTTTATACAAACATTCCCATATTAACCAATTCTCAATATTTTCCATTGTTACAAACAATGTACGTTACCCTAGTCGCGTTTTAACATATATCCAACTACTAAATAAATCACTACAAGTAAATATCACCCGAACACAACCTATGTGTTGTAAATCAAAAAGCCAAACGCCCGATGTGGGCTATTTAAACACGTATTTAAACGTATAATTATTTTTATAGTTCTCATGATATATTTATTATTCAACGTTTTCATTTAAACATTTTCATACTACCGTTTAGTCCGTTTTAATAATTAATAAGATTATAAAAGTTATTAGCCGATTTCTAAACCACAACCAACCATGAAGTTGTGATCGCGCCCGGTACTCTAAACCCTCGACATCCCGCGTCCGAACATACCCAAAACTAATAATCTGCAAACCCAACCGCTCCTTAACCTACTGTCTGCAGTCCCAAACACCCCATATACACTGTCTGCAGTCCCAAACGATCCTGTAACTTCTGCAGGCAATCCCAAACGCCCCTGCTGTTGTTAAACAAACCAAACACTCCTGCTACTGTTAAACAGCAGACCCGACACTCACTGCTGCTGTTAGGCACTCCCTGCTAACTCCAAACACGCCCCTTAACGAGGTTTTCTGCCTGATACAAACACACCTGCATGGTGTTCTTTCTGCTGAACCAAAACGCCCACCTTTGCTTATCATCAAAACCAACACACTATTCGCTGTGCTTATAAGCTACAAACAACGCACCCTGATGGCTGTTTTAAGCACGAACATGCACCCCATCAGTGGCTTGACACAACCGGGAAGAACACACCACCAAAGTGGAGCCCTGGTGGTGATGACGGCCTGTTATAGGTCTAACAAGTCTTGCTGGTGGTGACGTTTATATGATGGTCGAACATAAGAGTGGTGGTAACGAGTTGTTATAGTGGTGGTTGATATTGCTGAGGATCACGGTTGATGGTGTTTTACAGGTGGCGGTAATAAAATGATGGTGGAGGTGTAGATCTAACAGTGGTTGGTGGGTTTTTACGAAGTGGTTATGATGGCGGTTGGTGGTGCTAACGTCGCGTGGGTAATCAACAACAGCTTGTAGTTTACTTTGGTGATGGTGGTCACGTCATAAGGTGGAGCGACACTGTGTGCTGATGGTTATGTGGCGGCCTGTGGCGTACAACCACATCGACTGAAGGTAACAATGCTGGGATCGATGGTGGACACCATATATCTATATGATATTAACATAGGGTGGCGGCGGCTGCGGCAGTTATGATCGCCGGAAAATATTTCCGATGATCGGAATAAAAAAGAGGCGCCGGAAAACTTTGTGAGGAGGATAAGTGTGTGTAAAACTAATATTAGGGTTAGGGTTAAGAAATAAGAGAAACCCTAGTTTTCCAACTTATATGAGCTAGTCAAAACTTGTAAAAACAAAATGAAAAGTTCCTGATAATGCAGGGACTTAGAACGAAATTTTTACTATAAGTTTTGCCAACACATGGTTCGAGGCTCGTTTGAGATCGATAAAATTTGATTTGTTTCACGAAATTTACGTCATTGATTTTGAAATAATTTTTACAATAAAATAGAGTATTGATCGACTAATTTTCGAAATTGTCTACGTTTTTATTGAAAATAGTTATCGATTCGCAGTTATCTCAAATAGTTTGCGTTTAAAGAAATATAAGTTAAATTTGAACGTTCTCGTTTTCAATGTAAGTTATTAAAACTAAAAATAAAAGTATCAGATAATTTAATAAACCTTTTTTATCAATATTTCTGCATAATTAAATATAAATTTAATTTGTATCGCGTCAGTTCTCAATTTTTACACAATCTTTTACAATACGTAAAATAGACTCTCGTTTTCGAATCGAATAACTTTGGTATTTCTCGAAAACGAATTTTTGTTTAATAAATAATAGAATTTATAATTATTTAAAGTCTAGAAAATTCCCGGTTGTCACAGTACATCCGTGTTATATGGAGTTCGTCCTCGAACTCAATCATTGTTACCCAATAAAAGTGTAGAGGAAAGGATTTTGAAATTGTATCTTGTTGTTATGTCGAATATACTTAGATCTACTCACATATAGTTATGTCCGGACTTTTAAAATCGTGTTATCCACCAATAGTTATTAAGAAAAAAAAAGGTAGAAGTGGAATATATCTGAGCGGTTATGTCAACCTGACAAATCGACCATCGTTCATAGAACGATAAGGGAAAACAATTCGAAGCGAATGGTCTAGAAAAAAAAATCGTCAGCTCTTAAAAGCCTATAAGGGTTCACCACCACCAGCCCATTAGGTTCACGTCGTTCAGTATATATTCACTACAATTCGCGAATCAACCGAAGCTTAAAGAATCACTCGTCGAAATGCCGTAATGATACGATAATAAGACGAAAGAACAATTAATTCGTACAGACAAATCATGAGTTAAAATAAATACACTCCCAAAACTGGGGTACTAAATCAATACCATAAATAGAGGGTCACGTCGGATATTCTTAAGCCCACTCATTTATAATCTCATATTTACATACAAAAGTGTCCTAATCTATGCAAATATGCCATTATAAACTCATGGTTCGGTGAATTATGATTTCTTTATTCAAATTCAAAGGCGTCCCAATCCATTTAATAAATAATTCATAAATCATCCTACTTAAGTGTCACCGGCAAAATACCCAATTCAGAACCGTTAAAATCTCTACGATGTTATCCAAAATTACCAAAGCAAAGAGCATGAGTGTGATAATTCGTCTTCCATAAGTAGACTTTTCGAAAGTACCAGATCGAAGAACATAAGTGTCGATAGGCGATAAAGCGACCGTAGACGTATATCAAACAAAGAAATTCACGGTTATAAATAGGATAATTATATAGTACTCGGTTCTAAATAAGCAATTATCCAATCAAACAAATTTTTCCCATCCTCGAGTAAGACTCATCAAACACTAAGCTGAGTAATAACTTATCATAACCCAACCTCGAAACTCACTCACAAAGAATGGCTCGGGTTTTGTTATGAACTATTACACATCTCAACCTTTCGATGACTCAGCTCGACTTTGAAAATACAACACATTCCACATTAGCACGTAAGACAACGAGTCTTACCCACCCCCGAGTTAATTCATCAAAATCATAGGTTGTGTAACATCACATACTTAATTCCATCTAGCGCTCAATCAAACATGAGGCCCAATAAGGCATCGTTAAGTATTGTTACACCTCTCAACCTTTTTAAATGAATTAGCTCGAACCTGGGGATTACTCACGACCAATCGTTAACCAAAATTCACATAATGTTTCTAGGTTTTGATATAAAACAAACTGCGGGAACATTGTGTAACTCACAATGCCCAATAAATGTTTTATCGTTCACACGTAAAAATATATTATATGTCAGAGTGTACTAATCAAGCAATCGAACTCATGTAAACAAATATAACGTGACAGGCAACAAAGTAATAGCAAACGTGCATTGCAAATATTCATATAGCAGCGGAATAAGTATGATGTGATGAATGTTACTACTAAGTAAAACTGAGAGCCAGTTATAGTCTAGAGTTACTAATGCAACCTAGTTCTCTATAACCAAGGCTCTGATACCAATCTGTCACACCCCCAAATTCACCGCAACGGAAGACTGGCTTTGGGAGGCTGTGACTTCATGAGTAATCAAGAGCTTGATCTGAGAACGACCTCTACATGCCAAAACCACATAGCAGACTCCAAATAATTCATACAGTCAAGTACCTGAAAATATATGCTTAAATATGTCAACATAAAGTTGGTGAGTTCATAAGTTTTGTTTTAAGGTGTTTATGAAATATCAGAGTTTATATAGACCATTGCACCTGAAATAAAAATATAAGAGTTTAAAAATCATAGTTTCTTAATAAAATGTGTTTCTTGATGAAAACAAAGTTTATTAATAATAACAGAGTTTATGATAAAAAAAACAGAGTTAAATAATAAAGACAAAGTTTACGGATAAAAACAAAGTTTATTTATATAAGCAGAGTTTACTGATAATAATAGATGTTCTCGTTAATAATTAAATTCCCTTATCACAAAAGATATTTCAGTTAACAAATAAGATTCTTGATAATAAAAGAAGTGTTTGATGAACCACAAGATTTTTCCAACCATTTGTGACAATATAACAAATACAAAGTCACAAAAAGGCATTTATTATTTTCTAAGCTCATGAAACCGAAGCGTTAACAACACCGGTAGTATAATCATATAATGCAGCCCCTACGGATGCCTAACCCCCGACATCCGTCCTCAGACTCAAATGAAACTGTGTCCGCTTGTCCTCTGTTAGACCAAGCCGGACAGGGGCGTCAACCCCGATAGATCTATCCATAACATTCGCGCTTTCGACCGGTCATCCGGCCGAAATTAACGGTTCATGACAATGGGCCAAAGTAATTGGGTTAAAGCGGGACTTAGACCAATACATAAACGAGTATATGCACTTGTGTTCATTCTTGCAACCATTGTCTCTACCCGAGAACCAGTGAAAAAGCAGTTAAAGTTTTGGGCTACGAAACCCACAATAGAAATTTTGGTATCAACATTCATAAGTACTACGTATAATAATTAATGGAGTTGACCACTCAGCATGTAACAGTTAAACCAGTTTAAAGATAGTTTATGACCAACCAAATAAGCTTAAAATTATCTTATGACAATCAAGACGTTTATAAACAGTTACTGACAACCAAACAAGTTTATAAGTAGTTTCTGACCAAGCATGTACCTCCCCCAAAGAGCAATTATAAAACATTTATAATTCGATTTAAAACAAGTAAATGTGGGGTATGAACTCACCTCGACGTAGTAGTACGAACAATAGTGATGCTAATAATACGCTCCGCGCAAACGGAAATCAGTACGGCTCAGTCATGGTGTTGTGGTTTAACTAACCGGCTAAATCCAATATTTAAAACATGTATTTCAGTTCTCGATAGATGTGTACTTCAACGTGACCCGTTGATAAAATATTTAAGTTCCAAGTTATAATAGTCCGGTGGTGGGTTAAACAAATAACTAATTTAGACACACACACCAAGTATGTAATGTATTCCGTACACATTACGTATAACCGGACGATTATATAATTCTTTTGTTGAATTATATAATAGAGATAACAATTTTTACAAAACAAACCAAAGTATATATTTATTTTGGTAGTTACCGTATAACGATCACGGTAATTAGACAACATAATTCGACACATTTTAAGAAAATCACTACTTAATTAATAATTGTCACTTTTAAATAAAAAGTATAATTTTCATCAATTTATTAATACAATAGAATCCATCTATTTTACCAGTTTACAAGTATAATTGTATATATTTATTTTATCGGTTTATAAAATATAATGGTATTTATTTGTTTTATCAGTATAAATTTAATAGTACTCATTTGTTTTATCGGTTTACAAATATAATGATAATTTGTAGCAAACAAATTATAAAGTATAGAATCTTATAGAAATTTTGACATGACCTATTCGTTTATACAAACATTCCCATATTAACCAATTCTCAATATTTTCCATTGTTACAAACAATGTACGTTACCCTAGTCGCGTTTTAACATATATCCAACTACTAAATAAATCACTACAAGTAAATATCACCCGAACACAACCTATGTGTTGTAAATCAAAAAGCCAAACGCCCGATGTGGGCTATTTAAACACGTATTTAAACGTATAATTATTTTTATAGTTCTCATGATATATTTAGTATTCAACGTTTTCATTTAACCATTTTCATACTACCGTTTAGTCCGTTTTAATAATTAATAAGATTATAAAAGTTATTAGCCGATTTCTAAACCACAATCAACCATGAAGTTATCGCGCCCGGTACTCTAAACCCTCGACATCCCGCGTCGAACATACCCAAAACTAATAATCAGCAAACCCAACCGCTCCTTAACCTACTGTCTGCAGTCCCAAACACCCCATATACACTGTCTGCAGTCCCAAACGATCCTGTAACTTCTGCAGGCAATCCCAAACGCCCCTGCTGTTGTTAAACAAACCAAACACTCCTGCTACTGTTAAACAGCAGACCCGACACTCACTGCTGCTGTTAGGCACTCCCTGCTAACTCCAAACACGCCCCTTAACGAGGTTTTCTGCCTGATACAAACACACCTGCGTGGTGTTCTTTATGCTGAACCAACACGCCCACCTTTGCTTATCATCAAAACCAACGCACTATTCGTTGTGCTTATAAGCTACAAACAAAGCACCCCGATGGCTGTTTTAAGCACGAACATGCACCCCATCAGTGGCTTGACACAACCGGGAAGAACACACCACCAAAGTGGAGCCCTGGTGGTGATGACGGCCTGCTATAGGTCTAACAGGTCTTGCTGGTGGTGACGTTTATATGATGGTCGAACATAGGAGTGATGGTAACGAGTTGTTATAGTGGTGGTTGATATTGTTGAGGATCACGGTTGATGGTGTTTTACAGGTGGCGGTAATAAAATGATGGTGGAGGTGTAGATCTAACAGTGGTTGGTGGGTTTTTACGAAGTGGTTATGATGGCGGCTGGTGGTGCTAACGTCGTGTGGGTAATCAACAACAGCTTGTAGTTTACTTTGGTGATGGTGGTCACGTCATAAGGTGGAGCGACACTGTGTGCTGATGGTTATGTGGCGGCCTGTGGCGTAAAACCACATCGACTGAAGGTAACAATGCTGGGATCGATGGTGGACACCATATATCTATATGATATTAACATAGGGTGGCGGCGGCTGCGGCAGTTATGGTCGCCGGAAAATATTTCCGATGACCGGAATAAAAGAGAGGCGCCGGAAAACTTTGTGAGGAGGAGAAGTGTGTGTAAAACTAATATTAGGGTTAGGGTTAAGAAATAAGAGAAACCCTAGTTTTCCAACTTATATGAGCTAGTCAAAACTTGTAAAAACAAAATGAAAAGTTCCTGATAATGCAGGGACTTAGAACGAAATTTTTACTATAACTTTTGCCAACACATGGTTCGAGGCTCGTTTGAGCTCGATAAAATTTGATTTGTTTCACGAAATTTACGTCATTGATTTTGAAATTATTTTTACAATAAAATAGAGTATTGATCGACTAATTTTCGAAATCGTCTACGTTTTTATTGAAAATAGTTATCGATTCACAGTTATCTCAAATAGTTTGTATTTAAAGAAATACAAGTTAAATTTGAACGTTCTCGTTTTCAATGTAAGTTATTAAAACTAAAAATAAAAGTATCAGATAATTTAATAAACCTTTTTTATCAATATTTCTGCATAATTAAATATAAATTTAATTTGTATCGCGTCAGTTCTCAATTTTTACACAATCTTTTACAATACGTAAAATAGACTCTCGTTTTCGAATCGAATAACTTTTGTATTTCTCGAAAACGAATTTTTGTTTAATAAATAATAGAATTTATTATTATTTAAAGTCTAGAAAATTCCCGGTTGTCACATAGTTCTCCACACCCTTTGATTTTGCTCTCCAGTCATAGTCAACCATTTCCATGTAAGCTTTGAATATGCGAAACGTTCAGGTATATATGAGCATAACTCAGTGGCAAATAAGATCCTCTACATTTATAGGATTTTAGTCACCTTGCAGGTAGTAATCTATACCAGTACCATTTCGGCCTATGGCAACCTAAATTGCTAATATCACATAAACAGAGCTGCATAATTTTCGTGTTCTCTACACTTGATTTTGCATTTCTGTCCCTGTCACCAAGTTTGTATATCTAGCAGTTCTGCTGTGTTTTTATTTGTTAACGGGTCATTTTTGTTAAATCATTAAATCCTACGAGTCAGACGGGTAATCAAAGGCTGAAAAGGCCCGTGAGAAGACCTTGTAGACCAGTTTGAGGCTAAACGTGCAAAGAACAAGGCAAGAAAAGAAAGGAAGTTGGCCTGAAGAGAGGAAAGATTGGTCACGGTATGATTCTTTCTTTCTTTTGGGTGCGTTCGGTATTGGTTTTATATGACATGTATTCTCTTTCAATAGTTAGCTGTGTATATTCATATAGGTTGAAACAAGTAACGGGGGTCTGTTTCATTGCCTTTTTTGATGTTGTATGTTGCTATAAAAGCATGAGGTAGTTTTGATGATTTTTTTCCATCGTGTTGTGAAGTTGTTGCGAAGTAAACTCCGGTTTTCTTTTAATGAAAGAAGCAACTTCATTTAAACCTTAATATATCTTATTATTGACCCAGGGCATGGGCACTCATTGTTTTGTAGCCATTGCGTATAAGCCTCAAGATAATCATGATAGGCATTACAGTACATCCTGCATTGGTCTTTTTGGTTGCATTTCTTTGCCTTATTGCAATTGAGTAAAACAATATATTTGTTGATACCTTCTAGAATAGCATAAATGAAAATTTTTCCTTCCAATATATATTTTTTTAAAATTTCAATACCTTTTTCTTAAGTTATTGTCTTAAACTGCTTTGAATATTTAGATATTTTCGTATACTTTTTGAGAAGTCATTACATAGAATTTAATGAGTGCTCTCCCCATAAAGATGATCAAAGATGGCCTTTGCACTCCATTATTGAAGCATATTTACCTTTGAGCTCACGATTCTATTCTTTCAAAAGATCCGTCTTAGAAGCTCTTGATAGGCATTCAAATTTGGTTTCTGAAGAGCCACTATAGTCTTTTCTGGCTCAGGGCCATCTATATTTGCTTCAGACTATGTGCCAATACATTAGACTGTAACTTCAGACTGTGTGACTTCATAATGTAACTACATTACATTGCCGATGATATGCTAAGTATCCATGTGAAAGATTAGTGTAAACAATGTTGGATTGCTAACCTTATAAGAAAAAATGCTACAATCTTCCTGATATCAACATTTTTATGTTATAATATATTGAAAATTCACTTTGGAAGCTAATAATTTGAAATGATAACCATTTATGTTTGCTACTTATTATTAATTTATCTTCTGATTCTCTATTCACATCGTGATTTGGTTTTGCTGTCATTTTTTTTACTTAGGAGTGTTTGGGATTCACTTTAACAGTTAAGTTTCCATAGGTGATAATTGCCACCCATATACTAAAACAGTTGATTTGAGTTGTGCTATATTTGACAGGTCAAATTGGTTAAGTTTCAGGGTTAAACGAAGATGATAAAAGGACAAATGGGTCAAACAATAGGAATCAAGTCAAGTAGTTGACGATGTCAGCACAGACGCAGAGTTCCAAGTAGTTGATAGATATGTGAAAGAAGTATTTGAAAGCATCTTTGCAGACCAGAAGGCATCCAAAGACAATGAGCATGAATGAGAAGCAAAGTCTGATAATTTATCAAATGCTGGTTTAGTAGAAGTGGATTTTGAACAAAACCCATCTGAACAGATCATCTTCATACACGATAGATGGCACAAAGATAGAGGTTAAAGAATATGTAAAATTGGAAGAGACTATAGTGGAGGAGACAATTGAGTTTGTGAAGGAAGAATGAACGCCTAAAATTGAAAACATAATGGAAACCCAAACATCTCAAGAACACGCCATGGTAAAAGAGGAGACCAAAAAGATTAAGGAAGTAATTGCTAAAGATAGGTAGCGAGAAAGATATAGATCAGTTGAGGAAAGAGCCTTTCGTGAAGCTCGGGAACGAGCATTAACAAAAGCGAAAGAGTTGAAAGGATTGTTGTAGAAAGTTCTAACTTGGTATTATCTTAACTTGGTATTATCTATTTTTTTGGATCATTTCTTAACTTGGTATTATCTTCTGCGGTACTTAGTTTTCTTTTTTCTTAATTAAGTTGGTTTATGTTTCACTTTTACAGATATGCTAGGTGCACTCAGTCTCCGTCTATTGAACCAAAATGCTGCTATTATCATGTAGCAAGTTTGTAATGTAGAACCTAACACTATTGAACCAAAATGAAATAACATTGTTTTTTAGCCTCAACTAATTATTGCTTCCGAGCAAAAAATGGAAAAATTAGGATCAAATTTTAGCCATTATAGAAAAATTGAACGGCATTTTATTAGGTTAGAAGGGGTTCACGCCAACAGGATTTACCACTATATTTTTTTAAAAATTTATAATCAACTAATGATACAAGTAAACCAACCTTTTTATGGTCGTTGGATATTGAACTCTATTAAGATCTAGGTAATAGAGTTGCCAACTACTCGGACTCATGTTCCACCAGAATACTTGAACTAAAAAGTGTTGCATTTTGCACATTCAAACTATTTTTGCACCTACAAAAGTTCTGGGATTTGTATGCAGTATTTAGCTAAAATGATAATCTAACAAGAGTATTTTAAGTAGGGATGAGCTCGGGACCAATCCCGTCCTGAACCCGTCCCGATTTAGTGCTCTCGATTTTTTCCTGATCAAAAGAGTTATGTACCGATCCTGTACCGAACGAGATTCAGGTATCGGTACCAGAAAATCAGGATTTTCCCGTTTTTTTAATTTTCCGATTTGGTACCGGTCCCGTACCGAAATAGTGGTTCCGAATTTTTTTTCATCTTATTTATAGTCCTGGTACCGTACCGAACTGGATTCGAATACCGAGGATCGGTACGGTTCCGAGTATGGTTCGGGTTCAAATTCGGGATTCGAGTTAAAATGCTCGTCCCTAATTTTAAGCGTCTTGATTGCAATTTGTTTTTCTTTTTTATCTTTCACATTAAAGGGGCGAGTGGCTTTTGGACATTTGATGGTTCTTATTTGGTTTCTGTGTATGATGACATTGCGGTAGAAAATACATTACGGTAAAAAAGCATGAAAATACATGACGACTCGGGTCTTAATTTATACACACATCAGTTAATTTTATTAAATAAAAACGCGTTAATTTTTTTGAAAAAAAACCCAGCTGTATATACATAACGTTAAATAAGAAATATATGACTTCAAAATACTTGAATAATTATAATAAATCATTGCTAATTGCTTCGCAGTTGACACTTTCTTAGGTAAAAGAGCTCTCACAATAGAGATTATTGTCTTCTTCTGTTTCAGGTAATGTGTACCGCTTTGCAATTATTAAAAGATAATTGAGTTGCGGGCTTAAGTCAGACTTGGTCGATATAAAACACTTTTTGACGTTTTGTTTCTATCTTATAATGTTTCTAAAAGTAAATATTGCCAAAAATGATCAGAAAATCATAATACTACGTAGTTAATAATAATATTAGTTCCTTACAAATCACACATAGCCAACAAACATAAATAAATAAAAAATGCATTTTAAATTTCAGATTATTTAACAAATTATATTATTCAAACTCTAAAAAATTGAAAATATTAATACTTTTTTATTTAAACTCGGATTGAATTTAAAATTTTAAAAAAAAACCTAAATTTAAAGTTACTTAAGCGTAAATTATAACTAAAATATATTAAAAGTTAACTTAAAAAAGCAATAAACTAAAAACGCACAAACAATAAACCCTCCGAAAAACAAAAAAACGACCCCGCCTGTTGGGCGGGTTACGATGCTAGTATATATATATATATATATATATATATATATATATATATATATATATATATATATATATATATATACATTTATATAAATATACATATATATATATATATATATATATATATATATATATATATATCTATATTATATATAGGTATAATTATGATTTGAAACTACACTTTTTAATCCAGTCATATCCCAGTCACATCTTTAAACCAATAGCATTTGAGATTTTCCTAAAAAATCTCAAAACTTTCCTAAAATTCGTCACTTTTGGCTAAAAACGTTTTCTGAAAAACACAATTTTAAAAAATCGCGTTTTGATACCGCATGTATATAAATATATCTAAACTCTATTTTTTTTCATTATTTGCCACATTCGAGAAAACACACACACACACACACAAACCCTAAATCAGCCGTCATTATCTACAACCTTTCTTTTGATCCTCTCCTTGATTTCTTGTCTTCTCACATTCCATTCTTCTCAAATTCATTCATCGAATCTCATCAAATCATCAAAGATCCCGAGGTATTGAAAAACCCTAAAATCAAAAATCACCATATTCAAAGATCTAGAGGTAACCCAACTTGATAAGACAACGATAATCATATAACAAAGTGGGAGAAACGTCCATCAATGAAACAACTTCAATATCTCATCAGATTGTCAGGCTGGTATGTTAATAAAAATAATATCATAAATAAGATGTTATATCACCTTCAATGTTACTGATTTGCAGGATATACCAAATATGGCATCAGTTCTTGATATCAAAAAAGGGTCTTATCATGATTGTGGTCGGTGCAGACATTTGATCTGGTTAACATGAAAATGTAACTAAACTTTTTGCATTAAGTTTATGTTCTTTAAGAAATTTAAGGTACCTGATATATCAATCATCAAGTTTTACTGTGAAATACAAATTAATGGTGTTTATTGTGTTACCTTTAGTTTCATGGACATCAGAATTAGGTAATGATCACATTATTGATATTTCACTAATAAATGTTACAAGGATTATGTCTGGGTGATAACTGGCTGGAGTTTGTTTGGAATTGTAGATTGCAGGTTCTATATTTACTGTATGCAGTTCTCTATTCGTTTCTTTTGGGATGGACTTTTGTTGGAGAAATATGGCTTGCTGGTCATTAACAAAGCTGAGGTATAATTGTAATGTTTCTATCTGAAAATACTTGCAGTTGCCAGAAAAACCTACAAATGGGCCTATGTTGTATGGTTACTTCATAGTTTGTGTGGACTCATATGCCTTGCTGACAATTTTTGGAAAAAAGGTACTAAAGTACTACGTGATAAAGTGTTTATATAGTATAACCTTCTCAGGGATTTGATTCTCACTCCAATAACTCATTTTACTACGTTTTGTGATTTTACTATGTTTATGCTTTCGCTGGGATCACCTTGTTTCTTCTAATGTGCATTTGAGATTTGCGACTCTTCTTCACTGTGAATTAACTGCTTTGTTATCTGAGCTGAATCGATTATTGAACCAAAAGAATAAACTGAAGCAAAATCTTTTTCCCTGAATATGAAAATCATCATAGATAATCTTCTTTTAAATGAGAATCATCCAAACCCCAATCGGGATTTTGCATTTTCGCAGTCGTCGAGAGTTTTCAGTTGCAATGGGTATGCATTTGCCTTTTTGGACACTGATCGAGATTATGACCTTGAACGGCAACTGAAAGTCGGTTGGGAAGCGTTTAGATCCTAAAAAGTTACAAGTAAATTTAGTCTTAATAGTTACAAGCACAGGAGATGGCAAGGTAGTTACTAAAAAGAACTTTAAATAGTGCATCATAAAAAGTGTACTATTTTTCAACTGTGTTTCTGCAGGCGATCTGCATCAGGGTTCTCAACTGGTTATTACTATTGGTTGAATCATGTGCATAGTCAAATTTCAGTGATTTTAGGCATACACAATATTCCAATTTACAAAAAGTGAGTTAGCCTTTTGTTATACACTAAAATAGCAAACGATACTTATTGTTTCTTCCTTGCTGTACTTTAGCCTACAAAAATTCCAACTGTGAGAAACATAATAAACTCACTCCCTCATTCTTATTTCCTAAACTCAATTAGCTAATCAGACTACAAGTAAAAGGGGTGCATTTGATTACTATCCTTTGGCTTTATTTCAGATCATCAAACAACAATTAACATATCCACTTGAACATAAAAATTTTCAAGTGGTCCTTTAATGGCCGCCTATGAGGGTCGTACTTAAATCATTTATTACTTTTGAATATTGTTTATTGACACCACTGAATTTTATTGTGGTTTCTACCAGATCACAGTTTGATAAGCACTCAAATACTAGAAGGATATAAAGTGGCGTCATATAGGTAACTCCTGTAACCCATTATCAGTTGCATGTCTCATTGCATACAAATGATTTAAACCGCATGGCTCAATCTGTAATTTACCCTTTTAATAAACATATTGCATACACGTATAATTCCTGCAGGTTCTTTGTTAATAAACAAAAAGGCTTTTTTCATAAAAAGTGCTTCACCTGTAATTTTACTATTTTTAAAAATGGTTGTTAAATTAATAACATGAACAGCCCTGTAATCCAAGCTTCCTTTCGGGACAATTCATCTTCATTAGCTGTCAAAATCCGCCTCTGCAGCAAATACAACACCGCAGAAGTATGTTAGTTTCGTGACAAAGGTCAATATGCCCATGGAGAATCGGAATTAGGAAAACCAAGAGTCCCATCACAGCATGAAGATCCATGATCAATGGCGCACCTCTCTGAATTAGATTTAATAGGGGGCACAAATGGGTTTTAACTCACCACAAGAAATAGCTCATGCGAGCTTTAGAGCCTGTGCAACAACCAAAATCAGCGTTAATGCTGCACTTGGTGGGCCAATAGTTGGTAAAAATAGAATCAACCCGAAACAAATATTTCGTACGACAGGTGCCAAGCTCTCAGTAAGAGACCATGAATCTGACACCAACCTGAAAAACATTAAGCTAGAGAGATGTTGCAACGAGTCGTCTGCTTATTTGGAATCACAACACTTGAACTTGCTCACAGCAATGCACCTTTTTCAAATTGTCGACGCAAGAAAGAAATAAATATCTGACTGAATTCATCGTTACGTTAACAGTATAGGTTGCAAGAATTTTAACCACTATGTAATGTACCTGATCTTGATGACACTACAATGGCTTTTCGGGTTTTAATAACTAATGGTAATCCAATTTCTCTAGGTGAGGTTTATCAACAATAAAAGATGTAATTCAATGGATGTTAGGTATTGCTACTGTTAGGGAATCTTCTTGAAAACTGTGACAGATCCTCCGAAGCTTGACATATCTCCACAGTCAAGAGCTTCATATCGTTCATAGCTAGTGACTAGAAAGGTGATAACATATTTTCGAATCGAAATCACAGATAAGTGAAAATTGGAGATTTAGGATTGTCAACACTAATGTTACCCCAAGCTGTCAAAAGTTTGGTTAGTAAGTTGACCATATTTGTTTGAGAGAGTCTCACAGATTTCTTTAATAAAAATTTAACCTGGACTTATAGTCCAAGCATTGAATTGCAGGAACTCCTGAGTTCATGGCCACAGAGCTATGAATTTTTCTGCTACCTGAAACTATTGTTTATGCAGGTCCTAAGCTGGCAATTTTTCCACCTTTAAGATATCATATTTTTTCCATGTACAACAAAAGTACCTAACTAATAAAGAGCCTTTCTACAGTGGATGCCATTTGGGAATAATGCAGCCAAACTTTTAGCTCAATAACAAGGTTTAAGGAGGTATGATGAGACTGCTTTTATACATAGTCTCATCGTCCAAATCAGGCTTAAAATGCATTAAATATCATTTAAACTACCAAATATATGCTCGTGTTTGTTGCTTGTGTATTTTAGGTACGGATATTGAGGAAAAGACAAAAAGATCACAAGAATCAATAAAAAACGAACACGGGAAACGAAGCCGCACAATGAACCGGACCCGAGTATGGAATTTACAAAAATGCCCTTGATGTTTTGAAGATTGGCAACTTTAGTCCCTCATTTTTGAAGATTTGGCAAGATAAGACCTTGAAGAAATCATCATTGGCAAAGGAAGACCTCCATGTCTGAAGATTATACAAGTTATGCCCTTGAAGAATCCAAAATATGCATTAATGGTCCTTGTTAACAAGTTTGCAAAGTTGATGTGCCTGATTTGACAAGTTAACCAAACTATTTAACAAAGAAAGTGGGTAAAAAAGTTGTTTAATACAAATTGAAGGAAGTATGATACACAGGGGGGCCATTTTGGCCAGACAACCAAACATTCACCCTCCTATCCCAGCCTGACACGTAGCCCACTAAAACCCCTCAACCAATCACAACACACTCCCGCTCCACGTCACCCTTCCACCAACAGGTTTATTTAAATAAACCAGGGTCAAACCCAGTCAACCCCCAACTTTTCCCACCCAAACACATTATTTAAATAATCCACCCCCAAAAACGGATTAAACATCCCCTAATCACCCCTTAAACCCTAAACACTTCCCAGGATGAATTAAGCACAAAACAAAGGGGAAATGTTTAAGATGCTCCAGATCATTGATTAACCTTACCCTTAACCCATCCCATACCCCAAAACAAAACCCACAACACCCCATGTGATTCCCCAGAGGTCCCCTGCTCATGTCACTTTCCCCAAACCCCAAAAAGGAGACCACATCAGCGACCCACATTCGTTCCTTGTCCTCCACACTCAAATGGACGTACCTGATCAAGATTTACAGCTGTGCATCACATGTTGCTAACTTTTGACCAAAAGTCCAAGATTCGTCCAAGGGCATGTTAGGAATTTTGTTCATTAGGGTTTTCAGTATCTAGTAGCTTCTATTAGTGCCTATAAAAGCATCTCTCAACCTATGAGAAGAGCTTTGTTCCAGATTTTGCTTTAAAAATATTGTAATTCCTTTTTAAGTTATAAAAGTTGGTATTTTGTTTAAATTGTAATCCCTTTTTATTTTTAAAAGTTGGTGGTATTGTTGAAGCATAATCTGAGTTCCACATTCAGTTGTTGAAAGATTGTTTCAAAAGATTTTTGGAAAAATCAGTTTTTTTTAAAAGTAGCTTTGGTTCAAAAAAATTAGTTCTTCAGATTTTTCTTTTTTTTAGTTAACCATTACTGTTATACAAGCTCACCATAAGCTGCTGACAACAACTTATGGTTAAGCTTTTATAGCTTGAAGGTTGTTTCCATTGGTTGTGTTTGTGCAGGTTCAAAACAAGTACAAAATCATCATCATCTTGAATCCTAACACCCAAAAGGGTCAGCACAAGCCTGGGCTTGTTTGGAGGTGGCTTTTCAGCCATTGTGGGACCTGGATTTTAGGTCCCACAAGGTAAATCCCTTGTTACCTTGTTTTAGTTTTCAAAAATTGTGATTCATGTGATTTGGCATGAAATTTGTGAAATCTGTTCAAGTGTTAGTTTGTTGTTTGTTTATGCTGATTTATGACTTGTATGCATGTTAGAGGCTATTGTAATCTGATTTGGTGGGATTAAAACGAATTTGTTGTGTTAAATTTTGATTTCAATATATAAAGGGGTGTTTGGGTCTAGGTTTTTAGCTTCAAGTTTGATAAGCTGCTAGCTTGAAACTAGTCTAGGCACACTTTGTATGTGAATGTTAGTTGTTTTCAGTAATTGTCTTGAAGTTTGGTAGAGGAAATAGGAGATTGCATGCTAAAATTTTGGTTATTATAGCTAAAATTAGTATAGTCATATGTCTGCCAGTTTTCTTTGAATTTGCTCATCAAATGTTGCTAATCTGTTAGAGGTAGGGTTTAAGTAGGGTTTGTAATTGGTTGCATGGGAATTGGTCAGCTTGTATGCAAGATTTGGCTTGTTGAAAATCACTTTTGTGCCAAATAGATCAGTTAACTGTTCACAGAAACTCATCAAGCTTAATCAGTAACTTCGTGGGCAAATTGTGTTTGATTTGTGTGTAAGACTTGTGTGTTTTTGTGCATAATCTGACTCCCTACACTCCACTGAGTGTAGGGGTGCCCCCATTGTCCAAAGAAACGCTCAAATAAGCTTCCCTAAGCTTATTGGTCAACTGACCAAATTTTTATAACTAGCAGTGGGAACCAATTTCCCACTGGTAGTCCATTTGTTACCCCTGCTCAGCAAAAGGACAAATCCTTTGCACATGTCACTATCAGAATTCTCAATTTTTTGTCTTTAGTGCCGTAAAATAGGAATTAGGTCTTGAAAATAGTCACATTATTTTTCTAATTTAATTTTTGATTTTTCTGTTTAATTAGAATTTTTGTCACTGTTTATTTAGTATTTTTTACATTTAATAGCTATTTTTAATTAACTTTTTAATTTTTGATTTTTGTCTTTTAGTGGTAAAATTTAATATTTTTCAGTTTCAAAAATTTTCTTAGATTTAGAAAAATAATTTAAGTTTTTTAGTTTAAAAATTTTTTACTGTTCACTTTTTAATTATTTTTTAGAATTAAATTAGTTTAATTAGGGTTTTAATATTAATCTGTTTTGTCCTTTAGTGCAAAATATTATATTTTTCAAACTTTTACATTTTTCTACTGTTCCTTAGTATAATTTAGGATTTTTAAAATTGTCAAATTATTTTTGGCATTATTTTATTATTTTTTATAATTATTTTAATTAAAAAATAGTTTTTAGTGATTTAAAAATAAAAAAATAGTTTTTAAAATTTAGGAAAAATACTTTTTAGTTTTTAAATAATATAAGTAACTTATTAGTTCAATAAAATACTGTTTTGGACATTTTGATTAATTATATTTAATTTTAGGGCTTTAATTAGCATTTAAAATTGAATATTTAATTAATAAAAGGTTTTAAAATATTTTTATTGGATTTTTATTCTTATTTATATTATTTTAGACTTAGTTTTAGCTTTTAATTAATTTTTAGTTTTAATTTTTTAATTTGTAGCTTTTTACGGTTTTACGTGAACGACCTTTTCGACTTAGCTTAATCCGTCTTCGTAACCGTCATTCTCTTCTCACCCCATTTCTATTATATTTTTCTAAATATAATCACAAACCATTAATCAATTCATTACACAACGCACTTGCCTCCTTGGGAAACGAACTTGAACTTGCTTGGTCATTAGTGCTTGGTTTTCCTAAACCGACACTTAACACTTACCACTACTTTGGTACTCTTTTCTTAAAGAGTAGTAAAACCACTTCATCAATTTTTGGCACTGCTGCCGGGGAGGCGTGTTGTGTTTTGACTTGAACAATTGTTGTTTTTATATACTAACCATAATTAGTATTTGTATTAGTAGCACTCTACTAATACGTATTATCGGTTTTCGGTTTTTGTGTGAATATTATTACTATAGTGTATACGTAGAACAATAAATTCAAAAGTACTCCAAATACGTGAGAAATCACAACCTTGACTTGGGAGGTCATTACCCAATCATTGTATTCGAATCTCAAATCAAAGAAAAAGGCATAAATACTTTCGTGAAGCTCGATCTTGAAAAATACAAACTATAAGGTGGGTATAAGGCGGATATTATAAAATATATCCTAAGGAAAAAGGCTCTTAAGTGCTTCGCGCCGCCTCGTTTCCCCGCTTGCTTGTGAGTATTTGATTTTGAGAGCTAATCGAGGGTTTTGCCGCCCAAAGTATTACTAAGTATCATATATATTTTCTTGGTTTCAATTGATTAAACCCTCTTGAACGTTTTGGTGTTCCACCAACGTTCTAAAGTCATCGAAGGCGTTCACTTCACGTGATCGTTTTCATTCCTTGAGGCTTCTTTAATCAAGAGATTTGATTAAGGAGGAGATTTGTAGATTTGTGTCTACTTAATACATTCACCAAATTCCAAAAAGGTTAATACAATCAAAAACAAAAAAAATTGAAAAATACAAAACACCAAAAAGAATCTTCTTTGCTCGTCCCCTCGTTGTGCGTGACGTTTATGCTAACTCGTAATCAAGCAAGACGTGCACGTAAACGAAAGAACAAAACTCCCACTCCAAATCATTCTAGTGAGGAGTCTCCTATTGACGAACCCATTGTAAGAGAAGCACCAACCATGGCGAATCGAACTATGATGGAGTTACTTCAAGCACCCACCGAGGGTTATGGAGAGGCTATTGTGATTCCCGCTATCCTTGCGGAGAATTTTGAGGTGAAAACGGGTTTGTTGTCGATGATCCAAAACAACAAATTCCGTGGTGATGAGAAGGACAATCCACACAACCATATCCGCCAATTCAATCGTCTTACCGCCACTTGCAAATTTAAGGACGTCTCTAACGACTCGATTAAGATGATGCTTTTTCCGTATTCCTTAGCGGGGCCCGCTAAAATTTGGTTAGAGAAAGAGCCACCAAATTCTATATTGACGTGGAAGGATCTCGTTTCAAAATTCGTGAACCAATTTTTTCCGCCCTCTAAGACTACACACTTGAAAAATGAGATTTCAAAATTTTCACAAGAATTTAATGAAAGTTTTTCAACGGCTTGGAATAGGTTTAAGGAGATGTTACATGAATGTCCTCATCACGGTTTCTCCGGCTTGCATCAAATTGACACGTTTTACAATGGACTTAATGATCATGAAATAGATTATTGGAATGCCGCCGCAGGTGGTAATTTTTTGTGTAAAACGGTTGAGGAAGCTTTGGTGATAATTGAAAATAGGTCTAAGGTTTATAGCCCTCGTAACACACCGAGTGTTGCCAAAATGGGTTCTTCATCATCCTCATCGTCTCGTAGCATTAATGCCTTACATGATGAAGCTAATGAGGAAAATTGGTTTTTTGATAGATTTGCTAATCTTATGACTCATTGGAAAAATCAAGAAGCTTTGCATTCCGCTTCGGTTAAAGCGGTTGCTAAGAGTTGTTTGTCTTGTGGTGGAGCTCATTATCTTTCCGAGTGCATTACCGCGGATGGTAACACTTCGAGTGCTTATGTAGCCACGGGAACTTATAACCAAGGTTCCCGCCAAAATCAAGCTCCACCAAATCAAAATGCTAATAACTATCGAAACAACAATCAAGGTAGTAATTATCAAGGCAATCAACGTAACTACAACAAGGGTAATTATCAAAGTGGAAATGGGCAAATTTCAAACCAAAACCAAAACCGTGATTTTCAAACTACCACACAAGGTTTTCAAAATGATCACACCAAAAATCTTCAAGGAGAATTTTTGAATTATGCAAAAGCAAACGATGCTAAGTTTGACAATATGCAACGTGAAATGGTTAGCTTAAGATCCGAGTTGAAAAACGAGCTTAAAAACGAACTTGCTAATGAACTTAAGACTCATGCTAATAAAATGGAAGGAAATGTTCAACGTCTCCAACAAAATCAACAAAAAATGGAGCAAGGTCAACATGAGATTAAGCAAGAATTGTTAAAAGCGGATGCTAGGCAATCTAAGTTTGAAGACCGAATGGGAAAAATGTTTGAAGCTATCATGTGTAAACCCTCTTCTCCGGGTGGTGTTCCTAGTGATACCATCGTGAACCCGAAAGGAGAATTGAAGGTTATTACTACTCGTAGTGGTAAAACTTTCAAAGAACCCATTTCTCGTCCAAGTACTTCTACGGAGAAGGAAAAAGAGAAAGAACCCGAGGTGGTGGTATAAAAGGAGCAAATTCCAAGCCCACGAAGTATCGCTCAAACCACACCCACGGTTGAACCAATACCAATAGTGGAACCCGAGATTCCAAGGCCGATGCCTATGCCCCAACCCACACCACCCTTACCTTACCCTTCAAGACGAGACAAGGAAAAGGCACAAGAACGAAATAATTATCAATTTGAACTTTTTATGAAAATGTTTCGTGACTTGCATTTTAATATAAGTTTTGCCGACGCCTTGGTCATGATGCCTCGATTTGCCGCGAACTTCAAAAGTATGTTGAATAACAAAGAGAAATTGCAAAAATCGTCTAGTTATTCATCGGTTTTTCTTAGCCGCATACCTCAAAAAGTCAGTGATCCCGGCAAGTTTTTAATCCCATGTGTTATACAAGATATGGAGGAATGCTACGCCTTGGCCGATCTTGGTGCTAGTATTAATTTGATGCCTCTTGAGATTTTTAAGTCGCTCAATCTTCCCAATCTCACTCCTTCAAAAATGTCAATCGAGATGGCCGGTCATTCTACGATTCTAGCTTGTGGAGTAGCCGAGGACGTCTTCGTGAAAGTTGGAAAGTTCTACTATCCCGTAGACTTTATTGTTGTTGACATTCCCATCGATCCTAAAGTTCCTCTAACTTTAGGTCGATCATTTTTGGATACCTCGAGAGCACTTATCGATGTGCATGCTAGGAAAATCACTCTTCATTTCAATGAGGAAGAACTCGTCATTAATGCAACTCAAAACTCCACACTTTCTCATGTGTATTCTATCACGTCTTTATACAATGTCAATCCTATCAAAAACATTTGCAAAAAGATTTCAAAAAGAGTTTTAGAAGTTGATGGTAAAAATGAAGTTCCATCCCCTCCGTCGGTGGAGGTTAAGAGTGTTAAGCCTACGATTCCAATCACGAATGATTCTTCGGATGATGAATATGTTGACCCTAATGGGGGAGTTTTCTTTGTTGACAAACGTTTTGAGAACTTACCACCACCTAAACCAAAACGATTTTCAAATGTGAGAATTTTTAGTGTGACTAACATTGCTTTAGAAACACCAAATATTTTTGACATAATTAAGTCGGGTTTTCATAAGGAGAGTTTAAAAGATGAAAAAGGAAAAGATTTTAAATTGAATTTAAAAGATTTTTCTACAATGCTAACTCCGTCATCACCACGTGTATTGAGTACTACAAGCTCGTCTTCTCCTTTTGACGATGCTTTGTGTGGACTTAGTGTGGGGGAAACCCCTTATGTTCCCTCCCCTTTCTCCACCGAGGACGAGATATTTGATCCTGGAATTGCTTATAAAGGGAAATCTCAGTCTTCCACCGATGCAATAAATGGAAAATCTTTCTATTTGATTGGTGCGAGTCTACCTCGAGTAGCTCAATGTTTTTATGACTTACCCATTGTCCCACCCTTCTATTTCTTCTCATCTATTTTCTTGAAACCCTTTGGGTTTGTGTTGGCACATTATGAAGTGGCGTTGATTTGTTTTTCTAATGAAAACGAGAACGCCATCTTCGATCCCGGTATTTTGCACCATCAAAGGACTTAGTCCTTATTACCGGTTGTTTTTGGGCCTTGTTTATCATGTAAGCCCCACTAAAAATTGACCATACCATGATTATCCCTAAATGATCACATTTATGGGGATTCGAGTCGAGCCTTTGACTCGGTTATCAAAAACAAGGTGCCTCGTGGGGGAGTCCCATGCTTATCCTATGTACATTTTATCGCTTTCTAATGTAGTTAATGTGAGGGGATTTGTGCCCTTCCAACCTTTGTTCCGTGGTTGTTTGTGCATTGTGGTTTTTAGATCATGATCTTCACGATTGGAGCCTCTCGTGTTCGTTATATGGGAGCACTCGATCGTTTGCTTTGAAGACTTTCTCAATATCCAAATGATATATCCTTTGATGTTCTAACCTTAGGTTTTTAGCACACTTCATAAACGGCTTTAAATTTAACGGTTACACCCTTTCCATGCTAGATTAGGCATTCGACTACGTCTCTAGTATGGGGGTGTTTGCACCCCTAGACTCGAAACATTGAGGACAATGTTTAACTTTAGTATGGGGGTGAATAGATACTTGCCTTGCCAAACCTTCACGCTTTCCAAAGTTTATCTTTTTGTTTATCGTTTTGTTGCAAAATAAGGCTAAAAATGGCCAAATTTTAAAAATTTTCTCATGTTTTATAAGTGTTTGAAGACACGAATGTAGATTTTCCGATGGCGAGAATAAGAGTAATTTTTGACTCGACCGTGCGTGTTGAGCACTTAGCTTTGATTCCTTATCTACACATTAGGCTAAGTCTCTTAAATGAGGACGAGAAATGATAGGGTTAATTATAAGTTACTATGCTAAACGTAGAGTACTCGTATTCTTTCAAAAACTCATGTGTTCTCGTTGTTTGCTTATTCTCCCTTCGCTTGTAAATATTTTTTGCTTAATAAATATTGACTTAGAGATTTAGTTAGGATTGTTGGGTTTCTAGTCTTTTCTAGTAGCTTCCGTGTAATTAAATTGGGAAGACATTAAGGTATCGCCAGCGCCACGGTTTTGAAGTATTGGCAACCCGAATAATCGAAAGCTTCACCCAATAATAAGATTTCAAGTGCTCACCTAAATCAAGCAAACAATTTGAAGCCCCACAAGGCCTAAAATCTATGCAAAATTGAAAGTGAATCAAGCCTTAATCTTCGAAGCTTTAAAGATCCAAAATTCGCTTTAGCGTGAGGATATACGTCTTTGGCTAATAAAACCACCGATGAGGCGGATAATAAAAGGCAAGGCAAGACCAAAGTCATAATAAAAGCTTCATGGCGAAGTTGAATAAAAGATGGAGGTAAACCAAAGATAATAAGGCCCTTCCGTTAGGGGGCGTATAAAAGTCTTGGTAATAAGTCTCATGTTCAAAACCGTTATAAAACCGTGTTTATCGATCCTTCTTGTTGACTTAATTTTTTGACATCGTTGTCTATTAGGATGGGTTATTGATTTGATGGTCTTGGTTACACCGTTAGGACTCTATTTTTAGACCTAAATCTCTATTATCGCATAAGTCAAACAATGTATCCTCGTGAAACATTCAAGACAATATAAAATATAAGAGATACAACTTAGGAATAATGGGAGGATAAGTACGTGATTAGGGCATATGAGTAGTGTTAGCATTACTAACTTATAATGGCAATGATCTCGTTGCACGCTTAGCATGGAATTGGGGTGAAAATCGAGGACGATGAAATTATTTCTAACGAAGCATTCACGTGTTCTTATTCTATGAACCTAAACGTCCCATTTTGCGATGAAAATCATACATTATGTCTAAAACACAAGTAGTAGTAGTAATAGTGGTAGTGTAGCTAGTTTATCATTCAATAAAGTGAATAAAATGAATTTTTGGAGATGCTACGATATTTTATTCTAGCATTGCGTGAGGGCACGGCAATGGTTTAGTATGGGGGAGTGATGAGACTGCTTTTATACATAGTCTCATCGTCCAAATCGGGCTTAAAATGCATTAAATATCATTTAAACTGCCAAATATATGCTCGTGTTTGTTGCTTGTGTATTTTAGGTACGGATATTGAGGAAAAGACAAAAAGATCACAAGAATCAATCAAAAACGAACACGGGAAACGAAGCCGCACAATGAACCGGACCCGAGTATGGAATTTACAAAAATGCCCTTGAAGTTTTGAAGATTGGCAACTTTAGTCCCTCATTTTTGAAGATTTGGCAAGATAAGACCTTGAAGAAATCATCATTGGCAAAGGAAGACCTCCATGTTTGAAGATTATACAAGTTATGCCCTTGAAGAATCCAAAATATGCATTAATGGTCCTTGTTAACAAGTTTGCAAAGTTGATGTGCCTGATTTGACAAGTTAACCAAACTATTTAACAAAGGAAGTGGGTAAAAAAAAGCTGTTTAATACAAATTGAAGGAAGTATGATACATGGGGGGCCATTTTGGCCAGACAACCAAACATTCACCCTCCTATCCCAGCCTGACACGTAGCCCACTAAAACCCCTCAACCAATCACAACACACTACCGCTCCACGTCACCCTTCCACCAACAGGTTTATTTAAATAAACTAGGGTCAAACCCAGTCAACCCCCAACTTTTCCCACCCAAACACATTATTTAAATAATCCACCCCCAAAAACGGATTAAACATCCCCTAATCATCCCTTAAACCCTAAACACTTCCCAGGATGAATTAAGCACAAAACAAAGGGGAAATGTTTAAGATGCTCCAGATCATTGATTAACCTTACCCTTAACCCATCCCACACCCCAAAACAAAACCCACAACACCCCATGTGATTCCCCAGAGGTCCCCTGCTCATGTCACTTTCCCCAAACCCCAAAAAGGAGACCACATCAGCGACCCACATTCGTTCCTTGTCCTCCACACTCAAATGGACGTCCCTGATCAAGATTTACAGCTGTGCATCACATGTTGCTAACTTTTGACCAAAAGTCCAAGATTCGTCCAAGGGAATGTTAGGAATTTTGTTAATTAGGGTTTTCAGTATCTAGTAGCTTCTATTAGTGCCTATAAAAGCATCTCTCAACCTGTGAGAAGAGCTTTGTTCCAGATTTTGCTTTTAAAATATTGTAATTCCTTTTTAAGTTATAAAAGTTGGTATTTTGTTTAAATTGTAATCCCTTTTTATTTTTAAAAGTTGGTGGTATTGTTGAAGCATAATCTGAGTTCCACATTCAGTTGTTGAAAGCTTGTTTCAAAAGATTTTTGGAAAAATCAGTTTTTTTAAAGTAGATTTGGTTCAAAAAAATCAGTTCTTCATATTTTTCTTTTTTTTTAGTTAACCATTATTGTTATACAAGCTCACCATAAGCTGCTGACAACAGCTTATGGTTAAGCTTATATAGCTTGAAGGTTGTTTCCATTGGTTGTGTTTGTGCAGGTTCAGAACAAGTACAAAATCATAATCATCTTGAATCCTATCACCCAAAAGGTTCAGCACAAGCCCGGGCTTGTTTGGAGGTGGCTTTTCAGCCATTGTGGGACCTGGATTGTAGGTCCCACAAGGTAAATCCCTTGTTACCTTGTTTTAGTTTTCAAAAATTGTGATTCATGTGATTTGGCATGAAATTTGTGAAATCTGTTCAAGTGTTAGTTTGTTGTTTGTTTATGCTGATTTGTTACTTGTATGCATGTTAGAGGCTATTGTAATCTGATTTGGTGGGATTAAAACGAATTTGTTGTGTTAAATTTTGATTTCAGTATATAAAGGGGTGTTTGGGTCTAGGTTTTTAGCTTCAAGTTTGATAAGCTGCTAGCTTGAAACTAGTCTAGGCACACTTTGTATGTGAATGTTAGTTGTTTTCAGTAATTGTCTTGAAGTTTGGTAGAGGAAATAGGAGATTGCATGCTAAAATTTTGGTTATTATAGCTAAAATCAGTATAGTCATATGTCTGCCAGTTTTCTTTGAATTTGCTCATCAAATGTTGCTAATCTGTTAGAGGTAGGGTTTAAGTAGGGTTTGTAATTGGTTGCATGGGAATTGGTCAGCTTGTATGCAAGATTTGGCTTGTTGAAAATCACTTTTGTGCCAAATAGATCAGTTAACTGTTCACAGAAACTCATCAAGCTTAATCAGTAACTTCTTGGGCAAATTGTGTTTGATTTGTGTGTAAGACTTGTGTGTTTTTGTGCATAATCTGACTCCCTACACTCCACTGAGTGTAGGGGTGCCCCCATTGTCCAAAGAAAAGCTCAAATAAGCTTCCCTAAGCTTATTGGTCAACTGACCAAATTTTATAACTAGCAGTGGGAACCAATTTCCCACTGGTAGTCCATTTGTTACCCCTGCTCAGCAAAAGGACAAATCCTTTGCACATGTCACTATCAGAATTCTCAATTTTTTGTCTTTAGTGCCCTAAAATAGGAATTAGGTCTTGAAAATAGTTTCATTATTTTTCTAATTTAATTTTTGATTTTTCTGTTTAATTAGAATTTTTGTCACTGTTCATTTAGTATTTTTTACATTTAATAGCTATTTTTAATTAACTTTTTAATTTCGGATTTTTGTCTTTTAGTGGTAAAATTTAATATTTTTTAGTTTCCAAAATTTTCTTAGATTTAGAAAAATAATTTAAGATTTTTAATTTAAAATTTTTACTGTTCACTATTTAATTATTTTTTAGAATTAAATTAGTTTAATTAGGGTTTTAATATTAATCTATTTTGTCCTTTAGTGCAAAATTTTATATTTTTCAAACTTTTTCATTTTTCTACTGTTCCTTAGTATAATTTACAAATTATTTTTGGCATTATTTTATTATTTTTTATAATTATTTTAATTTAAAAATAGTTTTTAGTGATTTAAAAATAGAAAAATAGTTTTTAAAATTTAGGAAAAATACTTTTTAGTTTTTAAATAATATAATTAACTTATTAGTTCAATAAAATACTATTTTGGACATTTTGATTAATTATATTTAATTTTAGGGCTTTAATTAGCATTTAAAATTGAATATTTAATTAATAAAATGTTTTAAAATATTTTTATTGGATTTTTATTCTTATTTATATTATTTTAGACTTAGTTTTAGCTTTTAATTAATTTATAGGTTTAATTTTTTAATTTGTAGCTTTTTACGGTTTTACGTGAACGACCTTTTCGACTTAGCTTAATCCGTCTTCGTAACCGTCATTCTCTTCTCACCCCATTTCTATTTTCTTTTTCTAAATATAATCACAAACCATTAATCAATTCATTACACAACGCACTTGCCTCCTTGGGAAACGAACTTGAACTTACTTGGTCATTAGTGCTTGGTTTTCCTAAACCGACACTTAACACTTACCACTACTTTGGTACTCTTTTCTTAAAGAGTAGTAAAACCACTACATCAAGGTACATCACCAAGTAATGCATAGTGAAGGTAGATATGGACTACTCCAGATTCTCTCCACCCGTGTAACATCATATTCCGTTGGTGATCCAAGTTATTTTAGTTAATTATTTTTTTGATATTTCCTTACAAGCGTGAGATGATATTTATAAAAAAATGGCTGGTTTAGTATCATGTCGAGATTTGTTCAGGCCAAAACAAGTAAAACTTTTTTTATCGGGGTGAGTCCCCTTTACCCAAAAACAGGTAAAACTATGTTGGGGGCTTAAAATAGTTGGTTTTGGGCTGATTCATTTCTCTAATATCTTGAATAACCAATATATCAATATGATTACTTGCAGTGGTGGAATGAATGGCTATATGTCAGTTCCTACAGGAGATCCCTACCCTAGAGTTTTCAGATTACCTATTGACGGGAACGGAAGACATCATGTACAATGAAGTCATGTACACAAACTTTAAATTAATTCAATAAGTAACTAAGCTCATACACGCATATGATTAATGATTTTTTACTATTTCAGTTGTGTACATGGGTTGTCTAGATATAACTTATAAGCTCCAAGATCCTCAACCGCAAATGTTTTTAATCCTTAATTTTTCTGCATTTGTTGCACTTTCTGAAGCTTAAAGATCAGCTAATGTCTCTGAGAATAATCCACTAGGTGACTGCAGTTTCAGGTACACATATATATATATGTGTGTGTATATATATATATGTATATATATATATATATATATATATATATATATATATATATATATATATATATATATATATATATATATATATATATATATATATATATATATATATATATATATATATATATATATATATATATATATATATATATATATATATATATATATATATATACATATATATATATATATATACATATATATATATATATATATATATATATATATATATATATATATATATATATATATATATATATATATATATATATATATATATATATATATATATATATATATATATATATATATATATATATATATATATATATATATATATATATATATATATATATATATATCTTTACATTATATATAACAGGAGGGAAATGCCACATAAGCAGTCATTAAATCCATGTCATCACTTTCTTTTTTCACAATTTTCGAAATTTTAAAAAAGTGCTCATGCCAGGATTCGAACCTTGGACTTCCAGTCAATGAACATATAGCTTCAACCATTGGACCAGGCCAATACTTCTGACATCCAACAACAAAACTTATTTGATATACAATAACTTATCGAGGTATTATAATGCATATCTTTAACACCTACCAGAAAAAGAAAAACACACGTACATAAAAAGCACGCATTCTTCTCATAAACCCAAACGAGTCACAAAAAATTCTTTTATTTTGCAGGTAAGTTTTTATGGCTTTGATTCATGTTTGGTGATTTCTGAAACACGCGTATTGCAGGTAAGTTTTTATGAATTTGATTCATGTATTGTTGATTTCTGAAACACACGTACAAAAAAGCACGGATTCTTCTCATAAACCTAACGAGACATTTTTTTTCTTTTATTTTGCAGTTAAATTTTATGACTTTGTTTTATGTATTGTTGATTTCTGATCAATTTTTTTGTTAATATACACGGATCTAATATATAATCTAAAGCCACAACAAAACAAGTATTCATCTTCTTCTCAGATCCATAATATAGGTTTGACAAATATGATCTATTAACAGTGAATATGATCCATAATGAAATTGTGTTTTATTTTTTAGAATTTTTGTATGTATATGTTTGTTTCGTCATTGTACCGATTACAAATCTTATAATGGTTGTTTGGGATTGCTCATTATAACTGTTATGAGCAATCTTTTGTACCGCTACTAATTAGCTGCTTTGTTATAAGATACAAACCACCCTATTTAGGTGTCCTTTTTAGGTGTTCTTTTGTATGAATTTGAACATAGTATAAATACTTATAATTTGTATTTAGTGATTTTGGCTTGCATATAGCAACAATGGATTCATCAATTCAATGACTTACGGTTTATATTCGTAAATACAGGCTGCCATATTTGTTCAAAACCTTTTTGTGATGGGTTAAGGGTAGTAATTTATCCTTTGTTTTTTGAATGACCTATTTTCATTATAAAATACCCGAAGTATGTAATTACTCTATAGGTATGTGGACTTCTTGTGCTATAACTACCACGTGGTATTGAATAAAGCGGCGTATCAAATCTAACGATACTGTTGTTGGACGCGTCAATGCAGAAGTTGTAATAGGCATGGTATCTTTAACTTTTTGTACACAAATCTTGTGGTTATCTTACATCATCAATACTTTGCAGGTAAATGGACTGTTTGTGTAGCTACAATACCCTTTTACATCCTGTAGAGAAAGAATATATTACGAGAGATGAGTTCATAATCAAGCATATACTTGAAAGCGGATGATAAAGGGGAGCTGAAAAAAAGACTAATTAGATAGAAAACATCAGCTATTTAGATCATAAATGTATCGACTGCGAGCAGATATTCCAAATTTATTTGAAAAAGCTCAAACTTGCTAATGAACCATCTTACTTCTCTTAGATAATTCTGCTCTTACTACAGGATTTGAGCTGATATAGCCTTAATTGCTGCAATGGATGAGTAGAGGTAGATAACCATCGACCATTTTGACGGAGCCATCGACAGGATTATTGGTGGTCTTGGATGAAGAACAAGGTAACATAAAGCAATAGCCAATTATCTTTTTTCAGACCTGATTAATGTGCCTTATACTTAGGTGTTACAATTTTGACCATTTGCTTAGGAATGGGTTAGGTTTTATCTCAGAAAGGTGAATCAGAAAAATAACGGAACATATAACGAGTTAAATTTGTTACAACCAGTTAACGTGTTAAAAGTAACCTGAACCATATTTACATGCAACCTTCTAAATTGTTTTATGTAAAAATTTAACAAGCTTGCACTAAATTGTTAAAAACAAACTGAACCTAGCTTTTACAGCAGCTGCAGCTGCTACTGCAAGATCCACACACGCCAGTGTTTATGGATCTGGCACACTCCATGCCACCAAATGGCGAAAGTTGATGCTATAGTAGAGAAGATTTAGCTTTTCTAATGTGATTGTTGATTGGAAATGGTTATAATATGATAGCGTTTGAGTGCATGTCTTCTGTTATTTAAGGTATAAGCATGTTAAAAAAGTGACACTTTTGACATGTTTCACATGTTAGCATATTTGACATGTTTCCATGTTACTAATTTCTGATATGGACCTACTTTTAGGTAAATGGGTAAGAACAACGTACTTTGTATAAATAAACAAACTAAAGAATTTAATAATTTAGTTTATATGTCAACAATAATGCCTAATGTAATGCAGGATATTGGGATAATAGTGACATACACACACTTCTGGTGCCATTCGAATTAGGACTGTCAAGTCCAAAGATTTTTCTCCTTCATGTGTTTGGAAAACTCTCATTAGTATGAGTCAAAGCAAAGATGGCGACTCATAGGTATAGATACTATGTTTATTAGTGCAACAATTTCTATTTCGTAATGTCCTAAGAATATTGAATCATTTATTCGTTAGGCAAGTCTTCAAGTCAGAGTTCCATATTCTTTCAGTGTTGTCCTCATTGTAATAAATTTGATTCAGGGATACAAGATCTTATTTCATCAGTGTTGAATGTTACTTTAGACACGTTTGGTAATTAGTCATATATTTTCTAAACGGCCATGTTGTGAGTTAGGTAGGCAAAGAGTTCATTTTAAAAGTTGATAAGAAAAATATCATAAAGAGTTCATTTTAGACATCTGTTGTTTTCTTCTCTAAACCAATATATATTTTTACTTATTTCTTCTCTACATCTTCGAATGCTAGACTTATCCAGATTCAATCCAATCAGGTACGTCAATACGTTTTACATTTAAATTCCTGAGCTTTTATTCACTTTTTTTGGGTTTATATTCATCGAAAAACTATTGGTTTGTATACAAATATAGCGCACTTGATCAACATGAGTTGCATTTTCAGGAACGAGGTAACCCGCTTCAGTATTTTGCAAAATCTCGGCGATGATACTAAAAACAAACTCTGAGCCACAGGATGTAAACATAGTAACATATATGTAAACCATACCTTTTGTGATTCTATAAATTTGAGTAATATATTATGGGTAAATGACAAAGATCTTAGACAGTGTAACCAGGTATTATCTACAGTTCAAGTTTGGTAGCTTGCATTCAAAGTTTGAACGATTTGTTTTTAATCTAGATTAGCTTGGTGGCTTTGACTACTGTGTGTTTCTTTATTTTCATTGGCAACGATATTTTTGTTCAAAAAAGTAAAATTAGTGCCGGTCTTTATTTAGTAAAATATACACTCGCTTGCTATCTTTAAGGCTTGGAAAGCAAATAATTTTTCTGTGGAGTGGTGCTATGAGACTTTTGTACAGGTACGGTCTCTAAAAAGCGATGTCCAAAAGAAACTTCTGTCTGTAATGGGCAGGTATGTTCTCTTTGCTTCGTCTTTGTTACTGTTCTTGAATTAATTTAGTTTCACCATTTAAGTATGCCAAGTAATATCTACTGTTAAGTGCTTTTGACATGACTGCCAGTTAGAACTTTATGTTAAGATAAAGACATATGGTTGCACCTAATCTCTCAGACAAGGTATTAACTTTTCATCTTATCACGCAGATTCATTGGTTCTCTATATTTAGTTCGTTAATGATGGACTTACTGTCTTCACACATGTTAATATATGAACTGTTTATTTCATGGGAGGTTGTTCCAAGTCAAATGGTAGAGGTAAATGTGGTATAAGAAAAACTTCTTCCAAGTTCACTACTAAGGAAGGCGCCAAGTAAAGTATCTATACAGATCCAAAGGTGGGCAAATGATTTAAAGCTTCATGTTCAAGGATGAGGCTGCTTCTTGATTCTCCTTTAATAGTAGTAAACAACCTTTTATTAGCTGTTTTCTGATCATGAGTATGCCCGTTGAGCAAGCGTCTTCCTTCCTCTACGCCCACAAAGATATGGCTCCCAACAAGGTTAGAAGAGTGATCATGAGTGCGCCCGTCGAGAAAGCATCTTCCATCCTCAAAGTCCACAAAGATACAGCTCCCAGCAAGTTTATAAGAGTGGTCATGAGTATGATCAGTTTTTCATCCTCACAGTCCACAAAGATGTGCTTCTTGACAAGGCAATAGGTATGGCTATGATAAAGCAAGAGGTTTTAAGTCTATACTTCCACCAGAGCTTCATGTGAACTACATTCTTTTACCTTTTTTCTCCTTTTTATTCATTTATTTTATAATATGGCAACAAGTTCGAAGAAGGCAAATACACTCCAAGGTTCTTTTTACTTTGTTTTTATCGAAAACATATACTATAAGTTATATCAAGTATTTTAACTTAATGTATGAAATGTTTATTACATAGGCTGATATCACGTTGTTGTGCTATCATATAATAACGGTGGAATCATGGTGGTGGTTATAGCTGCTACTGATAGTCCCGAGACACTTAATTCAGATTTTATGAGTTCTGGCATGTTCTACAGGACATTTCATGTGGCTGAACCACACGAAGATTCTAGGCGAAAAAAGGCTGGTTTTTGTTATAAAATCACATCAAGGATGAAGGCAAAGAAGCCATTTGTACGAAGCCCAAAAAAAGGTTCTGCACTCAGTTAAAGAACGCGCGCTGAGAATTGCTATCGTCCACCTGTGAGTATAATATGTGTTTCACGGTATGCAATCTCATGTATTGGATCTATTGCAAAATTATCTTTCTTCCCATTCACTTGAGCTTGCATTTGGCCTGCATATATAAATTGTCGTACACTTGAATGAAAAATAAAGTTATATCATAATTGTTGAATGTGCGTTACAAGCCCCTAATCGATATTTTAGCATTGGCCCTTTTAATTCCTTCATATTCTTATTCATTTATGGAATTATTGTCTAACCATATGCGTTACTTTTTTCTATACAAAAAAATCTCACTAAACATGAATGAGAGTCGCACACACGTCTTTGTTTGAATCACTGACAGTTCGGGCAGGCCTGCTGAACTAACGACTCTATTAGAAAGTAGAATTAGCAACTTTTACATGAATTTTCAAGTGGATGAGATTGGTCGAGTGGACTAAACGATACCTTAAAAGAGTGTAGTGTTGCTTGCTGGTGACAGTGACATGAAAAAGGTTCACAACACCGTTTCTCAAGGAAGACCAGGTCTCAAGTTCAAGAAGCTCTATATGATATATTGCAATGCACAGTTGGTGAATACATGCCTTTAGTTTTTACAAAGATAAAAACGAGAGAAAGAATCGGTTACATTGCTATCAGCTTTTGCATGAAGCATTTGAACTTCTATACTGAGTATGTTATTCTATTTAGCAAGAGTCAGCATGCATGAACCGGCAACTAAAGAATCCATCCTATGAAAATTTTCCACTGACATCATAACCAAAACCTACAGCAGCTGCAAAAAAACTCTCGAATGCAACTGCTGACCTCAGTTTATTCGACCTTAACCCGATTGAACCTTGCTGCAACCGACTATTTAATTGAAAAATAAAACAAAATCCTTGATTCAGCTCAAAGACGACAGTGTCTTTGGGTATGTCCTCCCGTCCTATGGATGACGCATTGATGAGGCTGCAGACATATGCAACGTTGTTGACACTAGAAAGACCAGCCTTCTATAAGTGGAAAGCTTTGACTCCAACGAACTCTCGAATTCGATGGTGGTGAGGTTTTCCAATGGAATAATGTACATATTGAAAATACAGAAGTTTCCCATCATTATTTTAAATTGTAACTAGCTCTTAATACTCATGCCAATCCAAATACATGTGTATATATTGTATCTATGTCACCGCCGGCATTTTTATAATCTTATATCTGGAAGTATATTGTGATCGTCCTGGATTGATGCATATACGTGGTAAGCGACAGGTAATCTTGCAAGCTCATGTTTAAAGAACATTGTATTCTTGAAAAAAATCTGCAGCAGGTAACTATATGCATATTTTGCATATTCTGTTTGTTTTCTTTACTACAATACAGACAAAAAAACAGACAATAACATATATTATTGGATGTTTATTTTGAATAGGTGCATGGTTAAGGAGTAAAATGCAAGCATATTTGTCTTAAAACAAGAATTTTAGTACTTATTGAAACAAGGCGGTCCATGTTTAGCCAACTGGAACTTTCTGTCCATTTCTTTGCTATATATTGTAGCATGTCTAATGTTTTAGTTATAACCACAATAATAATACTAATACAATACTTACAAACTGTTGAAGTCCCGCTCTAGCTGTAACAGTCCTGTGATAATTCTTATAGACGATGTTGTCCATCATGAAAATGTAACTCTTTGACACGCATTGAAATTGTTATATACGATTGATTACAATTATTTTGCACAAGTGTTTGTCATTATTCAGTGGTATGTTAATAGTCAAATTTATAGGTAGGTAAATGGTGGACGAGCAGGTTGGGTGTTTATCATTATTTTTTAAGTTTGCTACTATTTTTTTTTGGTAACCGTGATTTCCGACTCATTGGCCGACTAATCCATAGGGTTTGAGCCCACTGCCACACAGACTCAAACCAGGTAAAGCCCTCCCTTTTCAGGAGGTTAGCGTGACTACTTTAAGGTTGTTTGCACCTAGCAGGAATTGAACTTGAGACCTCACACACTTTGGCTATTGTTTACTTATATTCCATTTGATCTATCTCTTCCGGTGTAGCATGTAAACTTTTTTTTCAATGTCACAAGAGCATTGATAACCAAATGTGCCTACAAGATAAATCATTCTACAAGGTTGAGATTGTTTTTTCAAATTGTCGTGTCACACTTCTTTTTGACTTAAACATTCTATTTTTTCACTTTTTTTTAACTAAATTATACCCACAAAGAAGCCAGCGTAGTATCTTTTAGAAACAATTCTTTTTAAATAAATAGATTTACATGCCAAAACATTAATACCCTTTCTCACTTTGATGCCCCGGGCCATCGCTCGTGCTGCCTATAGGCCAGGGCAGCCCTGATTGTGTAGTTCCAACTATTGCTATAGCACCAACAATACATGAAAGGTTGTGAAATAGTCTTTATGGTTTTTAGCCTCCGATAATATTGTTTCTTAACATTTGGTGTTTTATATACTGTGAAGTAAAACTTACCTAGACATTATACTAATATTTAACACCCAACTTTTTTAAGGTTTTGATCTAGCTCATCTTCAATTTGTAAAGAATACTCAAAAAAATAATCACTATCGAAATGAGTGTGGATTAAAAAACCAGTATAAAGTCAACTCAAACAATAATTTGGATCTAATCTTATTTATCATAAAAGCGAAGTAATAAGACGTAAATATCATAAACACAAAAAAAAACCAGCTGAGGTAGTTCAGTTGACTATCAAAATTAATTTTAGAAAGGTATTTTTGAAAAGGTCTTAAGTTCGAGTCTTATAAAGACTTTCAAAGGCTCGAAATAAATAAAAGCATGAGTGAAGCTTATCCCCTAAAGGAGAAGGTTCGAGGTTTTGATACATCTCAATTGGATGTCATTCGAGGCCTTTTTAAATTCAATTTCAATAAAAATCGTATTTTTATATAAAAATAAAAAAGATTACATTCAAAAAATAGTTTCTTACCTTTATTCCTTATGTTTTACACTTTGTGTTGACTACTTGAATGTACTGTAAAATGGTTTAATTTATTAGAACACTTGACATGTGAGTACCGCTAAGTGATGCCACGTTATTATTTTTTCCTTAACATTAAAATTCATCATAACACCAAAAGAAACCTTTCCTCAATAATATCACAAAATTTGAAAAAAAATTTAAAAATTTAAAAGTCAAAAACACCAATATGCCTATAGACATCTTTTCTCATTACAACCTAAAATACTTTATGCTATAATGACGTATCTCATTACAAGCCTGGTTCTAGACTATTAGACATCTTTTCTATGCGGGTACACAAAAAACTTATTTTATTCAAATATATTTTCATGCCCGAGCAATTATGTAATGTTGCCTTAAATTTGTATATGTTGGTTGTTATGTGTGTATGCTTAAGCATGCCTTCGTTTTGTTGCTATTTTTTGGTGAATATAAGATATTGATGCTCTATGTTATCTTTATTTTATGGTTGAGTCAAGACATGAAAATGTTGAAAAGGCTTCAAAGAATAAAACTTGAGTGTTTTCTTCTCAAAACAAATTTTGGTGGCCATTTCAAGAATGAAGAGCAAGAAATAATGAAAGGATCTATGTTGCATGTTTAAGACGAAAACGAAAACCAGACAAACTACATATTAACCATTTTTACATAAAAGATCATTACATGTTTATTATTGCTACATAATTCTTTCGCATATGTTTCACATTTGTGGTTTGTTTATTCAGTTTTTATATTTTAATATTCTTTATGAATTTTGTTTCAAATAAACTTATGAAGCAAAGCTAATGTTAGTTTGCGTGTTATAGCTTTCAATGACGGTCCTTCTGGATAAATTTATGTGTACTTTTCAAGTTTAAATAGAACGAAAAATCTTAAGTTGTGAAGTTCTTTACCTATTTGTTGTGTTTGTTTTTTCTTAACCTATAATAGAGAGGTATTTTTTAATATAACAATTATGACAAACACGCACTTATTGATAATGTAAACATTATATTAAGTTTAATGATATCTTAAAAACTATGTTAATAATTTACTTTTGAAGAATTTGATATTGCAATTAAAAACAATTATACTAAATAAAGCATCGAATACCCAACGATGCGCTTAAAAAACACAAACAAATTTTTACCTAAAAAAACTTGCAAACAACTAATTCCGTTAATAAAAAACTTAAACAACAAATACAAGTGATCACGAATGATAATGAATTAAAAGAGAAATATACTAAAAAAATTACAAACAAATTATTGCCAAATAAAAAGAATTTAAACGACAATCAGAAGTCATACCCATCCATCGGACGGGTTTTGCCACTAGTATATATATATATATACATATACATATATATATATATATATATATATATATATATATATATATATATATATATATATATATATATATATATATATATATATATATATATATATATATATATATATATATATATATATATATATATATATATATATATATATATATATATATATATATATATATATATATATATATATATATATATATATATATATATATAATATAATATATATATATATATATATATATATATATATATATATATATATATATATATTATATATATATATATATATATATATATATATATATATATATATATATATATATATATATAATATATATATAATATATATATATATATATATATATATATATATATATATATATATATATATATATATATAATATATATATATATATATATATATATATATATATATATATATATATATATATATATATATATATATATATATATATATATATATATATATATATATATATATATATATATATATATATATATAATATATATATATATATATATATATATATATAT